>CM077081.1:105456390-105948766 GCA_039513925.1 Platanthera zijinensis
GGTCTGCCAGAAGTACCCATGCCTGACCACCCTTGCCTCTAAAGTCCTTCCCCCGAGTGACTGCCGCACTCGCCTGAGTGTACCTCCCCAAGTATCTTCGGGATCTCTTCCTCGGTCACACACCTGGCTAGGAATCCCGACGACATCTTACGATGTAACCCCCTTCCAATATCAGGTAGTGAGCTGCCTTGCGCCTGAAACCCTTGCATCCTTTACCTCTTCTGTCAGTTCGCCGGTTGACAGGAAGGTTACCAGTGGGTACACCCACGAGGGTCATCGACCTATCTCCATCAGCTCCCCTTCCTCGATCGTTGGTCGGAACAGTTCGGTTAGGGTTCCTCCTCCCCGAGGTCTAAACTTCGCCAATCGGTCGGCAGCCACACTCTCCTCCCCGGGGATGTGCTTGATTGAGAATGATCGGAAGTATCCGATGATTACCCTTACCTTGGATAGGTACTTTATGAGGTTAGGTTCCCGAGCTTCAAACTCTCCTCGAATCTGCGATGCCACCACCATCGAGTCCGTGAAGACCTCCACATCTTAGATCTCAAGCTCCTTTGCCAAACAAAGACCAGCTATCACGGCTTCGTACTCTGCCTGATTATTGGTCACCGAAAAGTGATAGGCAACCACCTGTTCTATAGCTACCCCCCGGGGCTTACCAACACCACTCCTCCCCCCATGGAATGCTTTCCCGAGGCCCCGTCAACCATCACCTTCCACTCCCCCTGCTGACGCGTCTCCTCTTCCCCGACTTCAACAACATAGTCTGCCAGGAAGTCCGCCACTGCTTGCGCCTTAATGGAGAGCCTTGAGACAAAAGAGATGTTGAACTCGCTCAGCTCAATGGACCACTTGGCCAGTCTCCCCGAGTGCTCCACCCCTTCAAAGATCTTGCGAAGAGGATGGTCGGTTACCACCCTAATCATGTGCGCTTGGAAATATGGCCGAAGCTTCCTTGCTGAAATGATCAGAGCATACGCTAGCTTTTCGAGGATGGGGTAACGGAGCTCCGCCTTCCTCAAGATTCAGCTTACGTAGTAGATGGGTAGCTGCTTCTTCCCCTCTTCTCTGACTAGAACAGAGCTCACGGCTTCCGCTCCCACCCCGAGATACAGGGATAGGTCCTCTCCTTCTTTTGGGCTTTGTAGTAGGGGAGCCCGGGAGAGCTGTCTCCTCAGCCCTTGGAAGGCTTCCTCACACTCGGTTGTCCACTCGAACCTCTGGTTACCCCTCAATACTTTGAAGAACGGTGAGCACTTGTCTCTAGACCGAGAAAGGAACCTGCTTAGTCCATCCAGCTTGCCTGTCAAGCGCTGGACCTCCTTGGCATTGCAAGATGATTCTAGGTCTAGGATGACCTTCACCTTATCTGGGTTGGGCTCCACCCCTGCCGGAGTCAAGAGATGTCCAAGGAACTTCCTGCGGCTGGCCCCGAAGACACACTTCAAGGGATTCAGCCTCATCTTGAACCTCTGGAGGGTGGCAAAGGTCTCTTCTTGGTCCTGCAGGTGTGAGCTCACACAGTTGTTTTTCACAATCAGGTCATCAACATAGACTTCCAAGTTTCTCCCTCTCTGCCCCTGGAAGACTCGATCCATCATGCGTTAGTATGTAGCTCCTGTAATTTTCAGCCCAAAGGGAATTATCTTATAGCTGAAGCATCCCTCCCTAGTGATGAAGGAGACGTCTTTGACATCGGGGGGTGCATGCGAATCTGGTGATAACCTAAAAAAGCATCAAGAAAACTCATAACAGAAAAACCGATGGCTGAGTCAACCAGCGCATCGATTTGAGGCAGAGGGAAGCAATCCTTGGGGCAAGATTTATTTAATAAAGAGAAATCAATACACATGCGCCACTTGCCTCCCCCTTTCGTAAACATTACCATATTGGAGATCCAGCCCGGGTACTGAACCTCCGAGATGAAGCCTGCCTCTAGGAGCTTTTTGACCTCCTCGCGGATGGGATCCTCCAGCTTGGTGGTGATGGTCCTCATCTTTTGGCGTATGGGGCGAGTCCTGGGATCCAGGTTAAGACGGTGGAAATCCACGTCCGCGTCAACGCCCGGCATGTCTGCCGCTGTCCAAGCAAAGATGTCGACGTTGCTCTGGATGTAAGCCCTCACCCGCTCCTGGTCCTCGGGATCTAAGCCCCCGCTGACTCGCACCCTTTGCACCTGCCCTGCTCTAGTGGAGACCTCAATCTCCACTACTTCTTCGGCCGGCTCCAATCGCGATGGCTTCCAGCTGACCCTTGCTTCCTCCTCAAACTCCAACTCCTCCCCTCCTTTAGCCTCCATTGCCTCCTCCGGCTTCTCCTCCTGGAGCTGTTGAACATCTACACTCCTCGGGGCCTCCCGCTCAACTCTCGCCACTTGACCCTCCTATTTTTCCATCACTTCCTCCAGGCCCTCTTGTTCGATTTCAGCGGCTAACTTCTCCTCTACCTCCATCGCCTCCTCCAGGATCTCCTCCTCTTGCTCTGCTAGCTCCCTTTCCAGCTCTTCTGCCTCCGCCATCCAAGACACAGTGTTAACGACCATCACATAGCATTGTCTTGACACCTTTGGATCCCCCCTAATCCTGACCTGCACCCCTCCGTTATTGAACTTGAGACATTGATGAAACGAGGAGGGGACGCAGCGAAAGGCGCTGATGAGGGGATGCCCAAAGATGGCGTTGTAACTACTTGGGGCATCCACTATCACGAACCTACAGTTCCGTGACACGCCCCCTAGATTTACATGCAGTCCTACTCCTCCCTCTACCTCTTTCCTTTCTCCGGAAAACCCGAACAAAGGTCCATCTGAGGCTAGGACCCTCTTACCCTCAACCTTCATCTCATCGAAGGCTCTCTTGAAGATGACGTTCACCGATCTCTCATTGTCCACCAGTATCCTGGAGACTGTAAAGTTCTTCATCGCTGTCGGAATCACCAGGGCGTCGTAGTAAGTATCCTCATAGTCCGACATATCCGCGGATGAAAAGATGATTTTTTTTCTTCCGGAGGGGGGGGGGGGGGGGGGCTAAGGAGGTCAAGGAGACCCCTCTGCGGAACATGGTCTACAAGCTCCCCTTGTGAGTTGCCTCAATCCCGACCCCTCTGTGGATCACTGTGATCCCTCCTCGGGTCCCCACGTCTACCCGGCCCTCGCATCTATCTTCCTCCCCTCCCTGCTATACTTCCACGATCCTTACCGGCAGATCCTGTCTCCCCATTCCTCTGGCTTCCCGCATCTCCAAGAACTCCGGGCAGGTGACCGTCGCGTGACCCTCCTCCTGGTGGAAGTCGCAGAAGGGCAATGCCACCCTGCCTTCTCTTCATTCTCCACCTCCTCTTCTTCCAGCCCCTCGAACTCCTCTTCTTCCTCCTCTTCCTCTACCAACCTCCATCGCTTCTTGCGGCGGGGGGACGTGGTCTCTCGGTCCCTGCCTCCACGCCTGCTGATCGAACCTCCTCGGCTCCTGAAGGTTATCCCTTCCCTGCAGGCATCCTCCTTGACCCTGGGGGCAACCCTCCAGGGGCCTCCAACCCAACTAGTTGTGTGGCTCCCGAGCCCCCCAACCTTGGTTCTGCCCCTGCCTCCGGGGTTCTTCTCTTCTCCTTTCCTCCCTCGGCTCGCTCTGCTCTCTCTGCTTCCCTGATGCTTGTTCCTTCACGTCGTTCTCCGCCAACCGGGCAAACTTCATAGCAAAAGCCGGGTTGGCTCTTTCAAAATCGATCTCTTTTGCCTCCCTCTCCATTAGCTCTTCAAAGGAGAGAGGGGGAACTCTCTTCAGCTCCATGCTAAAGAAACCTGGTCTCAGCCCTAGGGTAAAGACGAGCATTAGTACATACCCCGGGACTTCCTGGACTAGGAGGATTTCTTCCTGGAACCGGTCAACATAATGACCCAGCATCTCATCCTACTTCTGTCTTACCGCAAATAGGCACTCTGCCTCCTTCTTCTGCTTCTTCGACGTCGAGAATCTCAACAAGAACCCCCTGCGCAGATCTTCAAAGCTGTATATGGAACTTGCCGGCAATAGGTGGAACCAGTCCCGGGCCTTTTCCTTCAACGTGATGGCAAACCATTGACACTTGAAGGCATCCGTCATCTGCCTGATCGAGACTATATCCTCGAACCACTGAACATGCTACACCAGATCATCCTTCCCTGAGTAGTAAGACATATCAGGCTCGCGGAACCCTTCCGGCACCGGAGCCGAGATGATAAGTTCGCTAAAGGGACTCTCGCCTCCCGCCTGGCGAGAGGCCACGTCTCGCGGCCTCGGCTGGCTTGCCTGATCCGCGGTACCGTGCCCAGGGAAGAGATCTCGCACTGCCGCCTCCCTCTCGCCAACTTCTGCCGGAACCTCCTTTCCGTGGCACTGGCCTGGGAAGAGTTCCCGCGCGGCCACGTCCCTCTCGCCAACTTCCGCCGGGACCTCCTTCTCGGGGCGCTACCCAGGGGCATTCTCACCGAGAAGCAAGACCGCTTCAACCAGAACCTGAGGCGTCTCCCACTCACTCCTTGCCAAGAAGGCAAGGCTGATGGTCTGTAGGACCTCTCGCCTAAAGTCTTCCAACATCATACTTGTCTCTTCCTCCTCCGGAGTAGGGATACCCCCTGAGCCATACGCTTTACCATCACCCCCAGTCATGGGACCAAACTCAAGGCTTTCTTGTACCGGCTGTCTTCCACGCTCACCGCACCAGAACTGTTGGAGCCAAAATTGACCTCAACAAATGTTCAAAACAGGGGTACAGCCAACACCTACTTCTCTCAAGCCCCGCCCCTTGACTGGTGGCTAATGACCTAGGACTAACCCAAAGCCTTAACAGGGAGGTCCCACCTCACACCCGGAAGATCTCTGAGAGCTTCCCCTCCAAAGCCAAAAGCTGGGATGGGAGCTCCTCAGAAAGCACTAGAGATTCATAGAAAAATGAGAGTCTGCTTTCCAAGGAGACCCTGTGGGTCTATTTATAGTATTTTCCTGACCTGAAGTTACTGGAATACCCATGGCTGGTCTGCCAATAGCCAAATCCCGCCGTTTGTAAAGTACTAAATGCAGCCCCTAGGGGTATAAGGGTAATTTTACCCTGAACCCTGGGCCCCACTCGGCGAGAACTCTATGCCGGGAACCCTCTCGCCTTCATTTGGTGGGAGCTAAAAAGGGGTATCGAAAGCCTCAAGCTTAGCCGGCCCTGTCTTCTATGAGACGCAATCCTTCTCGCCGACTCTGCCGGAAGCGGGTCCCGGCTGACCGATGGTGAACGCTCCCGCCCTTCTCTAGAGAGGAGCTCCTCTAATCTTGACGCTGTCACTGCTGGACGCGACGTTGAGTGAGTGGAGCTTACCCAATGCCCTTGCTGCTGACTACGACGTTGAGTAAGTGGAGCTCACTCAGCGCCCTTGCTGCTGACCATGGCGTTGAGTGAGTGGAGCTCACTCAGCGCGGCGTTGAGACCACTCAATGCCTTCTCGCCCGCTTCTGGTCACGGGCGGGACCTCGCCTGCTCCTAGGCGGGAGCTCCTCCGGCGCGAGAGCTCTTTTGGTCTTCAGGCCCAAGCTAGCCCGAGGCTGGTCCAACCCCGACCGTTGATGCCTACGGATCTTACCCAGCGAATATGGGTTGTACATCAAACGTCGTATATTGAGCTATTATTCTATGTGCCTCAAGGAATTTAGCAAATAGACCATGTGTTTGGCCTCCATTTGTGAACCTACCATAATACTCACCACCCCTATCAGATCTTATAATTTTGATACTCAACCAGATTGTTTTTCTACCTCTGCCTTATAGACTTTGAAAGTATTTAGTACTTCAGATTTATCATTCATAATGTATAGATACATGTATCTTGTAAAATCGTCAATAAAAGTAATAAAATACTCTTGACCATTCATACATGTTGTGGTAAATGATCCACAAATATCAGTATGAATTATACGTAATTTTGCATCACTTCTTCTAGCTCCTTTATTGGATTTGTTGGTTTACTTTCCCTTTATGCAACCTAAACAAGTTCCAAAATCAGCGAAGTCAAGCGTCTGAATGACACCTTCCTTCACCAATCTTTTAAGACGCTCTATGGAGATGTGATCCAATCTCATATGCCATAAGTTAGATGAATGATTGTTTTTCACATTGATATTAACACTATTATCGTGCGTTGTAGTGTAAGATTGCAAAAAGTTAAAATCTAGATCAAGACTATATAGTCCATCTGCCAATTTACCAGAGCCAACAATTATTGAATCTTTAATAATCAGATAAGAAATGTCTTTAAACTTAAAATTAAAGCCTGCAGGCGCTAGTCTAAATACATATAACAAATTCTTAGAAAAACTAAGAATGTAAAAAGTCTTCTCCAGATCCAAAATATATCAGGTTTCTAGGACGAGTCTGTATGTCCCAACACCTTCAACAGAAGATGACATCATGTTCCCCAAATAGATGCAGAGTTCTCCATCACTGGGTTTCCTTAGACTTTGAAACCTCTGCATGACATTAGAAACATGGATTGTAGAGCCTGAATCAATCCACCACGTGTTATGAAAATCACGAGAATTCACAAAATTTTATTCATAACACACTAAAGATGTCATACCTCTAGTTTTTGTGAGACATGCCTTATACTTGTACCAGTCCTTCTTTATATTGTAAAATCCCTCCTCCCGAGAATTGGGCACGACTGAGGAGAGATTTTATTCTCAGGATGGTTGCCTTACAATGACACCAACTATGAGTTAGATGTCACCATAGGACAACAACCCTGCCGGCAAGCACGATCATTCACACAGCTAATGAAAGAAGAAATAAAACAAGTCCATGCATCACAACATAGATATATAAATATCTAAATAAAGTTCCACATGACATAAATGAAAGAGTACAAGTAATAAGGCTTATGCTCAGTACATGGATATCATAAATATCACTTTCTTTCAACAACCAACATGGAAGCTCAACCATATGACCATCAACCTAACGACGGGTAGTAGTAGTGGTAGTGCATGGTTCCCGCTCCTCAGATTCTGGTGTCTTAATCTCTGGCTATGCCTGGTCGAACTACAACGACATCTCCACGTCTCCCTAAAATGGTATGGTCAAACGACCGTTAGTCAAATTAGACTCAGCTGCTTCGTCCCCGCCTCACCCCCGCGACTCTTAGGCACCGCGCGGGAGGAAGAAAGCAGGGGACCAATAGTACTAGAATATACAAGCAGGTGATAGTGGTATATATATATATATAATTCTTTAGCAGTTCCATATAAGTATGAACAGTAAAGAAGAGTAACAACTAGTGCATCATAAAAGTATAGTAAGAGGAGCTAAGTAAAATAAATAAAGTAAAACAACTACACTACCATCATAGAAGCGCACCCTAACTTATATGAATGCTCATATAAACATATAAGTTAAGGTTTCTGAAAAGTAACTCATCATATAAAAGAGCCCATACTAATTTATATGATGAGGATCTACAAGTACGTATGCTATGCCATACTATGCACTGCAATGATTATGTAACTCACACACACGACTCTATGCACAAACCTTACATGCATCCCCACTTTTTGGAGGTGTCTAACCTCTCAAGTACCAACCATCGTGGCTCACGGTGGTAGTGGAGCGGGTGTCTCCACTCCTAGGCGGGCAAGCACACTACCAGATCTAGATCTCTCGTATACCTCAATGCTAAGAACACAACAGCTAATCCCCTGTGTACTCTTGCTGGCAACTACCAGTCTTATGGTGTCGGGTATGCTCTTAGGGGACATAGTCCTCCAGACCTTGGTATAAATATCTTACCGGTCTCCCCAAAGATCTACACTCCGCAACAGATTCATCGTACTTCCATCGATGTGCCAACTAAAATAGTACTGAGTGACCCACCACATAATCACAAATCAGGTATAACAATACCCTCTCGAGCCTCCAGCTTGAAGGACCAACCCGTCCTGATATCGACAAATAACCCGAGCCTCCAGCTCGTAGGACTAGCAAGCCCTATATCACTCCAACCCACACATAGGTGAGATCGCCATAACATTTCTTAATCCTATCGGACTACTCTTTTCTAACATCTGGATTACATAGCGATTTATGATTAACCTTGGGCTTCCCGGGGTCTATCTTGTAAGGGGCTCACAACGGTACTAGGAACTATAATGGGTCGAACCCTATTGTTCCCTTTCTCAAGGCACTTAGTAGAGTTATAATACCCTTAACCAAACTCACTCCCAAGGTTACTAAGTGTGTGACCTCTCCAAATTATCAACTGCTGAAAACACTAATTTTCCAAAATTGTTAAATGTAGACCATATGATATTGTACATGTGTATGAATAGGAATCGTTCAAACACTTGACCCAAGAACCTAAGATTATTTCTTGAGACCTATCATGACATCTTAGATCTAATGCCATAGATTTATAATTTTCTTAAAATAATCAGCAATTATTATAATTTTCCCAAATTATTGCTACATGTAATTTTGAATAGGAAGTGTCACTTTCTGTTCTCAAACCAGCAAGATAAAATTATCATAACATCATCTTGAGTAATATTGGCTCTGGACCAAATTTTACATCATTCTAATAATATTAACTATTTAATTTCTAATTACCAAAAATCCAATCCACTAGGTCATGTTACACATGAAGTACCAAAAATATTAATAAAAAAATTCCAGAAAAATTACTAGAAAATACAAATGGTAAATCATTTGTTATTCCAAAAATTTATAACTTGATAACTCCATTTGAGTACAATTATCTCAATGATATAAAAGAGGCAAAAATGGTAATTATAACTACAACTCTAAGATTTTGATCTTCAAAAATTCGAATTAATTTATTCAGTGTTTATCATACTAAACCATTGTTATTGACAAAGTTTCATAATTTTTGCAACTATTTTAGTCACCCTAATTTCACTAATACACTTACGTAATAAAATTACTAATTAAATCATTTGTTAAGCAAATCAACTTCAAATGTTCTAAAACTTCATGAGGAGGTGTACTTTCACTAACTTGTATAAAATTTCACTAGATTTGACCAAGTCAATCTCGCTAAATTCACAAGATACACCTTTTTGGCTAAACGCACACCACATCACATACAACAAGACAACTTGCAAGTGTGATTCACCAACCTATAGGTGTCTAAAGGACCTGAAATTTTTATCAGGGACTTATACCTCCCTAATGAACGTCTCACCAAAATTTGGGATTAAAATAATTATTTTTCACCAAAATATTTCAGTTTTATGAAAAATCATATTTTCCTAAAACCACAGAAAAATGTTGTCCAATGTGAAAAAGTACTGAGAAAACCGACAAGAGGTAAATAAAGGCAAATTTTATTGCTTCAAAAAAAGAATTATTATATAGGTATGCCCCCTTATTTATATAAAACGGGGGAGATGAGAGAATATAATAATCGATGTGGGTCTAAATACAAGTCGGGCGGCTTGTGCGGTTTGACATGGTCAAACCGCACACTATACAATGAATAATAGAACACTCAGCAACTACTAAGGAAAACCGCCACAAATCCAGGGAAGACCGCTGGTCCAGGCTGCCAGAATGCAACTGCAGGTTACCACTATACCACAACTACGGGTTGCCACCAGACCGCAGTTGTGGCTAACTATTAGACCGTAGCTGTTGTAAGCTATCAGACTGCAATCGCGACTTAACTCTCTATCCACTGCTGTGACTTCATCTAGACTGCTGCGGCTTCATCCAGACCGCTACAGCTAGCATCAACTCTACTGCTGCGGCTTAACTCCAGACCCTTGCGGCTTAACTCTAGACCGCTTCTACGACTTCCTGCCAGATCGCTGCTGCGGCTTCCTGCCAGACCGCTGCTGTATTTTTCTGCCAGACCGCTGCTACAGCTAACCCTCAGAACACCAGCTGAGGTTCACCAATAGACCGCTGAGCTAAATCACCAGGCCGCTAAGAAAGGCAGATCACTGCGGTTAGACATAAGACCGCTCGGTCTCCTCAAGCTCCAACACTCCCCTTCAAGCTGGAGTATATACATCCACCATGCCCAGCTTGCTACAAACCTTCTCAAAAGAAGTAATCGGTTTGGTGAAGAAATCTGCTAGTTCTCTCTCTGAGCTAATAAACAGTGTGTAGATCTGATTCTTCAAAATCTCATCTTTAATGAAATGACAATCCACCTCGATATGCTTTGTTCTTATATAAAAGACTGGATTTCTCAAAATATATATAGCTGCCTTATTGTTACAGAACATACGTAGGGGATGATCATAAAACTCTCCCAGATCAAATCAGAGTGTCCGTAGCTGTACAACCCCATATTCGCTGGGTGGGACCCAAAGGCGTCAACGGTCGGGGTTGGACCAGCATCGGGCTAGCTTGGGACTGGAGACCATAAGAGCTCTCGTACTGAAGGATCTCCCGCCTCGGAGCGGGCAAGATCCCGCCCGTGACCAGAGGCGGGCGAGAAGGCATTGAGTGGTCTCAACACCGTGGTCAGCAGCAAGGGCGTTGAGTGAGCTCCACTCACTCAATGCCGCGTCCAGCAGCAAGGGCGTTGAGTGAGCTCCACTCACTCACCGCCGCATCCAGCAGCAAGGGCATTGAGTGAGCTCCACTCACTCAACGCCGCGTCCAGCAGCAAGGGCGTTGAGTGAGCTCCACTCACTCAACGCCGCGTCTAGCAGCAAGGGCATTGAGTGAGCTCCACTCACTCAATGACGCATCCAACAACAAGGGCATTAAGTGAGCTCCACTCACTCAACGCCGCATCCAGCAGTGACAGTGTCAAGACCACTGGAGGCGAGAAGGTTCTCGACACAGAGTTCTCGCCGAGTGGGGCTCAGGGCCCATAGTAAAGTTAATTAATTGCCCTCGGATAAAATTATCCATATACCCCCAGGGGCTACATTTAGTACTTTACAAATAGCGGGATATGGCTATTGGCAGTCTAGCTAGGGGTATTTCAGTAACTTCAGGTCAGTAAAAGACTATAAATAGACCCACAAGGTCTCCATAAAAAGCAGACTCTCATTATTCTCCAAATTTCTAGTGCTTTCTGAGGACCTCCTAGCCCAGCTTTTGGCTTTAGAGGGGAAGCTCTCAGAGATCTTCCGGGTGTGAGGTGGGACCTCCCTGTTGAGGCTTTGGGTCAGTCCTAGGTACTTAGCAACCAGTCGAGGGTCGGGACTTGAGAGAAGTAGGTGTTGGCTGCACCCCTATTTTTGAACTCCCGTTGAGGTCAATTTTGGCTTCAACAGTTCTGGTGCGGTGAGCGTGGACGACAGTCGATACAATAAAGCCTTGAGTTTGGTCCCATGACTGGAGGCAATGGTGAAGGGTCTGGCTCAGGAGGATCCCCCACTCGGGGAGAGGAAGCAACGAGGAAGATGCTAGAAGACTTCAGGCGAGAGGTCCTGCAGACCATCAACTTGTCCTTCTCTGCGAGAAGTGAGTGGTCAACTCCTCAGGTTCCGGTTGAGACGGTCCCTCTCTTGGGCGAGAACGCTTCCGGGGAGCGTCCCGGGAAGGAGATCCCGATGGAGGTCGGTGAGAGGGACGTACGTAGGGGATGATCATAAAACTCTCCCAGATCAAATAAGAGTGTCCGTAGCCACTTCAACTCGCAAGCAGTCTGAGCCATGCTTCTATATTCAGCTTCTGCACTTGACCTAACAACTACAGCCTGTTTCTTACTCTTCCAACTGACTAGATTACCTCCAACGAAAGTGCAGAAACTAGAGGTAGACCTCCTATCTTCCTTATCATCTGCGTAGCTAGCATCAGAATAAGCCTCAACTTTCAAATATCCTCTTTTCTGAAACAAGAGCTCTTTTCTTGGTGCACATTTGACATACTCTAAAATATTTAGAGCTGACTGTAGATGAGATTCTCTAGGGGATTGCATAAACTGACTCACTTTCCCTACTACATAATAAATATCTAGTCTTGTAATTGTCAGATAAATGAGTTTACCCACAAGACGCCTGTATTTGGTAACATCTTCAAGAATAAGAGAATTTTCATTCCAACATTTGTCATCTCCAATAGCCATAGGAGTCCGAGCGGGTTTAGCCCCAAGAAGGCCTGTCTCTTTCAAGAGATCTAACGCATACTTCCGCTGTGAAAGAACAATAGAACCAGATTTTCGAGATATCTCAATCCCCAAAAAGTACTTAGGAGACCCCATATCCTTGGTAAAAAAATGCTGAAGCAGATGCTTCTTTGTCATGTCAATACCGTTTCTATCATCTCCTGTGAAAAGAATGTCATCCACATAAACCGTAAGAATAACAAGACCAGCCGAGGTATTGCGAATGAACAAAGAATGATTTGTAGCACTTTAAGAAAACCCAATCCAAAAATAACTTCATTAAACTTGTCAAACCAGGCCCTGAGACTTAGCTTAAGACCGTTGATCGCATTTCGCAGTTTACAGACCTGAGACTCTCCCTGAGCAACATACCCAGGAGGTTGCTCCATATAGACAGTTTCCTATAAATCACCATAAAGAAAGACATTCTTCACATCCAACTAAGACAACTCCCAGTCTTTGTTCACGGTCACTGAAAAGAGCACACAGATTATAGTAATCCGAGCAATCAGAGAGAAAGTATCAAAGAAATCCACACCGTAGGTTTGTGTAAACCCTTTTGCAACAAGCCGGGCTTTGTAATGATCAATTATACCATCAGGAAGAAATTTGATGACAAAGACCCAACAATAGCCAACCACATCAACTCCTAGAGGGGTTAGAATAAGAGTCAAAGTACCCCGTTCAGTGAGAGCGCTCATCTCTTCATCCATAACAACTTTCCAATGAGGAATAACAAGAGCATCTTTATAAGAAGCTGGTACAACATTTGCCGATAGAGCTAGAGCAAAGCTCTAAGACGAAGGAGATAACCGTGCATAATAAACCACATCATAAAGAGGATGTTGAGAGCATGACCGAACACCTTTCCAAAGAGCAATCAGAAGATCAAGGTCTGTTCGGTCTACAATATCAGTACTATCCGAAGAAGGGATTGCTGGCCTAGGAGTTGGTTGCAGTAGCTCAGGAGAAGAATTAGAGACAGTAGGAGAATCATAAATAGAAGGAGAAAAAATAGGTGCAGGCTCTGGAAGAGGTGCTGACACAAGAGGAGAAGAAGAAGAATTAGTAGAAGAAGGGAGAATAGAGGGAGAAGAAAAGAACGGAACATCTTCAAAGAAAGTAACTCATGCTAAAACATATTTTTTCTTGAGAACAGGATCAAAACATTGGTATCCTTTTTGTGTCGGGCAATAACCTATAAAGATGCACTTAACAAAACGAGGAGAAAGTTTGTCATGACTAGAAGAGGGTGAGTTAACAAACGGTGTACATCCAAAGACACGAGGAGATAAAGGAAATGGAGTCCTATCAGGATACAAGATAGAAAATGGAATCTTGCCACCGAGAACCAAATACGGAACTCGATTAATGAGAAAACAAGATAGAAGAACAGCATGAACCCAATAAGACCGGGGAGCATGCATATGAGTGAGAAGGCTATGAGCCACTTCCAGAAGATGGCGGTTTTTACGTTCAACAACGTCGTTCTGTTGAGAAGTGTAAGGACAAGTTGTTTGATGGACAATGCCTTGATTCAAATAGAAGGATGAGAATTGATGACTAAGATACTCCTTAGCATTATCAGTGTGAATAATTTTAATGAGAGTATCAAATTGTGTACAAATCTCATTATAGAATACAAAGAAAATAAAAAATATTTCAGAGCGGTCATGTAACAAGTACAACCACGCACACCGAGAGAAATCATTAATAAAGGTAACAAAATACATGCTACCTCTCCCAATAGTCAGAAGGGAGCAGGACCCCTAACATCTGAATGAACAAGATCAAAAGGACAAGAAGAACTGCGTCCATTTTTAGCGGGAAAAGTAGAACGGTGATGATTGCCAAATTGACACGCCTCACAATAAAGGGAGGAATCCTCCCGAGGTAAATTAGGTAGAAGCTGATAAAGAATCCGAGGAGGAGGATGCCCAAGCTGAAGATGCCACTGAAGTAAAGAGGAAGATGAAAAATTCGAAGCGGTATCAAGGTAAAATAACCCACCACTTGCGGTCCCAGTAGCAATCGTCTCCTGGGAGTAAGGGACCCGAAACACGTAGGTAGAAGCAGTAAAAACAACTTTACAGTTCATCTGTTTGTAGAGAGCAGTGACAGAAAGAAGATTGCACAAAAAACTCGGGACATAAAGAGTAGCCTGAAGCTCAAGAGAGGGAGTAACATGTACCATGCCAGACCAACTAATCAGAGATGGGGAACCATCCGCAATAAGAGTCGGAGGCAAATAATTACTCTTGTCAAGACAAGAATTCCCTGTCATATGATTAGTGGCACACGAATCAATGAGCAACCTTCCAGTAGTGGCCAACTGAGCAGCAGTAGAAGTAGCGAGAGAAGAAGAGGAAGATGGGATGGCCATAGAAAACAACGACAAACCGTACGGTTTGAGAGAAAGCTATAAAAAAAAGACAACACAGAGAGAATCTGCCACCAAACATGAGCAAAGCAAGAAGAGATCATGCGAGTAGAGGAAACAACCTGCGCGAGAAGAGGAAAAGAGACCGCACGATCACGGTGACAACACACTAGCAGCAAGGAAGATGTCACGACAAAAATGTGGAGCCCACAGGAAGAAACAACTCGCAGGAAGAAAGGAAAGAAGAAAGCGCGAACTGAACAAGTCGCAAAGAAGAGCGACTAACAAAGAAGGCGGTTAGAACAAAACAAGCCGCACAACAAACCGTAAAGAAGAAAACAAGCCGTAAAAACCAGCGACCGACAAAGAAGAGACGCGGCAATAAACCCACAAAGGCCACAAGGAAGAAAGACGAAGGCAAAACGGGTAGCAACAAAGGTCGCGCGTAAAGAAGAAATCACAGGAGAGCGACAAGCAAGGGAGGGAGGGAAGGGGGGAAGAGAATAGGAAGAAGCTGGCTCGGGAAACAAACCGGAAGAAGCCGGCGCAGTTAGACAAATAAATCGCAATCTAATTGGAGTAAAGGATTGATTGCCTCTGATACCATGTAAAAAAGTACTGATAAAACCGACAAGAGGTAAATAAAGGCAAATTTTATTGCTCAAAAAAGATAATTATTACATAGGTATGCTCCTTTTTTATAGAAAACTGGGAAGATGAGAGAATACAACAATTGATGCGGGACTAAATACAAGTCAGGCGGCTTGTGCAGTTTGACATGGTCAAACCGCAGACTATATAATGAATAATAGAACACTCAGTGACTACTAAGGAAAATGTTGGGTACATTGGTCACAATGTACTTAATTTGAAGAAGTCCTTTCAGCTCAATGATATATATAGTTGTATTTGATGAATGTTAAGTTCATGTGTGTATGCAAATAAAGCTAAGTATAAAAGCGTCGAGACACTAGACCAGTGTTGACACTTTTGTCAAAGATGTGCTGAGACAAAGAGAAGTTGTGTTGACACTCAGTACTAGTGTCGACACACTTATACTTGTAGTGCTGAGTCAAATAGGAAGTTGTGTTGACACACAGGACTTGGGTCGACACTATGATACAAGAAAGCAACTGTGTCAACACTCAGGACTAGTGTTGACACACACTACTCAAGTTGTGTCAACAGAAAGTAAATGTGTCGACACTAAGGACAAGTGTCAACACACCACACAAGTTGTATCGAGACAATGTGAAAGCTATATCGACACATTCTACATCAGCTGTGTCGAGACAAAATAAAGGTTGTGTTGACACATTTAGAATTGTGTTAACATCACGATAAGAGAAGTGTCGACACCCAGGACTGGTGTCGACACATCCATCAGTCAAATTTCAACACATCAAGTAGAATTATTTTATAAGTATAGAAATCAAGCCAGAGGGTCAGACAACTGCCGGAACTGTCAGTACTGTCAGATGTCAGTTATTAACTGGGATAGCCGATTACCTTTGATAGAGCCTATATAAAGGGATCAAATCTTCAGAAATAGTAAGAAGAACAATTTGGTGAAGCCAGATCTAAGAAGCATCACCTATAATTTAGAAGGTGGAGGGAAGCCAGATCAAGAATCATCTTCAACATTCTCCACCCTAGATCTACCCTAATTTCAACTTCAAGAAGCTTTGAAAAGCTATGAAGGGTGGGATCAGATCTATCTTGACAAGGTCAAAGGAAGGAAACACATCAGGATCAGATCATGAAGCAGTCACCCATTTCTCTCTTGCTGGGTGACAATTTTTGAATCTATCTCGTTTACCTTCATTAATTTTTGTAAGATCTACCTATAGATCTGAGTGTAGGAGAATCATTTTCTCTGAGTTGTAAGCCTGTGTTATAAAGGCTGAGGTAGGGCTGAGATTGCCTGAGGTAGGAGAAGTGGGTATTTCTCTGAGTTGTAGGGCAGGATTTGACTGAGGAGTAGGAGTGTGGATTCACTCTGAGGTAGAGTTCTTAGGAATAACTTGAGGTGTAGGATCGTGGTGATCTGAGTGATAAGACTTGTGTAGTCTGAGTTGTAGGAGCCATATGGGCTCTGAGCTGTAAGATCTGAGGATCTGAGTAAAAGAAGAATAAGGAGTTTGGCCGAATCAAGTTCATTGTTAGATAGGCAAGGGGGAAAGTGGATGTACCCATAAATTGGGGAACCACTATAAAACTGTGTGTACTGTGTTGTGATTGCTGTGCTGAGAATATTTTAAATTAATGTTAAGATTATATTATTTTATCTGGCTGAGATAATTTATCAAAGAAAGTATAACAAAGCTAGCCAAGATTAAAATTGGACCTATTCACCCCCCTCTAGGTCACTCTCAATCCTAAAGCAAACATTTACAGAAAACCACCACAAAGCAAGGGAAGACCGCTGGTCTAGGCTGCCAGACCATAACTACGGGTTGACACCAGACCGTAGTTGCGGCTAACCATCAGACCGTAGCTGCTGTAAGCTATCAGACTGCAATCACAACTTAACCATCTATCCACTGATGCAGCTTCTTACATACAGTTGCGGCTTTATCCACACTGCTGCGGCTAGCATCAACTCTACTACTGTGGCTTAACTCCAAACCTCTATGGCTTAACTCCAGACCGCTGCTGCGGCTTCCTGCCAGACCGCTACTACGGCTTACTGCCAGACCGTTACTGCGTCTTCCTACCAGACCACTGCTAAAGCTAACCCTCAGACCGCCAACTGAGGTTCACCAATAGACCGCTGAGCTAAACTGCTAGTCCACTGAGAGAGGCAGACCGTTGCGGTTAGACATAGGACCGCCCGGTCTCCTTAAGCTCCAACATCCAAAACTTCTCATTTTTGTATTGTAAGTGAATCTATGGTATATATATACCACCACCAAATTTTATGTCAATCCCATTAGCCAATTAAAAGTTATTAAGGATATACTGACTGTCCTATCTTAAGGACCAGTCCCACTAGAACTGCCCTACAGGGAGCTACAATGTTCAAAATGTCCTGATTTTAATTTCTAATTAAAATAGACTCACATGGCTACCTTTTTCATGTTGGGCACTTTTCATGATTCAGCTCTTAAGGGCCTTATTTTTTGATTCAAAAGTTCCATTGCATAGGGACAAAATAATTATAATCATAATATTTATAATAGATGAGATCCAACAGCCAGATCATCGTCTTCTTCCTCCAGCCAAAGGCCGTGATCCACTCGACCTGGAAGGTCTTCCAACAGCTTTTGTAACACCCCATAATGACAGCAGAACCTTAGGTGATATTGCCCGGCAACAGTGGGTATCGCCGACGGCGATAGCGAGAACACTCAACGCCATGAAGCGTTGAATAGCTTAGTGAAGGAGATCCAATTGTCGGAAGCAAGATCCAAGGCTTGGTCCATGAAGACGAAAGCGCGGTGCTCCTTTCCAACTGGATAGAAAAGCGGTCATGGCTCCTAAGAAAACTACAAGGGTAACGATCTTCCTACTTGAATAAGTGAAGTCCTTTTGGCATATGCATGGAATCCCCTACCAAAAGGTAGAAAAGCAAAGGGAATTCCTTTAAGTCGATTCATGAAATCCCTGGTTAGTCTTGCATATAGATCCGGAAATGTGTAATACGGAATAAGCATGTTGTGTGAAGCCCATATGGACAGGTTGGTCTGGATTGGTGATTTTTTTATTTACATGCCAGAGAAGACTCTGAGTATAAACCGGTAGGCTGCGGAGTCTGCGGGGCTGTACCTGTGAATTGAGAGTAGCAGGAAGTACTAGAGTTGCACTCTAGGAAAAGACCCACAAAATTCCAGGGTTTTAAGACCTGTTGGATATCGCCGGGCGATAGTGAGTATCGCCAATGACGATAGCTCTTGGTGAGGTATTTGTGTCGTGTGCTATGAAAAGACCAGTGTTTCTGGCACTACAGGTTACTGTAGGGTTTTAGGCTAGGTCTGGATACAAAAAGTGAGTTCCGTTAGTAACGCCCGACGAGAGTGATTATCGCCGACGATAGTTCCCAGATAGCCTTATGATTGCAAAGCCAGTCTCTCGGAGACAGTGTAGCTAGTGTGAGCTGGGTGCTCTTAAGGCCAGTGCGCCGAACGGGCAAGGCAAAGCCGACCCGCGCCAGTCTTTTCTGAACTGACGAATTGAGCAACGGGCAAAGGCTGAACTGTACCCGCATTATGTCCTTCCGACTTGAAGGCTTAGGTTATTGGTCTCGTTGGAGCACATAATGAGAGTCTTAGGCCTGAACGCTACAAAGACAAGAAATGCTTAAAGTTGACCATCAAGTATTGAACCTTTAAACGATGGTGTAATCCTGGAAACTGGCACACCAAAAATGTGCCAGTGCACGGAGCATTTGGCCGTTGAGGCAGACGTTTGCGATATGTTGAATGGTACTTGAGTTACACCTTCTTGTGATATATATGGATATATAAATGTTATGCCTGCAGGGAAGGAATACCTTTGCCCTAGGAAAGGGGTAGGGTCATTATAATTTGGTTAGCTGAATGCTGACCGTGCCCTTGTGGTGGATTATACCTGTGCAGGTGCTGGAGAGTCGAGCGGGAAATAGCGGGCTGAAACCCTTGTTGCTATGCCGACCCTCGAAGGCAAAGCAAAGGCGAACTTTTACTGTTTCATGTGTGGCCGACCTGTGTTCCTATATATGAAAAAACCTTGTGTAAAGGTAACAGTTGCAAGGCCTTAAGGCCGTATTGACTTTTGTGTATTTCTGTAAAAAATTCCTGATATATATATATATATATATATCTATATATATATATAGGCCTGAACAAAAAGCCTGATCGGGCCGGCCCGGACCGGGCCTAATCGGGCTTTTTCATATATCGGGCCGGGCCGGCCCGGTCCTCCCCTACAATCGGGCCGGTCCGGGCAGGGCAGGCAGCTAAAATATGCTGCCTGCTCCGGCCCTTCAGGCCGGGCCGGGCAGGACCGGGCCGGTCTCGGGCCTGAACCGGGCCGACCCGATTTTCTTTTTTTATTTATTAATTATTTTAGTATAATTATAATTTATATACAAATAAAATTAATAATTATAAATTATATTAAGGTTAGATTAGTTATAATATATATTTATTAATTATTAATTTTATATATTACTATAAATTTATAATATATATTTATTAGTTATAACTAAATAGTTATATTATAATTTATATTATTATAAATAGTTATAATATATTATAATATATATTTATTAGTTTATTACTATTAATTAAAAATTTATTAAATTATATATTATATTATTAATTATTAATTATTATTATATATTTATATTTAATATTTATATATCCAAAAAATGAAAAAATAATACTTAATTTTAATAGCATCCAAGATTTCAAGTAGTCATACAATTGCACAAAAAATTTAATCAAAAATTTTTATTAATATTAAAATACAAAATCTAAGTCATACAATTGCACAAAATACAAAATACAAACTTATGATTCTTATAAAATTTAATTAAAAAAATTTACATATATCAAAAAAATTTACATTAAGAATTTAATTAATTAATAATAATAATAATATATTATAATAATAATAGCAGCCAACTGAAAGTCCACCTAGTGTCAACTACCTTCACCTATGGGGGGGGGATAGGTGTCTTTGCAGCGTGTTAGCGGAATTGAAATTATACCTGTACAAGAAAATAAAACAACAAAGCACAGAGAGGACACAAGCAATTTATAGTGGTTCCCCGATTTGGGTACGTCCACTTTCCCCCTTCGACCTATCTCCCAACCAGGGATGACTCGGTCACTTCACCAACAGGATTGAAATCCAATCCTTGCACTAACGGAAGGAACCCTTCCACACGTAGGAGTCACCACTCCCACAACACGGGTTGCACCCAACCCTTACAACTAGAGACCAATCGGTCCTTTACAAAGAAATTGAAAATAGCTTGTAAGAAATACAAATAACTTTTGGAGATAAAGGTGTCCCTCTTCGTTCGACGACGTGTTCTTGAAGTCAACGAAGAGTCCACAACCCTAGATCTCACTTGGATTGAACCTTACCGAAACCGGCGGCGGCGTAGTGCGGCGGCTAGGTTCACGGAGTAAGCGGCGGCGACGGAGAGCAGCTGCTGTGCTAGTGATTCAAACTTCGTAGCAAAGGAAGCAAGGTCTTCCAACGGTCACACTAGGATCGATCGTCTCGATCGATTCGGATGGGGAAGTTTTTCCCGATCTACGAATCAAGAGACAAGGGATCTCTGGTTAGACGCGTGAGACGCTATGCTAGCCTAAGCTTCTGTTGACGGAGATCTAGAGCAACTTGAGATCAACAGCGGCGACAACGACGCTAACGTCGGAGACGATCGGCGGAGCAAGATCGGGATTGGGCTCGAAGGCGGCTCGTCCTTTTTGAATTCGCGTATATTTCTGTCTGTCCCTGTTCATACATACGGGGTATATATATATTAGGTCAAGTATATGACCGTTGTGGGTCCCACCAATAAGAAGACTTGAGCCCGGTTCGAAACAGTTCAGATAACTTGAACCGGTCCAGAGAACAACAGGAAATTGCCCAAGTCAAATTCGGCGAGAATCGTAGGTGATTCTCGATGAATCGGCGAGAATCACTCACGATTCTCACCGACTTCTACTTAGCCGAATTCTGGCTGTACTGATACAGAAGCCGGGGAGAATCGGCGGGAATCACACTTGATTCTCACCGAATCGTCGAGAATGCAAAGTCATTCTCGACGAATCGGCGAGAATCACTTAGTGATTCTCGACGATTCTGCCTTAGAGAAATTTCAGGCGGTGTCGAGATTGCCGGCTCCAACCGGCGAGAATCAGCTAGTGATTCTCGACGACTCGGCGAGAATCATTAGTGATTCTCGCCGATTCGGCGAGAATCACTTAGTGATTCTCGCCGATTTTTACTTGGGCGATTTCTCCTCTTTCTTTCCTTGAGCTGGTCTTTGGCCCATCCTTGCTCCTTGTCTGCTCTTGCTTTATCATAGCCCTGTACTTGAAATTAAGTACACCCCAATAGAGAGAGTACACGTAGGCCAACACACTGATCTGCTCAACGAGGGATTACGTTGCACAGACCCGTGAATATTGACCCACTGCACCCTGACATTGGTGTGTACTTAGCATGGAATAACTGCAAGCACAACTAAAAAATAGTTCATCAAATACATTGTGAATTCATCTTAGCTAGATAGTTGGCTTCCTCAAATCCAGGTAATTGTGGATACAATACCCAACAATCTCCCCCTATTTGACGAAGCCAAAATCCTACTAGCTAAGATGAATACCACCATCCAGAGAATGATTAAAATTTTAAGTAGACGAGAACAAACATAACAATACTTGAGTCAAAACATGACATCACACACACACACACATATATATATATATATATATATATATAAATTCATAATACTTGTTCGTAAGATAATAGGGAAACATTGATGTGCAATAAGAGGCGAAAAAATCCTAAGCCTATTTTTCCTTAGCAAGATCATCCTTAAGCTTCTGAGCCAGGAATTTCTTGCTCTGTCTTTCGAAATATTCCTTAGGCTTAGGATGATATCTGGGAGGAGGGGATTTATCTGCCACTGTATTATTCCTGAAGAATATGTTGCGTTTGGCTTCAAATTCTTTATGCCGCTCCCATTCGTATTGGCTATATACCTCACTTCGATTTATGTGCCCCTTCTGCTGTAACAAAAATGTGTCCAAGATGATACTCTTTGATACAGGACTCCATTTTTCATTTCTCACATCCTCCTCCGTCAATCTGATCCTCTTTTCAGCTGGTGTTTCCTTTGAAGTTCCTTCTTTGATTTGCCTTTTGCCTTTGGCTTTGGCTAAGGCATCTTGATCAAACCAGGTTCTTCGTTCAGCCCTTTCAGCAGCTTTCTTTGACTCAGCTTCGCTTAACGGAACAACTTATGCACTTGATCCTTCGTCATCCACAGTATTGTTCTCAGTAGTCTCGTGAACAGGATTAACCTCAGGAATATTGGTTGTATTGTTGCCTAATGCTTGGTTGAGCAACCACTGGCAACTGTCATACACATATACATTAGACTGGTCGAAATTTTCGATGATGATGTGCTAAAGCCCTTCCATTTTAGCAGTATATTCTTTCTCCCCCTTTTTGGCTTCGATTGCGACGGAGTTTGCATAGGAGTGCAGGGACTCATCAATGTGCTTCAGAGATTTAGAGAACTCAGTCAGCATGTCTTGTTGATTTTTATTGAGGAGCACCATGTTGGCATCGAATTTCTGTATGTTAGTCGCCACAACATATGCATTCTGATTGACCACTCCCAGGTCGTCAGTATTCTTCTTCAGTCCTTTCATGAGAAGAGATACAGCTGTGCCTGCCTCTATATACTTTTCATCAAATTTCTTCTCCATCACATCTAGTTTATGGTTGATCTGAACTATGTTCTTGAGCATGAGATCCTCAGATTCCTTCAGTCTCTTTAGCACCATTTTGTGGGATTTCTTAAACGTACTCTTGAGCTCATCCAGTATCCCTTGGACAACATTAACAGTGAGATTTGCCAGGTTTGCTTGGAGGGAAGGAGCTGCAGGCAGATCCTGGTCAGGCTCCCCAGCAGAAGTACTGGGAGAGCTGGACACTAGAATAGAGTCTACAGGGGGGACAGCGGGTTGCTGAGAGGGCTCCCCCAGTATTCCTGCATCCGACCTCTCAGGAGCTTGTTCCTCTGATGAACCAGCAGCATCCTCCTGAGGGTCCACCACTTTCTCCCGCTCAATTACTTCTTCCTCCACCTCAGTCTCCATGTGCTCAGCCTGATCTGCAGAATTATGCATGTCTTCTTCTACTGCATCCACCTCCTCTTCATCAGCCACCTCATCGCCCAGGTAATTTATATCTTCCTCACCGTCCTCTTCCTCTTCCACATCTGCCACTTCCTCCTCACTGTCTACTTGCACAGATTCCACAGCATCTTTTGCTATCTGAGAAATATCTGATATGGTGTTTGCAGAAGAGAGTACAAACTCCCCCTCAGTTCCTGTAATCAGTGCATCAGGAACTTCACTGGGGGCAGCCATAGACTGTGCAGGAGCACTGGTGTCCTCGGCAGGAGATGCATCCTCGTGGTCTATTTCCCTGGCGACTTGCCCTATTCGACGCTCCCACCGGTCGAATATGCTTGCGTCCATCCTTTTCAAATAGTGCAGAGGCACTCCTTTGCTCATGTCGAATGTATCGCCGTCCAGCTGATTCAAATAGAGACTGATGATTCGGCCAAAGCTGGGGGTTCAGAGTGTGTCTTTAATTTTCTCAAAGAGCATGGCTCCCCAATTGAACCGCTTCCGGCAGACGATCGCCACCAGAATCTTGAACATTTCTCCTGAGATATGGTCGTGGGATCCAGGTTTGCAGATTAGAACCTTCCCAACGATGTCGGACAGCAGCTTTCCCTCCTCGTTCATATCTTTCCTTTTGATTGACCGGATCCCCCGGGCCAGTCCACAGAAGGAAAGTGTCCTTGCTCTATCCTCTTCCTCCAGGTAGTCTTCTTCCCCACAACTGGATAGCCGCAAGTATTGGATCAGTTTCCTGGCGGATAGTTTGATCTTCTTCCCAGCAACCTTGCTTTTGATGGAGGTGTCTTCATGTCGGAGCTTGGCAGTGGCAAAGAACTCCAGTACCTCCTTATCCAAGATCTTGCATGGGTGCTCCAGCACGAATGTCAGTCCTGCTTCCTCGAGCATGATGATTATGTTGCGGAACTCGTCTGAGGCCTGGGAGAAACCGGTTCTCACTAGCTCGCATCTAGTGACCAGGCCTGCAGTAGTCCGTGGGGCCATAGCAAACTAGGAAGAAGGGGAATATCAATTTCCAAGTCTAAGGATCTCCGAAACTATGAGGTTGAGGATACAATCTATACTAAGCTTAAGTCACGGTTAGGGATAAGAAGGGGATTACCTTGTGAGGAGATGCAGTGAATGTTCCGGCACTACGATGCGTTATCAGAGTTGCGGCGAGCCGATCCGAAGCTGAGCGTGGGCGTGTCCCCGCCGGCGAGAGGGAGTCTTTGGGAGGGTCGTTAGGTCACTACGAGGTCGACGGAGGAGTCCGCTGAGAGGATCGAAGGGATTCCTTCGTAGCTTGGACAGTGTCTCGGCGGGAATGTGAAAAGTCGACGGGATTGGCGGAAGGAACGCGTAAATTGGAAGATGAAAAGTCGGCGGGATTTATATCAGGGTCGGCGGGATACCAGGGTCGGCGGGATTTATATTGTACGTTATAACCGGGTTTATATAAGAGCTTTGGTTCGATGAGGATTGCAGAAATCAATTTCATGTATTTGTCACGGGTTGGAAAGAATTCGAAAAGATCATTTCTTAATCCAAGTGTGGTTTAACATACCACACAGCTTAGGAGGCACATCAACTCTGTGATTCCTAACTCACTAACATTGGCTAGCAGATTTCATAGATTATGTCGAGATTGATAAACGCAATATTCTTGATGTTAGTTGTCATTCTCAGTGACTCCTAATGACGTGTCAGCTTTAATTTTCAGCTTGTAATGTATGCCTATTGATGTGCCTTCTCGAATCTATCAGAGAATTTACTAACACACCTTTAATAATGTATCTAAGGGTTATTTTTACAGTTTTGATCTGTCCTTAGAATAACACACATAGATGTGTATATGTATATATATATATGTAAATGTCGACATAATATGACTCAAATATTTAGGCTGATCAATGATACCTGGAATTGTAAGATTCATCATTCAGCCCTTCTGATTAGAGCATACCAGGTGTTCAATTGGAGTATCCCATTGTTGATAGTACTTCTTTCGTTCCAGATACTTGTTCCAGACCAATCTTGGAACATCTTCTGTCTAGCTCCCATCATGACACGGAAGTCTAGACTACCCTGCACCAAAGAATATTACCTTACCTTAGGAGCCCAATATGTATTGGGTCCTAGGTTCCTGTCAGCATAATAATTGGACTGCCTTCCCTCAGGAATCCTGGTGGGAAGACTAACATTGCCTCGAGGATGTGGAAGTCCCCTTGCCATTGATACAGAATAGTTGTGCCAACAATCTATGGCAAAATGACCCACTTTGCCACAACACCAACACTCATGAATGTTGTATCGCCATTTGTGACCTAAACGGATGATAGAGGTAGTCATAGTTCTAGGTCTAAACGGAATAGAGCCAGATATGCTCACAAAATTGTCTCTTCCACCGTGACTATTGGAAGGGTGGAAAGAATGCATATGGCAGGCGTCATGAGGCCTGGGAGGTGGTGCCTTCTTTTCAGTCAGCCCCCTTCCAAGGACCTCATGAGTCCTAACAACATGATTTCTATCCCCCCTTTTCAGAGTCCTAGGGAGGTGAGAGGCGCATTGTGAGCTGATGCTGGAAGATTCATGACGAGTAGGGGCTGTGGCCGAGAATACAAAGGGCTTGGTGGAAGCCGGAGGTATTCTCTTCTGGGTGGCCATGACAGCCCTTGCATTTTGGGTGCCTCCACATGAGGGCAGATCACCCTTGCAGTGACCACGGTTGTTCCTGTGATCATACCTGTAGGCATGATGAGTACCCTTCCTTCCTGGTGTGGGGGGTCTGAATACCGTTTCCCCATTTCTCCATGAATTGATAATTCGGGAGATCCATCCATTTTCTTCCTTTCTCTTGATAGCATCAACCTTGGAAAAGTTGGATACTATCCGCTTCTCATTCTCTAGACTACTCTCTAGATCTGAGATTTTGGAGTCCTTAACCTTGTTGGATGCCAATTGGAGAACCAACAAGATCTTCAGCCGAGCAATCTCCTTAGCTTGCTCCTCAACAAGTAGGTTGCTTTGCTGAAGGGCTCTCTTCAAGGAATCAGGATTTTCTGAAGGGCGGTCATCCAAACTATTCCTGTCTTCTGGAACTTGAGGAAGAGAGGGGCAAGGTGACGAAGTTACCTGGTCCCGACTTAGCTGATCAGGGATAATGGTAGAACTGACTGGGGCAGCTGAGTCATCTTCAACTGAGCAGTCTTCCTCAACTTCCTCCTCAGTCTCTGATAAAGACACAGGTGCCCTGATACTGTGAAATTGGTCATCACTTTCTTCTTCAGAAATGCTGACCCCCATATATGCCTCATCCTCTTGCTGGCTACTTGTCCCTGTTCTGTCTGATCCCTCCATGAGGTCTGATACAGTTTGCCACAAGGACTTGGCCATCCTACACTTTTCAAGTTTTGACCGGGAAGGTCCAGTCCAGACATCCAGGATGATTTTACGAATCATTTTATCCAAGTTGAATAGAGAGAATTCAATCTCAGACATTTCAGTAGTCTCCTTGGGGATCTGCATATCCTTTCCAGAGTAGGAGGCCTTCATGGGAATGAATGGACCCTCTTCCAAGATGATTGATGCGCGAGGGTCGATGGCCTCCAAATAAAAGGATACCCGCATCTTCCAGATGGGATAATAGTCCTTTGTGCACACAGGAAGTCTTAGCGGAGAGATCCCATAATCCAGCTCCATGCTTTTGACACTGGTGGCAGGATTCTACTCAAGGTGTGAACCTTTTTGTTGAGCAACCTCCCTCTGATACCACTTGAAAGTCCACCTAGTGTCAACTACCTTCACCTATGGGGGGGGGGATAGGTGTCTTTGCAGCGTGTTAGCGGAATTGAAATTATACCTGCACAAGAAAATAAAACAACAAAGCACAGAGAGGACACAGGCAATTTATAGTGGTTCCCCGATTTGGGTACGTCCACTTTCCCCCTTTGACCTATCTCCCAACCAGGGATGACTCGGTCACTTCACCAACAGGATTGAAATCCAATCCTTGCACTAACAGAAGGAACCCTTCCACACGTAGGAGTCACCACTCCCACAACACGGGTTGCACCCAACCCTTACAACTAGAGTCCAATCGGTCCTTTACAAAGAAATTGAAAATAGCTTGTAAGAAATACAAACAACTTTTGGAGACAAAGGTGTCCCTCTTCGTTCGACGACGTGTTCTTTAAGTAAACGAAGAGTCCACAACCCTAGATCTCACTTGGATTGAACCTTCCCGAAACCGGCGGCGGCATAGTGCGGCGGCTAGGTTCATAGAGTAAGCGGTGGCGACGGAGAGCAGCTGCTGTGCTAGTGATTCAAACTTCGTAGCAAAGGAAGCAAGGTCTTCCAACGGTCACACTAGGATCGATCGTCTCGATCGATTCGGACGGGGAAGTTTTTCCCGATCTACGAATCAAGAGACAAGGGATCTCTGGTTAGACGCGTGAGACGCTATGCTAGCCTAAGCTTCTGTCGACGGAGATCTGGAGCAACTTGAGATCAACAGCGGCGACAACGGCGCTAACGTCGGAGACGATCGGCGGAGCAAGATCGGGATCGGGCTCGACGGCGGCTCGTCCTTTTTGAATTCGCGTATATTTCTGTCTGTCCCTGTTCATACATACGGGGTATATATATTAGGTCAAGTATATGATCGTTGTGGGTCCCACCAATAAGAAGACTTGAGCCCGGTTCGAAACAGTTCAGATAACTTGAACCGGTCCAGAGAACAACAGGAAATTACCCAAGTCAAATTCGGCGAGAATCGTAGGTGATTCTCGACGAATCGGCGAGAATCACTTACGATTCTCGCCGACTTCTACTTAGCTGAATTCTGGCTGTACTGATACAGAAGCCGGGGAGAATCGGCGGGAATCACACTTGATTCTCACCGAATCGTCGAGAATGCAAAGTCATTCTCGACGAATCGTCGAGAATCACTTAGTGATTCTCGACGATTCTGCCATAGAGAAATTTCAGGTGGTGTCGAGACTGCCGGATCCAACCGGCGAGAATCAGCTAGTGATTCTCGACGACTCGTCGAGAATCATTAGTGATTCTCGCCGATTCGGCGAGAATCACTTAGTGATTCTCGTCGATTTTTACTTGGGCGATTTCTCCTCTTTCTTTCCTTGAGCTGGTCTTTGGCCCATCCTTGCTCCTTGTCTGCTCTTGCTTTATCATAGCCCTGTACTTGAAATTAAGTACACCCCAATAGAGAGAGTACACGTAGGCCAACACACTGATCTGCTCAACGAGGGATTACGTTGCACAGACCCGTGAATATTGACCCACTGCACCCTGACATTGGTGTGTACTTAGCATGGAATAACTGCAAGCACAACTAAAAAATAGTTCATCAAATACATTGTGAATTCATCTTAGCTAGACAGGTGGCTTCCTCAAATCCAGGTAATTGTGGATACAATACCCAACAATCTCCCCCTATTTGACGAAGCCAAAATCCTACTAGCTAAGATGAATACCACCATCCAGAGAATGATTAAAATTTTAAGTAGACGAGAACAAACATAACAATACTTGAGTCAAAACATGACATCACACACACATATATATATATATATATATATATATATATATATATATATATATATATAAATTCATAATACTTGTTCATAAGATAATAGGAAAACATTGATGTGCAATAAGAGGCGGAAAAGATCCTAAGCCTATTTTTCCTTAGCAAGATCATCCTTAAGCTTCTGAGCCAGGAATTTCTTGCTCTGTCTTTCGAAATATTCCTTAGGCTTAGGATGATATCTGGGAGGAGGGGCTTTATCTGCCACTGTGTTATTTCTGAAGAATATGTTGCGTTTGGCTTCAAATTCTTTATGCCGCTCCCATTCGTATTGGCTATATACCTCACTTCGATTTATGTGCCCCTTCTGTTGTAACAAAAATGTGTCCAAGATGATACTCTTTGATACAGGACTCCATTTTTCATTTCTCACATCCTCCTCTGTCAATCTGATCCTCTTTTCAGCTGGTGTTTCCTTTGAAGTTCCTTCTTTGATTTGCCTTTTGCCTTTGGCTTTGGCTAAGGCATCTTGATCAAACCAGGTTCTTCGTTCAGCCCTTTCAGCAGCTTTCTTTGACTCAGCTTCGCTTAACGGAACAACTTCTGCACTTGCTCCTTCGTCATCCACAGTATTATTCTCAGTAGTCTCGTGAACAGGATTAATCTCAGGAATATTGGTTGTATTGTTGCCTAATGCTTGGTTGAGCAACCACTGGCAACTGTCATACACATATACATTAGACTGGTCGAAATTTTCGATGATGATGTGCTGAAGCCCTTCCATTTTAGCAGTATATTCTTTCTCCCCCTTTTTGGCTTCGATTGCAATGGAGTTTGCATAGGAGTGCAGGGACTCATCAATGTGCTTCAGAGATTTAGAGAACTCAGTCAGCAGGTCTTGTTGATTTTATTGAGGAGCACCATGTTGGCATCGAATTTCTGTATGTTAGTCGCCACAACATGTGCATTCTGATTGACCACTCCCAGGTCATCAGTATTCTTCTTCAGTCCTTTCATGAGAAGAGATACAGCTGTGCCTGCCTCTGTATACTTTTCATCAAATTTCTTCTCCATCACATCTAGTTTATGGTTGATCTGAACTATGTTCTTGAGCATGAGATCCTCAGATTCCTTCAGTCTCTTTAGCACCGTTTTGTGGGATTTCTTAAACGTACTCTTGAGCTCATCCAGTATACCTTGGACAACATTAACAGTGAGATTTTCCAGGTTTGCTTGGAGGGAAGGAGCTGCAGGCAGATCCTGGTTAGGCTCCCCAGCAGAAGTACTGGGAGAGCTGGACACTAAAATAGAGTCTATAGGGGGGACAGCGGGTTGCTGAGAGGGCTCCCCCTGTATTCCTGCATCCGACCTCTCAGGAGCTTGTTCCTCTGATGAACCAGCAGCATCCTCCTGAGGGTCCACCACTTTCTCCCGCTCAATTACTTCTTCCTCCACCTCAGTCTCCATGTGCTCAGCCTGATCTGTAGAATTATGCATGTCTTCTTCTACTGCATCCACCTCCTCTTCATCAGCCACCTCATCGCCCAGGTAATTTATATCTTCCTCACCGTCCTCTTCCTCTTCCACATCTGCCACTTCGTCCTCACTGTCTGCTTGCACAGATTCCACAACATCTTTTGCTATCTGAGAAATATCTGATATGGTGTTTGCAGAAGAGAGTACAAACTCCCCCTCAGTTCCTGTAATCAGTGCATCAGGAACTTCACTGGGGACAGCCATAGACTGTGCAGGAGCACTGGTGTCCTCGGCAGGAGATGCATCCTCGTGGTCTATTTCCCTGGTGACTTGCCCTATTCGACGCTCCCACCGGTCGAATATGCTTGCGTCCATCCTTTTCAAATAGTGCAGAGGCACTCCTTTGCTCATGTCGAATATATCGCCGTCCAGCTGATTCAGATAGAGACTGATGATTCGGCCAAAGCTGGGGGTTCGGAGTGTGTCTTTAATTTTCTCAAAGAGCATGGCTCCCCAATTGAACCGCTTCCGGCAGACGATCGCCACCAGAATCTTGAACATTTCTCCTGAGATATGGTCGTGGGATCCAGGTTTGTAGATTAGAACCTTCCCAACGATGTCGGACAGCAACTTTCCCTCCTCGTTCATATCTTTCCTTTTGATTGACCGGATCCCCCGGGCCAGTCCACAGAAGGAAAGTGTCTTTGCTCTATCCTCTTCCTCCAGGTAGTCTTCTTCCCCACAACTGGATAGCCGCAGGTATTGGATCAGTTTCCTGGCGGATAGTTTGATCTTCTTCCCAGCAACCTTGCTTTTGATGGAGGTGTCTTCATGACGGAGCTTGGCAGTGGCAAAGAACTCCAGTACCTCCTTATCCAAGATCTTGCATGGGTGCTCCAGCACGAATGTCAGTCCTGCTTCCTCGAGCATGATGATTATGTTGCGGAACTCGTCTGAGGCCTGGGAGAAACCGGTTCTCACTAGCTCGCATCCAGTGACCAGGCCTGCAGTAGTCCGTGGGGCCATAGCAAACTAGGAAGAAGGGGAATATCAATTTCCAAGTCTAAGGATCTCCGAAACTATGAGGTTGAGGATACAATCTATACTAAGCTTAAGTCACGGTTAGGGATAAGAAGGGGATTACCTTGTGAGGAGATGCAGTGAATGTTTCGGCACTACAATGCGTTATCAGAGTTGCGGCGAGCCGATCCGAAGCTGAGCGTGGGCGTGTCCCCGACGGCGAGAGGGAGTCTTTGGGAGGGTCGTTAGGTCACTACGAGGTCGACGGAGGAGTCCGCTGAGAGGATCGAAGGGATTCCTTCGTAGCTTGGACAGTGTCTCGGCGGGAATGTGAAAAGTCGACGGGATTGGCGGAAGGAACGCGTAAATTGGAAGATGAAAAGTCGGCGGGATTTATATCAGGGTCGGCGGGATACCAGGGTCGGCGGGATTTATATTGTACGTTATAACTGGGTTTATATAAGAGCTTTGGTTTGATGAGGATTGCAGAAATCAATTTCATGTATTTGTCACGGGTTGGAAAGAATTCGAAAAGATCATTTCTTAATCCAAGTGTGGTTTAACATACCACACAGCTTAGGAGGCACATCAACTCTGTGATTCCTAACTCACTAACATTGGCTGGCAGATTTCATAGATTATGTCGAGATTGATAAACGCAATATTCTTGATGTTAGTTGTCATTCTCAGTGACTCCTAATGACGTGTCAGCTTTAATTTTCAGCTTGTAATGTATGCCTATTGATGTGCCTTCTCGAATCTATCAGAGAATTTACTGACACACCTTTAATAATGTATCTAAGGGTTATTTTTACAGTTTTGATCTGTCCTTAGAATAACACACATAGATGTGTATATGTATATATATATATATGTAAATGTCGACATAATATGACTCAAATATTTAGGCTGATCAATGATACCTGGAATTGTAAGATTCATCATTCAGCCCTTCTGATTAGAGCATACCAGGTGTTCAATTGGAGTATCCCATTGTTGATAGTACTTCTTTCGTTCCAGATACTTATTCCAGAACAATCTTGGAACATCTTCTGTCTAGCTCCCATCATGACACGGAAGTCTAGACTACCCTGCACCAAAGAATATTACCTTACCTTAGGAGCCCAATATGTATTGGGTCCTAGGTTCCTGTCAGCATAATAATTGGACTGCCTTCCCTAGGAATCCTGGTGGGAAGACTAACATTGCCTCGAGGATGTGGAAGTCCCCTTGCCATTGATACAGAATAGTTGTGCCAACAATCTATGGCAAAATGACCCACTTTGCCACAACACCAACACTCATGAATGTTGTATCGCCGTTTGTGACCTAAACGGATGACAGAGGTAGTCATAGTTCTAGGTCTAAACGGAATAGAGCTAGATATGCTCACAGAATTATCTCTTCCACCGTGACTATTGGAAGGGTGGAAAGAATGCATATGGCAGGCGTCATGAGGCCTGGGAGGTGGTGCCTTCTTTTCAGTCATCCCCCTTCCAAGGACCTCATGAGTCCTAACAACATGATTTCTATCCCCCCTTTTCAGAGTCCTAGGGAGGTGAGAGGCGCATTGTGAGCTGATGCTGGCAGATTCATGACGAGTAGGGGCTGTGGCCGAGAATACAAAGGGCTTGGTGGAAGCCGGAGGTATTCTCTTCTGGGTGGCCATGACAGCCCTTGCATTTTGGGTGCCTCCACATGAGGGCAGATCACCCTTGCAGTGACCACGGTTGTTCCTGTGATCATACCTGTAGGCATGATGAGTACCCTTCCTTCCTGGTATGGGGGGTCTGAATACCGTTTCCCCATTTCTCCATGAATTGATAATTCGGGAGATCCATCCATTTTCTTCCTTTCTCTTGATAGCATCAACCTTGGAAAAGTTGGATACTATCCGCTTCTCATTCTCTAGACTACTCTCTAGATCTGAGATTTTGGAGTCCTTAACCTTGTTGGATGCCAATTGGAGAACCAACAAGATCTTCAGCCGAGCAATCTCCTTAGCTTGCTCCTCAACAAGTAGGTTGCTTTGCTGAAGGGCTCTCTTCAAGGAATTAGGATTTTCTGAAGGGCGGTCATCCAAACTATTCCTGTCTTATGGAACTTGAGGAAGAGAGGGGCATGGTGACGAAGTTACCTGGTCCTGACTTAGCTGATCAGGGATAATGGTAGAACTGACTGGGGCACCTGAGTCATCTTCAACTGAGCAGTCTTCCTCAACTTCCTCCTCAGTCTCTGATAAAGACACATGTACCCTGATACTGTGAAATTGGTCATCACTTTATTCTTCAGAAATGCTGACCCCCCATATATGCCTCATCCTCTTGCTGGCTACTTGTCCCTGTTCTGTCTGATCCCTCCATGAGGTCTGATACAGTTTGCCACAAGGACTTGGCCGTCCTACACTTTTCAAGTTTTGACCGGGAAGGTCCAGTCCAAACATCCAGGATGATTTTACGAATCATTTTATCCAAGTTGAATAGAGAGAATTCAATCTCAGACATTTCAGTAGTCTCCTTGGGGATCTGCATATCCTTTCCAGAGCAGGAGGCCTTCATGGGAATGAATGGACCCTCTTCCAAGATGATTGATGCGCGAGGGTCGATGGCCTCCAAATAAAAGGATACCCGCATCTTCCAGATGGGATAATAGTCCTTTGTGCACACGGGAAGTCTTAGCGGAGAGATCCCATAATCCAGCTCCATGCTTTTGACACTGGTGGCAGGATTCTACTCAAGGTGTGAACCTTTTTGTTGAGCAACCTCCCTCTGATACCACTTGAAAGTCCACCTAGTGTCAACTACCTTCACCTATGGGGGGGGGATAGGTGTCTTTGCAGCGTGTTAGCGGAATTGAAATTATACCTGCACAAGAAAATAAAACAACAAAGCACAGAGAGGACACAGGCAATTTATAGTGGTTCCCCGATTTGGGTACGTCCACTTTCCCCCTTCGACCTATCTCCCAACCAGGGATGACTCGGTCACTTCACCAACAGGATTGAAATCCAATCCTTGCACTAACGGAAGGAACCCTTCCACACGTAGGAGTCACCACTCCCACAACACGGGTTGCACCCAACCCTTACAACTAGAGACCAATCGGTCCTTTACAAAGAAATTGAAAATAGCTTGTAAGAAATACAAACAACTTTTGGAGACAAAGGTGTCCCTCTTCGTTCGACGACGTGTTCTTGAAGTCAACGAAGAGTCCACAACCCTAGATCTCACTTGGATTGAACCTTCCCGAAACCGGCGGCGGCGTAGTGCGGCGGCTAGGTTCACGGAGTAAGCGGCGGCGACGGAGAGCAGCTGCTATGCTAGTGATTCAAACTTCGTAGCAAAGGAAGCAAGGTCTTCCAACGGTCACACTAGGATCGATTGTCTCGATCGATTCGGACGGGGAAGTTTTTCCCGATCTACGAATCAAGAGACAAGAGATCTCTGGTTAGACGCGTGAGACGCTATGCTAGCCTACGCTTCTGTCGACGGAGATCTGGAGCAACTTGAGATCAACAGCGGCGACAACGACGCTAACGTCGGAGACGATCGACGGAGCAAGATCGGGATTGGGCTCGACGGCGGCTCGTCCTTTTTGAATTCGCGTATATTTCTGTCTGTCCCTGTTCATACATACGGGGTATATATATATTAGGTCAAGTATATGACCGTTGTGGGTCCCACCAATAAGAAGACTTGAGCCCGGTTCGAAACAGTTCAGATAACTTGAACCGGTCCAGAGAACAACAGGAAATTGCCCAAGTCAAATTCGGCGAGAATCGTAGGTGATTCTCGACGAATCGGCGAGAATTACTTACGATTCTCGCCGACTTCTACTTAGCCGAATTCTGGCTGTACTGATACAGAAGCCGGGGAGAATCGGCGGGAATCACACTTGATTCTCACCGAATCGTCGAGAATGCAAAGTCATTCTCAACGAATCGGCGAGAATCACTTAGTGATTCTCGACGATTCTGCCTTAGAGAAATTTCAGGCGGTGTCGAGACTGCCGGCTCCAACCGGCGAGAATCAGCTAGTGATTCTCGACGACTCGGCGAGAATCATTAGTGATTCTCGTCGATTCGGCGAGAATCACTTAGTGATTCTCGTCGATTTTTACTTGGGCGATTTCTCCTCTTTCTTTCCTTGAGCTGGTCTTTGGCCCATCCTTGCTCCTTGTCTGCTCTTGCTTTATCATAGCCCTGTACTTGAAATTAAGTACACCCCAATAGAGAGAGTACACGTAGGCCAACACACTGATCTGCTCAACGAGGGATTATGTTGCACAGACCCGTGAATATTGACCCACTGCACCCTGACATTGGTGTGTACTTAGCATGGAATAACTGCAAGCACAACTAAAAAATAGTTCATCAAATACATTGTGAATTCATCTTAGCTAGACAGGTGGCTTCCTCAAATCCAGGTAATTGTGGATACAATACCCAACACCAACGACTCTCATTTTGAGAGCCGTTGGCTACTCTCATGGCAGCATGGCTGCCACGTGGCAGCCATGCTGCCATGAAGAGCCTAACGGCTCTTAAAATGAGCCGTTAGGCTCAATCGGGCCTAGCCCGAGACCGGATCGGGCTATGGCCGGCCCGGTCTCGGGCTAGCCCGATTTTCGGGCTTTACCCGGCCCGGACTGGGCCGGGTACCGGGCCGGGTAATAGCTTGAAACCGGGGCCCTTTTAGGGCCCCGGGTAAGGGCTCAGCCCGGTTCGGGCCTGAACTGGGCCGGGTTTGACCGGGCTTTGACCGGGCCGGGCTCGGGCCGGCCCGTCAGGCCCGGTTTTTTTTTCACACCTATATATATATATATATATATATATATATATATATAGTTTACCTCATGTGTGCTTGAGTTCAAATTTTCACCCTTGAAGCTTTCGCTAGAATGCTCTGAGTTAGGGCGCGTATAGTCTTTTGATATTCACATGTAATCCTGCTGTCTGTTTGTGGAGTATGGTGTGGGGCCCCGACTGGACCCTTTATTATATTTCATGTGACGGACGAAGGTGTAACAATTTGGTATCAGCTTGTCTTAGTCTTCCTCCTGCGAATTCGTGGTCAAATTCTTTTGAGGGATGACGACCACGTGTAAGTACAGAACGTTATAACAAAAATAAACTTCAAAATGTCCACTTAGTAATGAAAATACACCTGTTTGAGGAACCTGCGCATTCTTACTAGTCGTTGTTGCTTTTGCGAAGTCGCTAAAGTGTGTATTTTACACGTATAGGTGACTCGAAGTGGTGTGGAGCAGTCTGAGCCCCAGCGTTCTGTTGAGAGTGAGACACCAGTTGAGGTGCCCACACCTCCTCCTTCTGCGGAGACAATGCGCTTAGTTGCTGAGGCATTATTTGTGATGACAAACAAATCCTACTGGGCAGGTGCAGCCTACAATGGTGCCAGTACAGGTTAATGTGAGGCCAGAACCTGTTGAGGCTGTGGTAGATATACGAGAAGCGGAACAACAACTAAAGCAGTTCATGAGTTTCAGTCCTCCTATGTTTACGGGGGAAGGGACCCCAATGCAGGCAGAGGACTGGCTTACGCGAGTCAAAAGAATTTTGACGGCAATAAGAACTAAGGAGGGATAGAAAGTCACCTTGGCCACTTTACTGTTGGAAGGAGAGGCTCAACTTTGGTGTGACGAAATGGAGCTGCACCACTTAGCAGGCAGACAACTAACGGAGGTCTTGATAGAGGAGTTTTCGAGACTGTTCTTGGAAAAGCATCTGCCATCGTCGCATTGCATAGCCATAAAAAATTAGTTTCAGTGTCTGACGCAGGGCGAAAGTAGTGTTGACACCTATTTGCATGAGTTTACAAGATTAGGACGCTATGCGGGGTCTACCTTCGCTGAAGAAGAGCGTAAGGCCAATCAGTTCTACGAGGGACTGCGGGATGAGCTTAGGATGCTGTTCTCGAGTTCGTTGAATCAAGGGTTTCAAGCATTGGTGGATACGACCTGTGCGTTGGAGAAATATATGAAGATGGTGTAGGGCAAGAGGGACTTGGCCGTGACAAAGCCCGAGTTCAAAGTACTGCACCCGGGAAAATCAAGCTACCGCAAGAGATGGGGTAGAAAGTTCAAATCTTCGGGACAGGCTCCTTCCACTGTTGTGTCTGGATCAACGTCTGGGCAAGGCCCTCAGACATGTTATACTTATGGAAAGGTGGGCCATATGGCCCGTGACTGTCAGAGTGGTCTTCCAAATTGTGATAAGAAGGCACGAGCAACATATGCTGAAAAGGGAAAGGCGGTGGAGTCCAATGCATCCCAGTATGCTCCAGCTCAGCCAATGGTGTACAATCTTGGCTAATAGGAGGCCATAAAGTAGAGTGACGTCGTCACAGGTATGGGTTAAGATATAGTTTTACTGCTTTTTATACTTCATACCTTATGTGTTGCTTGTGTATGATTTGTTTATATTAGGTTTTGTCCTTATTCGGGACTGTCCGACGAGAGCACTGTTCGATACGGGTGCTTCACATTCGTTTCTATCTGAGGACTTCGTATCTCGGATTGGAGTGCCTACTTGTGTGCCGACAGATAGACTAAAGATATTGCTGCCTAACAGATGCGTGATGCGGGAAAATAAGTCTTGATGTGTTGAGGTGCGAATAAGAAGTCAGGATTTCGGATTGGAAGCATCTGTGTTGCCACTATTAGAGTTTGATGTAATCTTTGGTATGACCTGGCTCTCAGAGCAGCGTGCCTTTATAAATTGCAACTCAAAGGAGATCACACTTGGACAAAATACCGAGCTAGAGACTAAATTCGCTGGTATGCGAGGATCGAGCAAGATGTTGATGTCTGCTCTCCAAGTCGTCAAAGTTGTTCGGAAAGACATTAAGTTATTCTTCACGCTTATAGAGGCTGTTGAGCCAAAAGTCAGTGTGAGTGACATTTCGATTGTATTGGAGTACGCAGATGTGTTCCCGAAGGATCTTTCGGGGCTACCTCCCCAAAGGAAATTGACTTCTCTATCGAGTTGGTGCCAGGTGCGAAACCTGTGGCCCGCACACCGTATCGTGTAGCGCCAAAAGAAATGGCGGAACTGAAAGTCCAGCTGCAAGAGCTATTAGAACAAGGATATATACGCCCAAGTATGTCACCTTAGAGCGTGCTTGTCCTGTTTATGAAAAAGAAGGACGATAGCCTGCATTTATGCATCGATTATACAGAATTGAACAAGCTGATGAAGAAGAACAAGTTTCTGATACCACAGATTGATGACTTTTTTGATCAGCTGGTTGGATCAACGGTATACTCAAAGCTAGACCTGAAGTCTGGCTATTACCAGTTGAGAATTCGGGAATGTGACATTCCCAAGACAGCGTTTGTAACATGCAATAGTCATTACAAGTTCACGATAATGCCGTTTGGGCTATCTAATATGCCATCGGTGTTCATCGACCTAATGCACCGAACATTTCGAGAGTACTTGGACTTATTTGTAATCGTCTTTATTGACGACATTTTAGTGTACTCTCAGTCTGAAGAAGATCATATGAACCATTTGCGGATGGTGTTGCACACCTTGAGAAGAAACAAGCTCTATGCCAAGTTCTCAAAGTGTGAGTTTTGACTGTCATAAGTGGCCTTTATTGGCTATGTGGTTAGTGGAGAAGGTATTGCGGTGGATCCGACAAAGATAGTTACGATACGGGAGTTGCTGGTGTTTACTACTGTAGCAGAAGTCAGGAGTTTCCTTGGACTTGGAGGCTACTACAGGTGCTTCGTTGAGAACTTTTCGCAGATAGCCTTACCTCTCACCACACTGATGCGAAAAGATTAGAAGTTCATTTGGACGTCTGCGTGCACACGAGCTTTTGAAGAGTTAAAGAGTCGTTTGATCACGTCGCCTATTTTAACGTCGCCATGTGGTACGAACTGCTTTGAAATATATAGTGATGCATTATGGAGCGGCTTAGGCTGTGTGCTTCTTCAATTAGGAAAAGTGATAGTATATAGCTCACACCAGTTAAAAGTGCATGTGCGGAACTATCCCGTCCACGACTTGGAGTTGGCGGCAGTGATATATGCACTTAAACTATTGCGTCATTACTTATATGGCATGAAAATTGACATCTTCATAGACCATAAGAGCCTTAAGTATCTCTTAGATCATAAAGATCTAAATATGCAACAATGGAGGTGGATGGAGTTCTTCAGGGACTACACCTTTGATATTCATTATACTCCTGGGAAAGGGAATGTGGTCGCAGATGCCTTGAGTCGTAGGAATCCAACAAGGGCTAATTGGTTGTAGATGCATGATGAACATCTGATCCAGGAGTTGGAGAACTTAGACATTTCTTGTGTTGACAAGAATGCCACTGTAAATGCGTGCCTGAACTGGACAGAGGTTCAATATGACCTCACGGATAGGGTTTGACGAGCAATGAAATTCGATGAGAGTCTACAACGCTATGCAGCGGATGGTTCAAATGCCCAATTCTCCTTGGATGACGGCCTTTTGCGGAAAGATGATCGTCTGTGCATCCCAGATGTGGGTAAACTACGTGAGAAGTTGATGTGCGAAGCACATTTTACAAAGTACTCAATTCACCCAGGGAGCATGAAAATGTACAAGGACATGAAGAAGGTGTTCTGGTGACCAGGTTTGAAGAAAGACATAGCCGATTATGTGGCAAAATGTCAAACTTGTGCCTTAGTGAAAGCTGAATGTTAGAAACCCGGAGGTTTCCTGAATTCGTTACCAATCCCGGTATAGAAGTTCGATGACATTTCTATGGATTTCGTGCATGGACTGTCGAGATCTCAGAGCGGAAACGATTCTGTGTGGGTGATCGTTGACTGATTAACAAAAGTGTCGCACTTCATACCTAACAAGAAGGATGATTTAGTGGAAAAATTGGCCAAACTGTATGTGAATAACATCGTACGATTGCACGACGTGCCCCGTAGCATCGTCAGTGACCGAGATGGGCATTTTACTTCAGGTGATTGGAGGCTAATCCACCAACTATTAGGTACCAAGTTAAAGTTCAGTACATCCTTTCATCTGCAAATGGATGGTCAGATTGAGAGAACCAACATAATAATGGAGGATATGCTCCATATATGCGCCCTGGATTTCAGGAAGAGGTGGGAAGATCACCTCTATATGATTGAGTTCTCATACAATAATAGCTATCAAGCTAACATACAGATGACACCCTTTGAAGCTTTATACAGTAGGAAATGCCGTACACCGTTAGCTTGGGCAGAAATAGGCGAGTCAAAGCTATATAAGCGTAAGGAGGTCGACGATGCAAATTCGACCATACGTACTAAACGAGAGCGGCTGTTGGTAGCCCAAGATAAGCAAGCAAAGTACTACAACGCCAAGCACCGAAACGTGGAGTTTGCGGTTAGCGAGTGGGTGTACTTGAAGATAAGGCCATTCAAAGGCGTGTCCAGGATTCAGCTCTTGAAAAAGTGAGTCTGAGGTATCTTGGTCCATTTAAAGTGGTTGAACGAGTTGGAGAAGTTGCCTATCGATTTGCTCTGTCGGTGGAGCTAAGTGGTTTGCACAAAGTGTTTCACATATTAGTGCTGTTGGAATACCCTATTACTAATTTGGGTCAGGATCACTATGTCTATAGGATTGTTGCTTTGACCTTGTTGTATAGAGTAAAGGTCAACTAAATAGGTCTAAGGCTTAGGACTTAGGTTTGAAGCTTTTCCCAAGACCTCCTAGTTCAGATGAGAAGCCAAGAAGAAGAATTCAAGTTGTCGTTGAGCTCAGATCGACGAAGCGTCGAACTCAGTTCGACTATCTCCAAGTTCAGGCTGACAAAGCGTCGACCTCAGTTCTACGATCTCTGAGCTCAAGTCGAGGAGGCGTCGAACCCAGTTCGACGATCTCTGAGCTAAGATCGACGATTTCTATCCAAGTCAAATTCCAATATCTCTGAGCTCAGTTCGACGATAGTTGAGCTCAGATCGACAATTTTATTTTGAGATCGACGATTTCTGGGATTTTGTCAGCTTATTGAGTATTTAAAATCAGAGCATTTAATGAAGAAGATTTCTAGCCGTTATAATAAATCTGGAGCAAGTTTCAAGGAAACAAAGAAGGAATGTACTTAGATTATTTCCTCCAGAGACAGTTGACAATTATGAAAATCATTTATGACTTTGCTAACGGCTATCAAGAAGATTGGACAACTGGATTTCATACAGAGAGCACCATACAATATAGAACAAGATATACAGAAAGAAAAAGAGATCAACAACATAAAACAAAAAAACTCAACAAGTTTTCTTTCTGATTACTGCTGATCAAAAGTTTTCTCAAGTCTTCATCATCCATTCTCCAGACAAAAAAAACATTTCAGTTTTTGCGGAAATCATCTAGTGCTGGAGCAATCATTTCATTGAAGACCTATCACCCATGCAAAGCTTCCAGTTCCTGAACTTCTGCTACATCTTAGGGGGAGCTTTGACAACTTCTAATCCACTAGTGCTTTTCTCAGATCATTGACAGAGAAGACAACATCTACTTCTTTTTCCTTTCCTGTAAAAGGGTTTTTGAACTCGCTTCAAAAGTTCTGCTTTAGTGGCAAGACACCTGATCAAAAAATCTAGTTTTGTTTTTAAGCACCTGATCAAAAGCTCATTGGTGCCCAGGACACCTGATCAACTCATCCTGCAGTGGATTCCTACCAAGGGTGGTAGAAGAGTGGATGTACCCAGGTTTTGGGGAACCACTATAGCTCCTTGTGTCTTCTGGATTGCTTGCTCTTTCTTATGCTGTGTGTTGTGAATTTATCCTTTTGTAGTTATTTTATTTCAGTTTCTGCTTAGCACTCTACACTTATTAAATCAAGTCTTCCATTGCTAGAATAATTTTTAATTTAGCAAAATTATTTTAAATCACTCTATTCACCCCCCAGGAGGACAAAACACATAGAGATTAGGCATCATTTCTTAAGAGATAATGTAGAAAAGAATAAAATTGAATTGGAATATATCCCAACTGATTTACAAAGGGGAGATATTTTCACCAAATCCTTGGATGAAAAGAAACACACCTTCTTCCTTAATCAGTTAGGAATGTTAGATGGAGGAAGTCTTAATTAAGTTCCAAGATATTTAAACATAAAAAGAAACAAAGACTAGGTTAAAAAATTTTGAATTTCCTAGTGTCTATAAGTTTTCTATGTCTCTGAACTGCGCTCGACGATTTTACTGAAGATCGTCGAACGGAGCTCGTCGTTTCCAGATAGTATTCAACTATATTTTGTTTTCCGTCGAACGAAGATCGACGATGCTAGGAATCGTCGAACGGAGCTCGGCGTTTTCCAGATAGTGCTGGACTATCCTTTTCAGTCAGTGATCTCGATTATCATCGAACTAAGGTCGACGATATTAAATATCGTCGAACGGAGATCGACGATGCTGAGACCTTTCAGTTTCCCTTAGAGCCGTCGATCGTCGAACTGAGTTCAACGATCTTTCCTTTTCTGCGTCGAACCCTGATATAAAATCATTTTTTCAGGCGTCGTTCTCCTTTGCGCTTTCATACTTTCTGCAAGAACTTTCTTTCCCTCCAAACTCCTCTACACTTGATCGTGTTTGTTTTTGCAGGAAATATATCAGTTTCAGTCGCCGTTTTAGCAGCAATGTAGTTCGATATTGGTTTTGTCATTGACATGGATTTGTTTGAAGGAACTGATCAAATGTTCAAGGATATTCTGGAACTGTTTAAGGAGCAACAACTTGTGAACATCATGACAACCAGAATCAAATTAACAGCAGATGAAATTAAAGAGTGGGTCTATATTGCCCACAATTTGGATCAACACATAATCACTGGAACCATCTCAGGAACTCAGGTATCCCTAACCCCGACCATTCTTACAGAATTTTTGGGTTAAGTACTGGACATGATAGCATAGACCTATCAGGGGTAGAATTTACTGGGATGTTAGATAGAATGGGTCATAATTCTGAAAACCCAAATAAGTTATTGAAGAAAAATTTGTCTATGGTGTAACATCCCATTTCCAACTAGACCCCTAAGAGTGGTTTTGTCATGACAAAACCCTAGGAAGCCCAAGGAAGAGTCAAGTGGACCTGGTAGTGTGGATAGGGCCACTATGGTCTGCACATAGCAGATTTCTAAACCTTGGTTAAGGTGATCATGGGGCTTCACCAAGACTCCAAGACCCCACCCATACCCTTATAACCCTAGAAGGTGGTCAATGGGTCACTAAGGACCCATGGAGAGCAATCAAAGGACCTAAGTTGACCAAAGTCAACTATAACCCTAGCTAGGTCAAATTGACCTACACAAGGGTCCATTGCAGTCTATTAACCAAATATATCCCACCCATACCTCCATAACCCTAGGTAGGGGTCAATGGGTCACTAAGGACCCATGGAGAGCAATCAAAGGACCTAAGTTGACCAAAGTCAACTATAACCCTAGCTAGGTCAAATTGACCTACATAAGGGTCCATTGCAGTCTATTAGCCAAATATACCCCACCCATACCTCCATAACCCTAGGTAGGGGTCAATGGGTCACTAAGGACCCATGGAGAGCAATCAAAGGACTTAAGTTGACCAAAATCAACTATAACCCTAGCTAGGTCAAATTGACCTACACAAGGGTCCATTGCAATCTATTAGCCAAATATACCCCACCCATACCTCCATAACCCTAGGTAGGGGTCAATGGGTCACTAAGCACCCATGGAGAGCAATCAAAGGACCTAAGTTGACCAAAGTCAACTATAACCCTAGCTAGGTCAAATTGACCTACACAAGGGTCAATTGCAGTCCCTTAGCCAAATGGACCCCACCCCTACCCTCATAGGCCTAGGGAGAGGCCAATAGGTCACCAAGGACTCATTGGGACCAATCATAAAGACTAGGTTGACCAAAGTCAACTCTTGACCTAAAATGGTCAAAGTGCCCTAGTTAAGGGCCAAGTGACCTCCAAGGGCCAATCCAACCCCACCTTGACCCTAGGGGAGGCTAATGGGTCACCAAGGACCCATTAAAGAAATCTCAAGGACTAAATTGACCTAGGTGGGCCCTAGTCCAACTTTGGGTCAAGTTAACCCAAATGGGCTAACTCAAGCTCAAGCCCATTTCAATTGGGCTAACCATGACTTAAGTGACCAAATGGACTTGTGGGCTGCCATGGGACATGTAGGAACCAAAAATTCAGGCTTGGTGACTAGGAGAGAGAAAGTCACCCATGAAGGAGAGAGAAAGAGAAGAAAGAAGAAGGAAGGAGGACTTTGTGCTCCTCCTTCCCCCTCCCCAACCTCCCCATTCATTTCAGAAGGACAAGGGGGGAGTGCAGCAGCCATTGTGGGCTGATTAAAGCAAGATCCACCCCCCTACCAACCTAGCCGCCAAGATTGACCATGGCCAAAAATGGCACATGGCAATTCAGCCACCTAACTCCCTCCTCTCCCTCTTTAAAAGCTTCAGTGAGGTCCAAGGAGTATTTCCCACTCTTTTCCTGAAGAAGCCGAGCCCTTTCCTCCATTTTTGAACAATCCGACCACCACCGGCCACCACCATGCCAATCCGGCGATCAGCACGGCTACAGCCGCCACCACAGGTCCTCCTCCATTCCTTCTCTCATGGGTAGATCGTAGGAATCTGTAGAACCAAGATTGGAGCTCAATTGAGCCCAATCAAAAATTCAAAACCATGGATTTTCCACTGTTTTTCCGCTTGCTGGGATCGCCGGAATAGTGCATTCCGGCGGCCTAGCCGCCGTTTGGAGATAGCCCCGACCACCACGAAGGTGTCGGCGGCGGTGGCAGGCCGGGGAGGTGGCCGGAGCGACGGCGGCAGCCGCTGGAAGTTGGCCCAGGCGGGATGAATCCAGGCCGTCAGCGGGAGGAATACGATTACGGGATTCCGTCCATCTTGCGCCAAGATTCGTGCGGTTGATGATATTAAACTATGGATTAAAGGATTTGATTTATTTCATTTTGTCACAGATTTTGTATTTATTAGTATTAATAATTAAAAATAGTTAGAGCCTTTTTCAGAGAATATGGTCAACACAAGAAATGTAGCCCTATGGGTCTACTGTCAAACAAAATTGGTTTGAACCAATTTGGGTGACTGGTTTGACCAGGGCACCCATTTTGGTGGGGTCTATACAAATGACTAGGCAGTAATTAAACTAAGTGCCCACACTTCATCCTTGGTCTAAATGAGCTGAAATTTGGGCAAGGAGTCACCCTACCCTATAGATAGACGCTGCCCAAAAATGGGAATTTTTGGGAATAATTTTCCTATAGTTTTGTAAATAATTTAATTATGCTAGGGTAAATTAATTTGTGGGTCAAATGAACCCCAAATTCATCCAAATTTTGGTGGGAGGTATATGAGGTTATTATAGACCTCTGGTTAAAATTTCATTAAGTTTGGAAGAGATTTGAATGGGAATCAAGCAAACACTAACCTTGCCCTAAGAAGGGCATTTTGGTCCAAAATGTAATTTTGGCTTATAGTGTCCAATTCACCTCAACAGAGGTTCAAATTTGTTACACTGGTTTGGCATGAAATTATACACCTTCCAAAGAAAAATTGGGGGCATTGGAGTTGGTTTGGCCCAAGATCCTAGGTCAAACCCTAAGGAAGGGCTTTTTGTACCTTGTGAAGGGCATATGGCCAAAACACCTTGTATGGCTATGAAATTTTGTAGAGATGGTATTATGGTAACTATAACCCTCTGGTGAAAATATTAGGGTATTTTGGAAGGTTTAGGACCCTCAAAACCCTAACCCTAGTTTAGGGCACAAATGTGGTGGGATAGGAATGGGTTAGCTAAACCCCTTAAAATGATATGAATTTTGGTAGGATGGTCATAAGGATATTAAGAAGCTTTGGTGATTTATTTATAAATTTTGGAGTAGTATTTATAGCACTTCATTTTTAACACAAGGAATGCCTCAATTTAGTAAATTAATTACTATGCTCCCTCTGACCCTTGGGAGGTCATAAAATTTTGGAAGAGGATGTTTGGAATCATTATGAGATTATTTAAATTTTATAAAAATTCTTGGACACTTATTTGAGGTAGTTACTTCACAAGCTTGTTAAATGATGGAATTTTGCAATAATTTAATTAGGTCCATTTACTGATAAATAAATTATGAAATTTATCCCAAACCATATACATGCCATTAGAATCATACTTGAATTTTCTCTGAATTTTTGAAAGTAATATAGTATTTTATATTTCTTAAATGAATTTTTAAGGATTAAAATGAAATATTGATTTAAGGATAAAACCTTACTGAAAAGAATTAGATATTTTGGAAGAAGATGTATATCCTTATTTTGAGTATCATATAAAATTTGTAGAATGATATCTTGATTGAAAATGGTACTTCATGTTCATTATTGGAAATTTTAGACATTAAAATAATTAAATAAATTATTAAATAAGTAAGGAAAATTTTGGAACTCAGGATTTAGGATTTAAAGGTCATAATGGACCTTCATTAATTATTATAGGAGTATTGGATGATTATTTGATATGCTTCCCATTTTACATGAAGTTTAACCTTGGTGGTCTGCATTTAGCAATTTTTGAAAAAAAAGTGTTTATTGATTTGTTTAAAGCTTATCACTCCTTAATCACTTATGATATTTGTCCCAGAGCATTTATATGCCCTTTTTATCATGTTAGAGGTTTCCTTGAAATTTTAGGAGTAATATTGCCCTATTTACTAACTTTAATGAAATATTGAGAGATAATTTAAAAATAGAATCAGTGTCCTAAATTTTGCTGAAAAATCAAGAGATCTTGGACATTAGGCTAATTGTTTATACTGAGTATAACATAAATCTAAGGGAATTTTATCTTGTCCAAATTTGATACCTCATGTTCAATCTTGGAAACTCTGGCCACTATGAATATTTGATAAATTCCTAGATAAATAGGAAAATTGTAAAACTCTGGATTTGGGCAATAAAGGTCATAATGGACCTCCATTAATTATTATAGGAGTATTGAATGATTACTTGATATACTTCCCATTTTACATAACATTAAACTTTGGTGGTCTGCATATAGTAAATCTTCAGAAATAATCTGGAGTACAAGTTAGGCACATAAGTCAAAATTAGTGGAATGAGTTCATCACTCAGGGTTGGATGAGCTAGGAATGAGTTTGACTAAAGGTTAGGTGGTGTTGGGATCGACGAAAGATCGTCTTCCCCATAGAGTGGAAGGTCAAAATCACCTAAGGTTTAGTTTACTGTAATATGGGAATGAAATGGGTAAAACCTAAGTCGTGGGCATAAAGTAAATTGAGGAGTAAATAGTAACTTAGGGTTTCACACTCTCACACCCCAGTGTCCCGGGAGATAGTTTGGGTTACTCGGGCAATAAGCCCAGTGGTTATGGTATTGGGTATGATAGCCTGGCGAGCTTCTGCTCGGTTGTTGATTATGACGGACGGGATAGTCCGGGGAGCGTTGGCTCGGTTGTAGATTATGACGGACGGGATTGTCCGGTGAGCTTTGGCTCGGTTGAGGGTTATGACGGACGGGATAGTCCGGGGAGCTTCGGCTCGGTTGTAGATTATGACGGACTGGATAGTCCGGGGAACTTCGGCTCGGTTGTTTGTTTGACTCATAATTATTGCATGTGCATAAAAGGTTTAAGGTGGCGGGTCTTTGATATTGGGGAGTTCGATGCACCAACACCAATATCGTTGGCTCGGCAAGTGTGGTTAGCACTTCGCCAACAGAAGTCCGGTGCGCCAGCCGACAAGAGTACGCAGGCGTCCGCTTAGTGCACCAAGCGTTGAGGCGTACGATAGGTCTGACCGGTAGTGCTTTATTAGTTTAGAGGTGGGCGAGGCCCAACCCACCGCTTCCGTCTGCCACTACGGAGGTATCCTGGGAGGTAACGGCTCCGAAAGGGGGAACTAAAGGTCTGTGCACACAGAGTCGAGTGGGTGTGTTGCACTTGCATGTTCACATCATAGCATATTTGCATTTCATAGCATAACCATTGCATATAACCTGACACCTAATGTATAAGCGGTATGGGACGCTCTATACATTAGGCCTTGCAAAACGACCCCTTGGCCTATAAGTTCGTGCGTGCGTGCTTATAAGTCAAGGTCCTCTTTCAGTATTATTTATATGTTATGCCTGCTAGTAAAACCAACACCCTATCGTATAAATCGGTATGAGACTTTTTATACGATAGGAGCCCTGCAAGAGATCCCTTAGCTTATGTGCTTTCACATAAGTTAAGGTTACTTATTTAGATTTTGTATAATTATTATCACACTTAACACTGTTAGTTTAGTCCGCTGCCATCTGCAATTTGACATTCTCCACCTTCATATCCTTTCCATTCCTTCTCCCCGCTCGGTGCTTAGGAGCCATGGGGGAAGGGGTGGGGGACGATAGGACTTAGTCTTTTAGACTAACGATTTTCAAACCACATCATTTAGGGGACCACGGAGCCCAGCATGGAGGGGCAGCCCCGGAGGTCGGCACGCTTGGAGATCGGACAGTCTAGCACTAGAGTCCAGACAGCAGGGACTGTGAGTCCCAGACACCAGTAGTTGTATTAGTTGCTTCCGCGATGAGTGATTTGTAGTGAGGACTTGATGTACCGGGCATAAGCCCGAGATTTTCATTATATGTACTATCTGTGGACACTCCCTTCGTGGAGTTTATTTTCTATATATGTGATTTCTGTGGACTTGCTTTTATATTTATGCTATAGTAGAGATCGATTTGGCCGGCAGAATCGGCGTCTTGTAGTGACGACCTTCCCGGGTGAGAAGGTATCACCGCAAGGCGGCGGTTCTGGACCTAAGACCCCGGTGTCGAAAAAGAAAAAAAAATGGAGGTCTTACATATGGAGTATAGATTTTTAGCAGACATTGTAGGCAAAGTAATTTTGGCCAAACATTCAGCTCATGACACAATATCAAGACATCAGTTCTGCTTAATGGCTGTCATAGTAAATAAGAAGCACTTGGATTGGGGAGCCATCTTCTTTGATTTGATCATGAAGAAAATCAATAAGAACTTTGTAATTTTTGGAAGAATTCTGGGCTTATTCCTGCAGAATAGGTGCCCTCAGCTGTTAGTGTCAAATGGGATGCATATCAATGCTTCAAAGAGGCTCTTTTCAGCTCTTTTTGGCAAGTGGGAAAGGCAAATTGTCAAACCCAGCAGGACTCCTGTAGCAAAAACTTCTTCAGGCACAAGGACTGAATCAGTCACTCCTCCTCAGACCACTGCCCCAACAGAAGTGTTGGCATCCACCTCAATTTCCTCTCCTCTATCTTCACATCCAGTTATACCATCCATATCCTCTCCTCCCTCTCCATCTCAAACAGCTTCTTCACCTCCTCCAGCCACCCATCAAGAAGCATTTCATCCTCTACATTACTTCTTATCCATTGATTTAGATTCATTCATGGATGATTCCCCTTCTTCACCTCCAGACATTCCATCCACCTCAACATCTTTTCAACAAATCCTTCATGACATCATCTCTCAACCATCTTTTTCCCCTACCATCTCCTCATTCCTACCAATAGTCACCATCCCAACTCCATCTATTACATCCATCCCCATCTCTCAGCCATCCATACCACTTCACCCAGCATTCATTCCATCCATCTCTGCAGCACACCCCTCTACCTCTACTAAAGTTAACCTTGAGCAAGTAGATCTTCTTCCTCTGACAGATAGACTGTATGAGTTGTTGGCCACCAAGCTAACACTCTTACTGGATTCAGCCTTGGCTCCCTTAGTCAAGAATCTGACTGATTTATCTGCTAGACTATCCTCCTCCTTATCCTTTCAGGCCACCCCTTCTTCTGGGGGTCTAGATTCAGTTATCATTGAAACTAGGCAGGGGGAGATGCCTTATGAAGAAGTGCTACCTTCAGAGAATTTTGCTTCAGCAATGCAGATTTCAGAGAGTTCAGTTTCAAAACAAGTTGCAATTCCAGCTTCAGCTCCAGCTCCAACCATCAGTCCAACAATAGATTTATATTCATTATTATCATTGTTTGATTCTGTTTACAGCAGCTATCTTCCAGCACCTCTTCTTGCTGAAGATTTAACCAGGGCCATTGTTCCCCTCTCCTGCTGTGATCCAAACTTAATAGATATGTATATAAATTATGTTCAATCCGTGGAGAGTGATTCTGTGGTTCTTGAGTCTGCTGTTGCTGCTGATGTTGATTCTTTAGAGGCTGTTGAAGAGCCAGTTTGTTTAGTTACTGAGGCTACTGCTTCAGTTGGTGTTCCTGTTGTTACTGATGTTCCTGCTATTTCTGTAACACCCCAATTTGTTGTAGGAGCGACGGGGATCGATTTTGGCCAAGTCGGGTTTTTGGTGCAGGTGACACGGGCCCCGACACGGGCGTGTCGGAGGCCGTGTCGGGCGTGTCGAGCTCGGGCCGTGTCGTCGACCAGCGCAGGTCGACGATGGTCGTGTGGTGGAACACGGCCTAGGACACGGGCGTGTCCCAGGCCGTATCATGCCTGTGCTGTGCGGTTGGATGCACGGGTAGTGACACGGGCACGAATACGGGCGTGTCTAGTTTGACACGGGCGTGTCCAATGCCGTGTCACCAAGCCGTGTACCCCTCTGACTGCAAAGCGTTGATTTATTGCACACGGGGGGCGTGACACGGGTCCCGACACGGGCGTGTCGCAGGCGACATGGGCGTGTCGGAGGCCGTGTCACATGCCGTGTGCTGGTTTTCAATTTGGGTCGAGACGGCGAATGAGCTACACGGCCAGGCACACGGCCGTGTGCCAACCCGTGTTCGGCCCAGATTTTATGATTTTGGATTTAATCCGGGACGTTCGTTTCCTTGGCTTTGGATCCGACGGTGGGGGGGCTGCTCTTGGGTGGTTATGGCCGGGAAATAGGGTTTAGAAACCCATTTTTCTTTGGCCCATCTCTCTCTAAAAGTTAGAGAGAATGGAGAGCAAGGAGGAAGGAGGAGTCCAAGATCCGGCCGCCGGAGGAGCTTCGGAGTTCCGAATCGCGATCCGAGTCCAGATCCGCGGAGGCGACGCCGTCGCGGTGCTTTCCAACCGTATAGTTTTCGATGGCGCCGCGGAAGAATGCAAGGGTAACGATTTCTCATCCTTGGGCATGTGAAGCCCTCTTTTCCTTTGTATAGGAAGCCCTCTCTCGCGAGTGTGCGAAGAGTTGGAGCGTTCCTTGGGGTAGATATGTGAAGTCCCCCTTGTGTAGAGTCCGTATGCATAAACGGACATAGGCATTGTGTGTGAAGCCTATCCGGACAAGTAGAGCCGGATCGGTGATGTTGCATTGCATATGAACCGGGGAAGACTCCGGGTGTTTGGGTGTTTTTTGGGTTTTCTACGTGGTAGATTGCATCAGGGAGCCTTGGAGATTAACTCCAAGGTGCACCCGGAAAACTGGGCAAAAGCGAGTTTTGCCAACACGATGGCCGGGGAGCCAACGTGAACATAACCGGGTTATGTGATTGTTGTGGCGGAAACGAGACTCGGTGAGTCTTGACCTGCGCATATGGCTTAAATTGCCGTTGCGATATGAGCATGGGCCAGGCGGAACCGTACCCGGTCTATGTCGTTCGGTAGGACCGTTGGCATGGATGAGGGTCTTCGGCGGTCTATGGCTTAAATTGCCGTGACCAAGGCCAGGAAGGCAAAATGCTCATATGGACGACCGTCCAAGAGGCGGTGGTGGATTGGGAACGTCTATGGCTTGAATTGACGTGACGTTGGCCGGTTCGCCGAGAATGTGCCCTGAGTGCACGGGGTGTGTGGCCGTGCGAGCCTACGCCTGTGTTGATGTGCGTTCACATTAATATATTGCCTATACTAATGAAGTGCAGGGAAAGAGCATCGCCGCCCCGATTTTGGGGGCGGGATCGTTATAATTTGGTCAGCATTGCTGACCGTTGCTATTGTTTGCCACCGGGCGGTGGTTTGTGTCTTGCAGGTGTTGCGGAGCAGAGCGGGAAATAGCGGGCTAAAGCCCTTGTTGCGGTGCTGGCCCTCGAAGGCCTAACCCTTTTTATGCTTTCCGCTTATTTCATGTATGGACGGCCTGCGAGCCGAAGTATGAAAACACTATTTTTGTTAAGTGAACAATGTAAGGCCTTAAGGCCAGTTCTCTTTTGTGTATGATTACATTCCTGAGTTGGTAGTGGACATTCATGCTTTGTAGCAGAGTTCTTATTTCTTTTGCAACTTAATAATTTGCTTCCGCTAGGTGTTGTGTAGGACGACATGATTGGTTGAATGGTTTCAACGCGTAACCAACCGGTCTGTCCGTAGTATATGGCGTCGGGCCCCGGCCGGACCTACTGCTATATGCTATGTGACGGATAGGGGTGTTACAAATTGGTATCAGACTACTGGTTTCGGTCAAGCTTAAATGAATTCGTGGACGAATTCACTTTAAGGGGTGGTGAGCACATGTGTGCGTCATCGTTATAACATGAAAAGAACCCATGAATGTCCACTTAGGAATGAAAATATACATGTTTGAGGAACCTGTGTGTTCCTATAATTGCTGTTTGCAGTAATTTTTGGGTCGCTTATCGGTGTTTTACACGATTATAGGTGACCAGAAGTGGTGCTGGGCCGTCTGAACGGCCAGGTTCTGAGGCGAGCAGTGCGCCAAGCGATGCACCTGCAACACCTCCGTCTGCCGAGACCATTAGGTTGGTGGCAGAAGCGGTCATGGCATTGATCAATGCGCAGCCTGCAAGGCAGGTGCAGCAGCCCGCTCCTGCTATGGAGCATGTACCGCTTCAGACGGCAGAGCAAAGGAGGGTTGAGCAAGTAGTGTTGGAGCCAGAGTTGCCTCAGAGAGCAACGGAAAGACAACTGAAGCACGTGATGGGCTTTCACCCACCGGTATTCACGGGGGCAGAAACTCCGACCCAAGCAGAGGATTGGCTCTCAAGGGTCAACAGGGTGATGACTGCGACGGAAATGGAAGAGTGGCAGAAGACCACTATAGCGACGTTCCTTTTGGATGGGGACGCAAGGTTATGGTGGGAAGGCCTAGAGCTACATCAGTTGCGGGGAAGGCCGTTGGACGAAGTTTCGATGGAGGAGTTTGCGAGACTGTTCATGGCTCGATACCTCCCCTCGGCGCAGAGGATTGCGCTAGAAAGTGAATTTCAGAAGTTAGTGCAAGGGGATTGCACCGTTGATGAGTACCTCCACGAGTTTACTCGGTTGGGGAGATATGCCGGCGCTACCTTCGCAGATGAGGAGCGCAAGACGAGCCGCTTCTACGAAGGGCTAAGAGATGATTTAAGGTTGCTACTGTCGGGGCCCAAGACGCAGGGTTTCATGACCCTGGTCAGTTCGGCCCGGTCCTTGGAGAAGGACATGAAGAATGTCCAAGCAAAGAAGGAATCTGGTAGCAAGAAAGCGGAGTTCAAGGCACCGACTACGTCGAAGTCGGGCTACCGCAGATTCTTTAAGAAAGCTAAGACATCGGGTCCAGCTGCTTCAGGTGCCTCAGGGGCAACTACCAATCGAACCCCGGGCGCTTGTTTCACGTGTGGAAAGCCGGGGCACTTTGCCCGTGATTGCTGGAGTGGACGCTCAAAGTCCGAAATGAAGCAAGGAGCTACCTACGAGGAGAAGGGCAAAGCGGTGGAGTCGACCGCGTCCCACTATGCTCCGACTCAGCCTAGAGTCTATAACTTGGGCCAGCAGGAGGCCATCAAGCAAGCGGATGTGGTGACAGGTATGAGTTAATTTATAGCAAGTTAGCTTTAATACCGTTAGCTATTGCTTGTTAGCCTAATATTGTTTGTATAGGCTTTGTTGTGATTAGTGATAGTCCGGCACGGGCACTGTTCAATACGGGAGCTTCACACTCCTTCTTGTCCGAAAGCTTTATATCACGCATCGGAGTCCCTTCTTCGATGGCGAAGGACAAGTTGGATGTGCTGCTACCGAATGGGTGCTCGATGCGTGCGGACAAGGTGTGCGCCGTAAAGGTTCACATTGGGAGCCAAGAGTTCGACTTGCTAGCGTCATTGCTGCCGCTAGTAGAGTTCGACGTGATCTTTGGAATGGATTGGCTGTCAGAGCAGAAAGCTTGGATTGACTATGACCGAAAGGAGGTCAAGCTGGGTGTAGGGCGAGAGACTACATTCGAGGGGCTAAAGGGGTCGAGCAAGACACTGATGTCTGCTCTTCAGGTGGTGAAGGCAGTTCGTGCTGGTGCAGAGCTGTTCTTCGCAATAGTGGGGGCTGTTGAGCCAAAGTCTCCGTTGGATAGCATCCCCGTGGTTTGCAAATACCCCGATGTGTTCCCGGATAGTCTTCCCGGAGCCCCACCGCAGCGGGAGATTGATTTCACCATCGAGCTCGTACCGGGGGCCAAACTGGTGTCACGTGCTCCGTATAGGTTGGCGCCTAAGGAGATGGCAGAGTTGAAAGTTCAGCTAGAGGAGCTGATGGAGCAAGGGTATGTGCGTCCAAGCTCGTCGCCTTGGAGCGCACCGGTCCTCTTCGTTAAGAAGAAGGATGGGAGTATGCGGCTGTGTATCGACTATAGAGAGTTGAACAAGCTAACGGAGAAGAATAAGTACCCGATCCCGAGGATTGATGATCTCTTTGATCAGCTAGTTGGATCGTCGGTATACTCCAAGTTGGACTTGAAGTCGGGGTACTATCAGCTGAGGATCAGGGAGTGTGATGTCCCGAAGACGGCGTTCAGTACAAGGTATGGGCATTTCGAGATCACGGTCATGCCATTTGGACTGACGAATGTGCCATCGGTATTTATGGATCTGATGAACAGGACGTTCAGAGATTTCCTGGATCGCTTTGTGATCGTCTTTATTGACGATATTTTGGTGTACTCGCAGTGCGAAGAAGACCACTTCAAGCATTTGCATTTGGTGTTGGAGACTTTGAGGAGGAATGAGCTTTACGCAAAGTTCTCCAAGTGTGAGTTCTGGCTACCCTCGGTAGGGTTCCTTGGTCATATAGTGAGTGGGGAAGGTATAGCGGTGGATCCGGCGAAGATTGTTGCGATACGGGAGTGACCTGCGTTATCTTCTGTCGCGGAAGTCCGGAGTTTTCTTGGGCTTGCCGGATATTACAGGCGCTTCGTAGAGAACTTCTCGCGGTTAGCATTACCTCTCACGAAGTTGACAAGGAAGGATCAGAAATTCTTGTGGACGCAAGAGTGCGTGCAAGCTTTTGAGGAGCTGAAGAGACGGTTGACCACGGCGCCAGTGCTTAGTTCGCCGAGTGGGACCGAGGGCTTTGAGGTGTATAGCGACGCTTCGGGTAGTGGCTTGGGCTGCGTGTTGTTGCAGTATGGGAGCGTGATAGCGTATGGATCGCGTCAGCTGAAGGTGCATGAAAGAAATTATCCGGTGCACGACTTGGAGTTGGCGGCCGTGATATTTGCACTCAAGTTGTGGAGGCACTACCTATACGGCGTAAGGGTCGATATATACACCGATCACAAGAGCCTAAAATACTTGTTGGATCAAAAGGACCTTAATATGAGGCAGAGGAGGTGGATGGAGTTCCTAGGGGACTACACCTTCAAAATACATTATGTACCTGGGAAGGGCAACGCAGTTGTGGATGCGCTGAGCCGCAGGGCTCCCGCCCAAGCCAACTGGTTGTCGGTGCATGATGAGCGGCTAGTACGGGAGTTAGAGGAGCTTGATATCTGCTGCGTTGACAGGCAGACGAGCGCCAAAGCAATGTTAAACTGGACGGAAGTGCAGTATGACCTGGCTGACCGGGTTCGGCAGGCATTGGAGTTAGATGACTCCATGAAGGAGCTTATGGAGGCCGCTCTGGATGGGTCAAATTCCCAGTTCTCGGTGGAAGATGGTTTGTTGAGGAAGGATCATCGGTTGTGCGTCCCGAGTGGGGGTAACCTCCGGGCGGAGTTGATGTACGAGGCTCATCATACCAAGTACTCAATCCACCCAGGGAGCACGAAGATGTATCGTGATCTCAAGAAGCTGTTTTGGTGGCCGGGGCTCAAGAAAGATGTGGCGTTGTACGTGGCTAAGTGCCAAACGTGCGCCTTGGTGAAGGCGGAGTGCCAAAAGCCGGGAGGATTTCTGAAGTCCTTGCCTATACCAGAGTGGAAATTCGACGACATATCTATGGACTTTGTGCACGGGTTGCCAAGGTCGCAGAAGGGGAACGACGCCATCTGAGTGATCGTAGATCGGCTAACCAAGGTGTCGCATTTCATTCCGCATAGGAAGGATGATCCAGTGGAGAAGTTGGCAAAGTTGTATGTTGACAATATTGTTAGGCTGCATGGTGTGCCTCGTAGCATTGTGAGTGATCGCGATGAGCGGTTCACGTCAAATGATTGGAGGTTGGTGCAGCAGATGCTGGGAACGAAGTTAAAGTTCAGCACAGCTTTCCATCCGCAGACGGATGGGCAGACCGAGAGGGTCAATAGAACGATGGAAGACATGCTACGCATGTGTGTTCTGGATTTCGGTAAGCATTGGGAAGACCACCTTTATTTGGTGGAGTTCGCGTACAACAACAGCTTCCAAGCGAGTATACAAATGGCGCCCTTCGAGGCCCTGTATGGTAGGAAGTGTCGCACGCCGTTATCATGGCTTGAAACGGGTGAGGCAAGGTTGTACAAGAAGCAGGAGGTGGAGAGTGCTACCTCGTTAGTGCGGATCATTCGGAAGCGCTTGTTGATCGCTCAGGACCGGCAGGCGAAGTATTACAATGCCAAGCACCGGAACGTGGAGTTCGCGGTAGGCGATTGGGTATACCTGAAAGTGAAGCCGTTCAAGGGGGTTTCGCGGGTGAGACGCTTGAAGAAGCTGAGCCCAAGATACCTTGGACCTTTTGAGGTTCTGGAGCGAGTCGGCAAAGCTGCATACCGTTTGAAGCTATCGGTGGAGTTGAGTGGATTACATGATGTGTTCCACATCTCTGTGTTGCGGAAGGCGGTGCAAGAGCCTTCGCAGGTGATCGCGGTTGACCAAGTGCCGGTGTACGAAGGGTTGACGACAAGGGTCAAGCCCGTTCGTATTGAAGATGTTGAGGTCAAGAGGCTTCAAAACAAGGAGATCCGGATGGTTAAGGTCCGGTGGGATAACTGCGGGCGTGAGGAGATCTCTTGGGAACGGGAGCAAACTATGCTCGAGGAGTACCCAGAATTATTCCGCTCAGGTACTGTTTTACGTTAAGTCCTGTTTTTCCTTTATTAATTTCGTGGACGAAATTCTTTAAGGGGGGTAGAATTGTAACACCCCAATTTGTCGTAGGAGCGACGGGGATCGATTTTGGCCAAGTCGGGTTTTTGGTGCAGGTGACACGGGCCCCGACACGGGCGTGTCGGAGGCCGTGTCGGGCATGTCGTCGACCAGCGCAGGTCGACGATGGTCGTGTGGTGGAACACGACCTAGGACACGGGCGTGTCCCAGGCCGTGTCACGCCTGTGCTGTGCGGTTGGGTGCACGGGTAGTGACACGGGCACGAACACGGGCATGTCTAGTTTGACACGGGCGTGTCCAATGCCGTGTCACCAAGCCGTGTACCCCTCTGACTGCAAAGCGTTGATTTATTGCACACGGGGGGCGTGACACGGGTCCCGACACGGGCGTGTCGCAGGCGACACGGGCGTGTCGGAGGCCGTGTCACATGCCGTGTGCTGGTTTTCAATTTGGGTCGAGACGGCGAATGAGCTACACGGCCAGGCACACGGCCGTGTGCCAACCCGTGTTCGGCCCAGATTTTATGATTTTGGATTTAATCCGGGCCGTTCGTTTCCTTGGCTTTGGATCCGACGGTGGGGGGGCTGCTCCTGGGTGGTTATGGCCGGGAAATAGGGTTTAGAAACCCATTTTTCTTTGGCCCATCTCTCTCTAAAAGTTAGAGAGAAGGGAGAGCAAGGAGGAAGGAGGAGTCCAAGATCCGGCCGCCGGAGGAGCTTCGGAGTTCCGAATCGCGATCCGAGTCCAGATCCGCGGAGGCGACGCCGTCGCGGTGCTTTCCAACCGTATAGTTTTCGATGGCGCCGCAGAAGAATGCAAGGGTAACTATTTCTCATCCTTGGGCATGTGAAGCCCTCTTTTCCTTTGCATAGGAAGCCCTCTCTCGCGAGTGAGCGAAGAGTTGGAGCGTTCCTTGGGGTAAATATGTGAAGTCCCCCTTGTGTAGAGTCCGTATGCATAAACGAACATAGGCATTGTGTGTGAAGCCTATCCGAACAAGTAGAGCCGGATCGGTGATGTTGCATTGCATATGAACCGGGGAAGACTCCGGGTGTTTGGGTGTTTTTCGGGTTTTCTACGTGGTAGATTGCATCAGGGAGCCTTGGAGATTAACTCCAAGGTGCACCCGGAAAACTGGGCAAAAGCGAGTTTTGCCAACACGATGGCCGGGGAGCCAACGTGAACATAACCGGGTTATGTGATTGTTGTGGCGGAAACGGGACTCGGTGAGTCTTGATCTGCGCATATGGCTTAAATTGCCGTTGCGATATGAGCACGGGTCAGGCGGAACCGTACCCGGTCTATGTCGTTCGGTAGGACCGTTGGCATGGATGAGGGTCTTCGGCGGTCTATGGCTTAAATTGCCGTGACCAAGGCCAGGAAGGCAAAATGCTCATATGGACGACCGTCCAAGAGGCGGTGGTGGATTGAGAACGTCTATGGCTTGAATTGACGTGACGTTGGCCGGTTCACCGAGAATGTGCCCTGAGTGCACGGGGTGTGTGGCCGTGCGAGCCTACGCCTGTGTTGATGTGTGTTCACATTAATATATTGCCTATACTAATGAAGTGCAGGGAAAGAGCATCGCCGCCCCGATTTTGGGGGCGGGATCGTTATAATTTGGTCAGCATTGCTGACCGTTGCTATTGTTTGCCACCGGGCGGTGGTTTGTGGCTTGCAGGTGTTGCGGAGCAGAGCGGGAAATAGCGGGCTAAAGCCCTTGTTGCGGTGCTGGCCCTCGAAGGCCTAACCCTTTTTATGCTTTCCGCTTATTTCATGTATGGCCGGCCTGCGAGCCGAAGTATGAAAACACTATTTTTGTTAAGTGAACAATGTAAGGCCTTAAGGCCAGTTCTCTTTTGTGTATGATTACATTCCTGAGTTGGTAGTGGAATTCATGCTTTGTAGCAGGGTTCTTATTTCTTTTGCAACTTAATAATTTGCTTCCGCTAGGTGTTGTGTAGGACGACATGATTGGTTGAATGGTTTCAATGCGTAACCAACTGGTCTGTCCGTAGTATATGGCGTCGGGCCCCGGCCGGACCTACTGCTATATGCTATGTGACGGATAGGGGTGTTACAATTTCAACTGCTGTTGTTATTTCTTCTACTGCTCCTCCTGCTTCTGCTCCTATTTCCACCACCAAAGCAGCTTACAAGGAAATAGATGTCTTATATGATGAACCTCAGAGTTCTGATGATAATGATGAATTCAGAACTGACTCAGATGATTCCTCTGCAACTATTGCAAAGAAGAGGAAAGCCAGAAGCAAGTCTATGAAAAAGGTTCAATTGACCAAAGCTACAACTGATCATGACATACCATATTATATTCTGCACAATTGTCCTATTACTGAGTATTGGATGCAATATTCTAAAAACCAGTTGAAAGAATTGAAGAAGAGAAGAAAGTATAACAAAGGAACTTCTCACCTCAATCGTCCTCCTCCTCCTCCTTCTCCAAGCACAAGAACTGGTGGAGACTCAGCTCCTCAAGCTTCCAACATTTCTCAACCCCAGCAAACCTATCAAGGAAGATCTCAATCCAGAGGTTATCAGCAAAGAGGAAATCAGCCTAGAGGAAGACAGTATAGAGGAAATCAAATAGACTATCAAGTTTATTCAAGAGGACAGTCCAGACAGCAACCTTATAAAAGGAAAGGACAAGTCCCAATTGACTCAACTACTGGTCCCTTTCCCTAAAAGCTCAAAGAAAGTTTTCACTCTAAAGATCCTCCTACTGACACTATAAACAAGTATGAGCCACCAGTACCTTGTAAAGATCCAGAGAACAATCCAGTTTCTTGGACAGCCAGACTTAAAGAAATGGCTGCTCTAGATCAAATTAAGAAAGCAAGAGAGAAGGGCCAAGACACTTCCAATATATCTACTCTCTCAGAACAAAGAAGACAGGAACTTGAAAGATACAGCTCCAAGAGATTCTTTAATACTGAGGAGTATATGAAGCTTCATCCTGAAGCTATAGTTCCTAGAAGCAAAAGCCAAAGGACTCTTGGTGCTGCTGATGACTTCAGATCAAAGAAAGACTCAGAAAATCCAAACAGAGGAATCATCTTCAAGAAAAGAACTGATGACAAGCATTAATCTGGATGTAAGCTGAAAACTATATAATATCTTTGCTGAACTACTTTTGTGCTGTGATATAATCATATATGTGATTCTGCAATGTTGTTTCTGTATTTCTGTTGTTATTGTTTTTATTTTCTATAACTCATGTAAATAGTAATCCTAACCCAAATAGGGGGATATTGTTGGAACACCCTATTACTAATTTGGGTCAGAATCACTATATCTATAGGATTATTGCTTTGACCTTGTTGTATAGAGTAAAGGTCAACTAGTTAGGTCTAAGGCTTAGGACTTTGGTTTGAAGCTTTCCCCAAGACCTCCTAGTTCAGATGAGAAGCCAAGAAGAAGAATTCAAGTTATCATTGAGATCAGATCGACGAAGCGTCGAAATCAGTTCGATTATCTCCAAGTTCAGGCTGACAAAGCGTCGACCTTAGTTCGACGATCTCTGAGCTCAAGTCGACGAGGCGTCGAACCCAGTTCGACGATCTCTGAGCTCAGATCAACGATTTCTGTCCAAGTAATATTCCAATATCTTTGAGCTCAGTTCGATGATAGTTGAGCTCAGATCGACGATTTTATTTTGAGATCGACGATTTCTGGGATTTTGTCAGCTTATTGAGGATTTCAAATCAGAGAATTTAATGAAGAAGATTTTTAGCCGTTATAATAAATCTGGAGCAAGTTTCAAGGAAACAAAGAAGGAATGTACTTAGATTATTTACTCCAGAGACAGTTGATAATTAAGGAAATCATTTATGACTTTGCTAACGACTATCAAGAAGATTGGACAACTGGATTTCATACAGAGAGCACCATACATTATAGAACAAGATATACAGAAAGAAAAAAGAGATCAACAACACAAAACAAAAAAACTCAACAAGTTTTTTTTTCTGATTGCTGCTTATCAAAAGGTTTCTCAAGTCTTCATCATCCATTCTCCAGACAAAAAAACATTTCAGTTTTTGCTGAAATCATCTAGTGCTAGAGCAATCATTTCATTGAAGACCTATCACCCTTGCAAATCTTCCAGTTCCTGAACTTCTGCTACATCTCAGGGGGAGCTTTGACAACTTCTCATCCACTAGTGCTTCTCTCAGATCATTGACAGAGAAGACAACATCTACTTCTTTTTCCTTTCCTGTAAAAGGGTGAAAGTGAAGGGATAGATACTACTCTAGAGGGGGGGGGGGGGGGTGAATAGAGTTATCAAATTTTGCACTAGACAAAACTTAATAGTCTACCCAACTCCCTTGGAGTGAAATGCGGAATGAAAAGATTATAGATATAGAAATAACCCTAAAGCCTAACACAAGTGTTGTGCACAAACTCAAGCTAACTGTAATTATAGTTAAGGCTTGGAAATCCTAATCAGCAACTAGCAAACCTAGTTATATCTAATCACAGCCACAATGCAAGTAATTAAACAAGGCAATCCAGACGACACAAGGAATTTAAGTGGTTCCCCAAACAACTTGGGTACGTCCACTCTTCTAATAACAAGGTAGGAATCCACTCAGGTTTTTGATCAGGTGCCCTGCCACCAACAGGATCTGCTTCAGGTAGATCCAGAAACCCTTTAGACTTTTGATCAGGTGTCTAAAAACCGAACACAGGTTTTTGATCAGGTGCCCTGCCACCAAGGGATACTTTTGAAGGGAGTAATAACTCTATACAGGAGGGGGAAAGAAGGTTAAGGAGTCTTCTCTATTTTACAATAGATTAGAGAAGCACAAAGACTTGCACTGAGCTAGAAAGCTCAAAGGAATCAAGGCTCCCCCTGGCTCAAAGAATGTCCAGGTGAAGTCTTGCTTCAGTGCAGAAACTCTTCAGTAAAAAACTGAAGGAAAAACTACAAGAAGATAAATAAAATATAAAATAGAAATCTTCTAGCAGCTATCTTCTTCTTCTTCTTCAAAAGAACTCTGAGTCTGAACTTCCTGGAAGCAAGAGAACTCAGGTTGAAGAAGAGCAGAAGAGCTTAACACTTCTCAGTTGAATTGAATATTGTTGAGAGCAGTTAAACTTGGTCTTTATGAAAGCTTGAAATGCTTTTTGAATAACTGGTTAGCTAGCTCAAATCCTTCTCCAAAGGATTCCTTTTATAGCAGCAACAAGCAACGGCTCTTTTTAATTTGAACTGTTTGTCTTCTTCTGAAACTTGAAACCTGGGCTACAAATATCACAAAGACAAACAAACTCTGCAGCAAAATATTCTATAAAAGGGATAAACCTTTTTCAAGGAAGCTGCAGGAAGCAATCTGATAATACAGGTACTAAATAAAATCACATTAGAGATAAACTCTTTATAGCAAAAGGAAGACTTTTCAGTCTAACGGCTATAAAGGACTGACAGCAGATAAAGTAAAATACAATGTCAGCTAATAAGACAAACAACTTTATCTGAAAAGATTTTACTCAGGCAGAAGGGATGGAGCAGATATTGCCTGGAAATATTATCATAAAACAACTGAAATAAAATGCCAGATAATGTATTAATTAATTAAATATAATAAATAAATACAAAATAAAAAGGCAGACAGAAAACGTCGAACGACCTTCGGAGATCGTCGACCGAAGAACGGAGATCGTCGAACTATCAGACAGATAGTCGAACGATCCAGATAGTCGAACTATCAAAGGAGATAGTCGAACTATCACAATAGATAGTCGAACTATCAGAAGATAGTCGAGCTATCAGATAGTCGACCTATCAACAGATAGTCGAACTATCAAAGCAAAACCGATAGTCGACCTATCAACAGATAGTCGAACTATCAACGCAGAACAGATAGTCGAACTATCAATAGATAGTCGAACTATCCAGGGAAAACAGATAGTCGACCTATCAACAGATAGTCGAACTATCAAAACAAAATAGATAGTCGATCTATCAACAGATAGTCGAACTATCAGATAGTTGAGCTATCCAAGCAGATAGTCGAACTATCGAAGCAACACAGATAGTCGACCTATCAACAGATAGTCGAACTATCAAAGCGACACAGATAGTCGATCTATCAACAGATAGTCGAGCTATCAGATAGTTGAACTATCAGGACAGATAGTCGAACTATCAAAGACAAGCAGATAGTCGACCTATCAACAGATATTCGAACTATCAAGAAAAACAGATAGTCGACCTATCAACAGATAGTCGAGCTATCAACGCAGACAGAACGTCGACCAACTGATAGACGATCGTCGATCAGCCGATAGACGATTGTCGAGCGGCGTTCGACTATAGTCGAACGAAAAACTACTTAACCAAATTCTTCATCTGGAAAAGCGGGGACTCTACAGCTAGACCACTAACCATTGACCATAGATATTTCTTGGGTCAAGGGACTAAAAAGACAAGACTAAACTCAAATCAAACTAGGGTACCAACAATCTCCCCCTATTTGAGTTAAGTCTCTCAAAAACTAAAACACAGAGCTAGCTATAGAACAATAAAAACAATACAGGAAATAGATAAGCAACTAACTAGCAATTAACAACCAGTCAGATAAATAACAGCAGACAATCAAAATTAAGAATCTACAGAATCTGACTTGGGATCAGAAGAGCTAGGAACAAAAGAAACTTTCCGCAAGGGATCAATGGATTCTTTCTTAGACATCTTCAAATCTTGCATGCCAATAATCTTCAGTTCTGCAGCCCTTGGAACAACTGCTTCTGGGTGCTTTTCCATATATTTAGAAGGATCAAATACTTCAGGGCTAACCTGGATTTTATCGAGTTCCTTCATTCTGAACTTTGACATTGTAGAAAGTCCTGCAGAGTCCTTTCCTTCAGCCTTAGATTTCTTTATCTGGGCTGATCCCACAAGTTCTAGAAATCGAGCCATCCTGAAATCAGGATCTAACTCTTGGCTTTCATACACATTTTTAGATGATGTATCAATAGGCTTCACAGCTTTAAACTTAACAGATAAATCTAATAAACTTTCAGCTGTATCTTTAACTTCTTGAATAACTAAAGATGATGGAAGAGCAAACTCAGCAAACTTTTTACTGGATTTTTCAGAGAAGATGGTTCTTTTACCTTTTGCAATATCCTTAGCAACATGAACTGGTATATCAGGAGAAACCTTTCTCTTGGGAGATGGAGGAGGTGAAAAAGTTGGCTTTTGATATACAATCTCCTTTACTTGCTCTTTAACCTCAGTATCATGCCTTTGAGTACCAGTATATGATTTGCCTTGGTGGCTTTGAGAACTTTTCCTTGAATGAGGCTGAGAAGGAGCAGATTTTGCAGATGGAGCAGATGGATTAGCAGATAAATTGCCAGAGGCTCCTACACTGGGAGGTGGAGGAGGAGGACCTCTGGGTGTCCATCTGGAAGCAGGACTATCATATCTCTTAGATTTCTTTCTTTCCTTTTGCTGGTTCTTGGAAAACCACATCCAATGTTGGAAGTCTTTCGACTTAGGGTCAATCCCTTTCAATATGTAATAGGGAGTATCATTGTCTCGATTGGGAGGAGGAGGAGCAACAGCTTTCCTTTTTCTCTTTGCAGCTTTCCTTTTCTTAGAGTCCTCAGACATATCTGAATCATCTTCATCTTCAGAATAAGATGAGGGAGGATGATCATAAGGGTCATAGGCTTCTGATACAGCCTTTTCCTTTGCTTTCAGATCAGCTTTCTCTTTTTCTTCTTCCCTGGCATCCTGAGCCAGAAGAGAATCCAGATCAGGTCCTGGAGAGTCATCTCATACAGTAGATTTTTCATCTTGCAAAACTTTTTCTTTCTCTTCCAAAATATCTTGTACTCTTTGCTGCCAGGCAGCTCTTGCTGTCTCTTCCTCTAAACTCAGTACTGGGGTCTTTTCATCTTGGCTTTCAGATTCAACATCTTCTATATCAGCTAAGAAAAGATCCAATTCTGGATTTATTTGCACATCTGACTGAGCTGGTTGAGCAGACTCAGTATCTTGAGCAGCAGGCAAAAGATCAGCTGGTACTTCTGGAGAGGGTTCTGATACTGTCATTATGACATCTGGAACAACTAAAACATCTGAAACAGATTCTTGAACAACTACTTCTACTTGAGCAACTATATCTTCTTGAATATAATCTGTAGATTCATGAACACAAATCTGCTATATAAGCTAATAACATCCCTTCTAGGTATTCACAAACTAGCAAATCAGTTGACTCGTCAATAAAACGGATGAGTGAATTACCTTCATACTTTACCAACTCCCAGGATTCATCTAGATAGGATGTAATAATGCCTTCTAGGAAACGGGCAACCAAAGGAGTGGTGAGATCTTCTAAACAAACTTTGACAGCAAATTCAGATAACATAACTGCATCAGATATTTCTTTTTCAGATAACACTAAAACTGATTCTTCTTGAGCTGGAGCAGTCTCTTCTTGAACTGTCATCACTATATCTGTCACCGCTGGAGGATCTGCTGGAGGGGAGGCTGGAAGCTCTGAGGCTGGAAGCTCTGAGACATCTTCATAGAACATCTCCCCATGACTGATTTCAGTGGGAACTGAAACTAGGCCCCTGGAAGAAGAGGGCTTAGCAGAATTGGAGAGAGTTTTGATGGCATCAGACAGAGAAGCAATGGAGGAAGCAAGTGGAGCAATTGCCTCTTCAATCATGATTTTGATTGAAGGGGTAATAAACTCCAAAATGCTGGAGATGAATGCTGGGGTGACTTCAAAAGAATGTGGGGGAACTGCAGATGATGGAAGATCAGCAGGAGGAATGTATTCCTATTGAACTGGAGAACGAACAGGAGATTGACGAGGTGTGGGAGTCCTCTCAGATCCTAACAAATCAAAACTAGGATCAGATATCCTAGCCAGATGAGAAGGTATAGGAGATGTAGGAGGAGAAGGAATAACAACCGTGGTTGTATCTCGAACCGGAGAAGCAGAAAGTCGTACTTCAGCTGAAGTTGATGGAACTTCAACTGAGGTAGACGGAACTGAAGAGGATGGAACTACTTCAGTAGAAGTTGATGGTAAGGCAGAAGAAGATGATGGAAGAGAAGGATGAGCTGAGCCAGCTTCTAGAGGGTGAGGAGTGACTGAATTAGTCCTTGTGCTCTCGGATGTCGCTGGAGCAACCCCTATGAGAGCGGGCTTCACAAATGTCCTCTTCCACTTGGAGAACAGATTGGGATCCATCTTCTTACTGGCATTAATTGTTGTAGCAGTTGAAATCAGTAGCTGGGGATATCTTTCCTTTAGAAAAATCCCAATAACCCTTCCTAGGGTAACTTCCTTCTTACTGTTCTTCTTCCTTAACAAATCGAACAGAACACCAGCCCAGTTTATTTGCTTCTTATTAACAATTGCACACATTAGTGCAAATTGTTGTTTGGTGATATTATCATGGGCTGAGTGCTTGCCTAACATCACTTTTCCAACTAACTCAGCCAGAAATTTGATCTTGAAGGGGAAATTTACCTTGAGCAGCTTCGTGGGAATGCCCTCCGCATGTCCCAGCTCAATCAGCATTCTTCCAAACTCTGGAGCATCTTGCTCATAATCTTCTTCACCATTTATCAATCCAAATAAATCAGTCAGAATGGCGGGAGTTAAAATAACTTCTTCTCCACCAATAGAGCCGGTCATCGATTCGTCGGTGGAGGATGAAGTAAATGCCCATTCCTTAATCTCGGGAATATTTAACTTAATCCTTGTAGACATTAGTCTTTCTAACCCTTGATCTCTGCATAACTGGAGGATTTCCACAATCCCTGATTCACAACAGCTGAAGGCATCGAAGTCGACACTGAAACCTGCGTCGAACTTCACAACTGCGAGCAATGCTGGAGAAATCGCCATTGAAGGAGCTGGAGAGGGCGCGAGAGAGACGGAGAAGATGAATCGGCAGAGAGAAAAAGACAGAGCAAGCACGACGACGGAATACGAAAAGACGCTCTCCGTCGACGATAAAAGCAAAGATCTTTTAACCTAGGTCGACTATCGGCTTTATATTAAACCGGAGATAGTCGATCTATTTAAAAGATACAGGACACGATGGTCGAACGGTCGTTTGACGATCGGTCCAGAAGCAGAGTAGCCGAGCAATCGTTCAACTATTTCTGGCTTCTCAAACAACAAGCTGTCGTCATCCAGAGATCGACGATGAGCTCGACTTGTTCGACGATGGTCGAACGCCGGTCGACGATCTTCAACTAGGCAAGCTTTCATCAACCATAGGTCGACGATGGGCTTGACCCGATCGACTATCTTCGAGCGTCGTTCGACTATCTTCAAACAAGTTTCAACATTGGCAGATATAGTCACACTTAGTCTCTTCCATTGATCATGCCTAGTTGAACTAAAAAGAACAGATGCTTCTGTTCATCTAAGGGCTTGGTGAATATATCACCTCTCTGAAACTCAGTGGATATGAACTCAAGACAAATCTTGTTCTTTTCCACACAATCTCTCAGGAAATGGTGCCGAATCTCAATGTGCTTTGTTCTAGAGTGGTGCACTGGATTTTGTGCAATTGAGATAGCACTGGTACTATCACACATGATTTTGGTGTTCTTGTGTGAGTAACCATAATCCACAAGCTGGTTTTGAATCCACAGGATTTGTGAACAATGACTGGCAGCTGCTATATATTCAGCTTCTGCAGTTGAAGTTGAGACAGAAGCCTGCTTCTTACAGAACCAAGAGACCAATCTCTCTCCCAGGAACTGGCAAGTTCCTGAGGTACTCTTCCTGTCAACTCTGCAACCAGCATAGTCAGAGTCAGAGTATCCAATTAACTCAAATTCTGATTCTGCTGGGTACCAAAGTCCTAGATTTGGACATCCCTTCAGGTATCTCAGGATTCTCTTGAGAAGAATCATATGAGATTCCTTGGGGTTGACCTGGAATCTAGCACAAAGGCATGTAGCAAACATTATATCTGGCCTACTTGCAGTTAAATATAATAGGGAACCAACAATGGCCCTATAATTCTTTTGATCAACTGGCTTGCCGTGATCATCAGAATCAATAACTATACTAGTAGCCATAGGTGTAGGCATTGCTGAAGCATCAGCCATCCCAAATTTCTTTACCAATTCCTTGGCATATTTGGATTGGGAGATGAAGATACCATCAGCATCTTGCTTAACTTGGAGACCAAGAAAGTAAGACAGCACACCCATACTACTCATCTCAAACTTAGAGTGCATCAGGTCAGAAAACCTTTTGCAAAGTTTGGGATCAGTGGAACCAAATATAATATCATCTACATACACCTGAACTAACAGGATTGTGTCCTTGTGGTGCTTGACGAAAAGGGTTCTATCAACTACTCCCCTAGTAAAGTAGTGCTCTAAAAGGAAACTAGCTAGAGTCTCATACCAGGCTATGGGTGCTTGCTTTAGTGCATAAAGAGCTTTCTGCAACTTAAACACGTGTGAGGGCAGAGTTGAAGAAACAAACCCTGGTGGTTGTTCAACAAACACCTCTTCCTTAAGCTCACCATTTAGGAATGCACTTTTGACATCCATCTGAAAGACTTTAAACTTCATGTAGGCTGCATAGGCCAAGAAGATCCTTATTGCTTCTAGCCTTGCAACAAGAGCAAAGGTTTGGTCATAATCTATACCTTCCTCCTGTCTGTAGCCCTGAGCTACAAGCCTAGCTTTATTCCTTACAATAATTCCATTTGCATCCAACTTGTTTCTATACACCCACTTGGTGCCTATGATCAGTTGGCCTTTAGGTCTTGGAACCAAAGTCCAAACTTTACATCTCTCAAAATGATTGAGTTCCTCTTGCATAGCAATGATCCAGTGGGGATCTAGCTCTGCATCTTTAAAGGTGAGGGGCTCAACCTGTGAGAGGAAACAAGCGTGCATCACATCCTGTCTTAATTGGTGTCTTGTTTGCACACCAGCTGATATGTCTCCAATCACTTGAGATGTGGGGTGATCTCTAAGTGTGACAATATCAGCAGGTGGGATGTGATCTTCAGCAATAGTTGGGATTAATTCCTCAGGAGGAATTTGATCTACTGTTGGTGGAACAACAATAGCTTCTGCAATGTCTTCATCATTGTCTGATTCAGTGATCTGAAGAGTTGATAGTTGAAGAATCTCTTGAGTAGCATCAGGTACCTGTAATGAACTAAAGGAAGGAGAATTTTCCTTCTCCTTGTAAAACATCTGAGACTCATCAAAAGATACATGCACAGATTCTTCAATTTTACAGGTTGATTTGTTATAAACCCTATAAGCTTTGCTTACTTGGGAATATCCAAGCATAATTCCCATTGAAGCTTTTGCTTCAAATTTTCTAAGATATTCTTTATTGTTATTATGAATATACACTACACAACCAAATACTCTAAAATAATTAATTTTAGGTTTCTTTCCTTTAAGCAACTCTTAAGGAGTTTTACACTTAAGCTTGTGTATCAGACTTCTATTCAAGACATAATTGGCTGTACTAACAGCTTCTGCCCAATAGGAAAGAGGCATATTAACATCTCCCAACAATGTACTAGCAGCTTCAATGAGTGTTCGATTTTTCCTTTCAACTACCCCATTTTATTGGGGAGTTCTAGGAGCTGAGAAGCTATGTTTGATACCTTCTCTCTCACAGAATTCTTGCATGAGAAGAGAGTCAAACTCAGTACCATGATCACTTCTGATCAAGGCCACATGAGTAGAGTACTCAGTCTGCACACATAATAGAAAGTCTGTAAGGGCTTTGAAGTTATCAGCCTTAGTTCTCAAAAAGAAAACCCAACTGAACCTAGAGAAGTCATCTACAATGACTAAGGTGTAATACTTCCCTCCTAAACTCTGTACATTTATTGGGCCAAAAAGGTCCAAGTGTAATAGATACAGGATTCTAGGAGAATCACTTTTATTTACAGATTTAAAAGAGTTTTTGGTTTGCTTGCCTAGCTGACAAGCCTTGCATAGGCTCTCCTTCTTGTAGGGGCAAGAAGGTAAACCTCTAACAAGATTGTGTTTAGATAACCTAGATATATTTTTAAGGTTAACATGACTAAGCCTCTTATGCCACAAAGAATTGTTATTAATTGTTACTTCATTAAATAGACAGATTTCAGAATGAGTTGAATTGAAATCTACTAAATAAATATTACCTAATCTAATGCCTACTAAAACAACATTATTATTTAAAGTAATATTACAAGAAGAGTTAGAAAATGAAACCTGGTAGCCAGCATCACATAGCTGGCTGACTGAGATCAAATTGTGCTTCAGTCCAGTCACATATACAACTCTCTTGAAAGTAACATCTCCAATTGTGATCCTGCCATAGCCTTCTGTCTGACCACAGCTTGAATCTCCAAAGATAACCTTTGGGCCGAGCTTAGCTTTGAATTTTGACAGATGATTTTTATTTCCTGTCATATGCTTGGAGCATCCACTATCCAAATACCACTTATTTTGAGTGATAGGATAGGTCTTCACCTGCATGAAATTCATTTAGACATTGTGGACCCAGGTAACCTTGGGTCCCTTGTTTTTCACATAAGAAGCTAGAAATAAATGAAAATGCAGGCTGAGGGTGATAACCTAATGGGTGAGATCTCCTAGGTGGGATTCTCCATGCAGATGATGGGTCAACAAACCTAGGGTTTCTATTTTCATTTAGGTTTCTACGGGTTTGATGATGATTTTGAAAATCATATTGAAAACGTCGATCGACGTTCGACGATGGGTGCTCAGATCGTCGAGCTTCGTTCGACCATTGAGCTTCCGATCATCGAGCAGCGTTCGACGCTCTTTGCATTTCTTTAAAAAATTTCTTCCTCTTTTCTCTCTTAGCTTTATTTAACGTTTTATTAACTTGGTTTACTTGCTCAGTGTTCTTTATCCCATCAGCTGAGATAAAGTTCACTGGAGTTGAAAGATTATTTTTAAGAATAACTGGGGGTTCACTGGGAGAAGCTCCTAAGCCTAGTTTGTTATTGCCTGACCTAGTGTTAGTCATGCTGGTTATCTCTAACAGCTTAAGGCTTCTACCATTTAGAGATTCCTCTAACCTTTTAGACTTAGCTAACTCTATTTTAAGAAATTTAATTTCTTCACTACAAGTAGTGAGATCTTCCTTTAACTTAATATTTTCTGTAGCAATTAATTCTGAGTCAGCTAACTTATTTCTAAGTTCTTTAATCTCTTTTTCTGAACTAATTAAGTCTAAGCATAAGGATTTAAAATCTAATTTAAATTCTTCAGAAGTGAGTCATAAGAAGATAGTACCTCATCTTCTGTTGGCATTTCTTCTTCTGAATCTGAACTCTCTGCAGCTGAGTGATTGCTGCAGGCATCTATTGCCATCAGGCAAACTTCCTTTGCCTTCTTCTCTTCCTCATCCTCACTGGAGCTAGAGGAGGAAGATTCTTCATCAGAATCACTCCAGGTTTCAGCAATGAAACCTCTCTCCTTCTTCTTGTTCTTGTAGGAGGATGGCTTGGAGTGCTTCCTGTGCTGTTCCTTTTCTTTCCTCTTATCTTTGTTCTTCTCCTCTGGACAATCTGGTAAGATATGTCCAGGTTTCCTGCAACCATAACATATAATTTCTTTAGCAGGTGAACGGTCATACCTTGGTTTGTCTTCATAGCGTGAAGACTTCTTTCTGAATTCCTTTCTCCCCATCTTGAGAAACCTCTTGGCAAACAATGCCATTAGTTCCTCATTGGATTGGCTGCCTTTAGAAGCATCAGCAGCCTTAAGAGCTAGAGATTGCTCTTTTCTTGTTGGAGTAGGGGTCTTTGCTTCAGCTTCTGCTTCCCTTGTCTTCAGCACTTGCTCAAAAGACTTGAGCTTGCCGAGAAGGGCTTCAGTTGAAATCTCATTTGTACTTCTGGCTTCTTTGATAGGCCAGATTCTTAGATCCCATGTGCTAGGGAAGCACATAAAAATCTTATCATTGACCTCTGTCAATGATATGTCCTTGTCAAGGGTCCTCAGCTCATTGATGATTGAGCTGAGCCTTGTATACATGGCTTCAACTGATTCAGCATCAGTTTTCTTGAAGTTCTCATATTGTGAGATAAGGTTGGACCTTCTGTCCTTCCTTTCATCAGCTGAACCAGCTATAATCTGGTTCAGTGTATCCCACATAGCTTTTGCTGAAGAGCAGTCAATTACCTTCTGGAATACCTCATCAGACATTGTCTGAGCCAGAATATTCATTGCCTTGGCATCTGCTATCTTTGCCTTCTTGTACTCATCGTTGTAATCTGGAGGAGGCACTACACTCATATCAGATGATGAGGCAGTAGCAGCAGCAGGTGCTCTTGGGGGTCCTGAAAAAATAGAAGCAAAGATACTTTCATCAAGAGAATTCATATATAATTTTATCCTTGCCTTCCAGATGCCAAACTTAGCTAAGTTGCATGCTGGAGGTCGGGTGCTAGAATAATCCTTGGACTGGGCCATGATAGTGATAGTGAATATCTATAAACTTTGGTATCTATCAGGATCTTGTGACTTAGGTGTTAGCCTATTCAGTCAGCCAACCTCCCTCTGATACCAATTAAAAGTGAAGGGATAGATACTACTCTAGAGGGGGGGTGAATAGTGTTATCAAATTTTGCACTAGACAAAACTTAATAGTCTACCCAACTCCCTTGGAGTGAAATGCGGAATGAAAAGATTATAGATATAGAAATAACCCTAAAGCCTAACACAAGTGTTGTGCACAAACTCAAGCTAACTGTAATTACAGTTAAAGCTTGGAAATCCTAATCAGCAACTAGCAAACCTAGTTATATCTAATCACAGCCACAATGCATGTAATTAAACAAGGCAATCCAGATGACACAAGGAATTTAAGTGGTTCCCCAAACAACTTGGGTACGTCCACTCTTCTACCAACAAGGTAGGAATCCACTCAGGTTTTTGATCAGGTGCCCTGCCACCAACAGGATCTGCTTCAGGTAGATCCAGAAACCCTTTAGACTTTTGATCAGGTGTCTAAAAACCGAACACAGGTTTTTGATCAGGTGCCCTGCCACCAAGGGATACTTTTGAAGGGAGTAATAACCCTGTACAGGAGGGGGAAAGAAGGTTAAGGAGTCTTCTCTATTTTACAATAGATTAGAGAAGCACAAAGACTTGCACTGAGCTAGAAAGCTCAAAGGAATCAAGGCTCCCCCTGGCTCAAAGAATGTCCAGGTGAAGTCTTGCTTCAGTGCAGAAACTCTTCAGTAAAAAACTGAAGGAAAAACTACAAGAAGATAAATAAAATATAAAATAGAAATCTTCTAGCAGCTATCTTCTTCTTCTTCTTCAAAAGAACTCTGAGTCTGAACTTCCTGGAAGCAGGAGAACTCAGGTTGAAGAAGAGCAGAAGAGCTTAACACTTCTCAGTTGAATTGAATATTGCTGAGAGCAGTTAAACTTGGTCTTTATGAAAGCTTGAAATGCTTTTTGAATAACTGGTTAGCTAGCTCAAATCCTTCTCCAAAGGATTCTTTTTATAGCAGCAACAAGCAACGGCTCTTTTTAATTTGAACTGTTTGTCTTCTTCTGAAACTTGAAACCTGGGCTGCAAATATCACAAAGACAAACAAACTCTGCAGCAAAATATTCTATAAAAGGGATAAACCTTTTTCAAGGAAGCTGCAGGAAGCAATCTGATAATACAGGTACTAAATAAAATCACATCAGAGATAAACTCTTTATAGCAAAAGGAAGACTTTTCAGTCTAACGGCTATAAAGGACTGACAGCAGATAAAGTAAAATACAATGTCAGCTAATAAGACAAACAACTTTATCTGAAAAGATTTTACTCAGGCAGAAGGGATGGAGCAGATATTGCCTGGAAATATTATCATAAAACAACTGAAATAAAATGCCAGATAATATATTAATTAATTAAATATAATAAATAAATACAAAATAAAAAGGCAGACAGAAAACGTCGAACGACCTTCGGAGATCGTCGACCGAAGAACGGAGATCGTCGAACTATCGGACAGATAGTCGAACGATCCAGATAGTCGAACTATCAAAGGAGATAGTCAAACTATCACAACAGATAGTCGAACTATTAGAAGATAGTCGAGCTATCAGATAGTCGACCTATCAACAGATAGTCGAACTATCAAAGCAAAACCGATTGTCGACCTATCAACAGATAGTCGAACTATCAACGCAGAACAGATAGTCGAACTATCAACAGATAGTCGAACTACCCAGGGAAAACAGATAGTCGACCTATCAACAGATAATCGAACTATCAAAACAAAACAGATAGTCGATCTATCAACAGATAGTCGAACTATCAGATAGTTAAGCTATCCAAGCAGATAGTCGAACTATCGAAGCAACACAGATAGTCGACCTATCAACAGATAGTCGAACTATCAAAGCGACACAGATAGTCGATCTATCAACAGATAGTCGAGCTATCAGATAGTTGAACTATCAGGACAGATAGTCGAACTATCAAAGACAAGCAGATAGTCGACCTATCAACAGATAGTCGAACTATCAAGAAAAACAGATAGTCGAACTATCAACAGATAGTCGAGCTATCAACACAGACAGAACGTCGACCAACTGATAGACGATCGTCGATCAGCCGATAGACGATAGTCGAGCGGCGTTCGACTATAGTCGAACGAAAAACTACTTAACCAAATTCTTCATCTGGAAAAGCGGGGACTCTACAGCTAGACCACTAACCATTGACCATAGATATTTCTTGGGTCAAGGGACTAAAAAGACAAGACTAAACTCAAATCAAACTAGGGTACCAATAAAGGGTTTTTGTTGGTACCCTAGTTTGATTTGAGTTTAGTCGTCTCCTTTTGTCCCTTGACCCAAGAAATATCTATGGTCAATGGTTAGTGGTCTAGCTGTAGAGTCCTCGCTTTTCCAGATGAAGAATTTGGTTAAGTAGTTTGTTCGTTCGACTATCGTCGAACGCCGCTCGACTATCGTCGACTATCTGTTCGACGATCGTCTATCAGTTGCTCGACGTTCTGTCTGCGAGGATAGTTCGACTATCTGTGTGCTGAGATAGTTCGACTATCTGTTGATAGTTCGACTATCTGGTTGTTTGATAGTTCGACTATCTGCTTGGATAGTTCAACTATCTGATAGCTCGACTATCTGTTTGATAGGTCGACTATCTGCTTTCTTCTGATAGTTCGACTATCTGCTGATAGGTCGACTATCTGTTCTGCGTTGATAGTTCGACTATCTGTTGATAGGTCGACTATCTGTTCTGCGTTGATAGTTCGACTATCTGTTGATAGTTCGACTATCTATTCTGCTTTGATAGTTCGACTATCTGTTGATAGTTCGACTATCTGTTTCGCTTTGATAGTTTGACTATCTGTTGATAGGTCGACTATCTGATAGCTCGACTATCTGTTGATAGTTCGACTATCTGTTTTGCTTTGATAGTTCGACTATCTGTTGATAGGTCGACTATCTGTTGATAGTTCGACTATCTGTTTTGCTTTGATAGTTCGACCATCTGTTGATAGGTCGACTATCTAATAGCTCGACTATCTTCTGATAGTTCGACTATCTGTTGTGATAGTTCGACTATCTCCTTTGATAGTTCGACTATCTGGATCGTTCGACTATCTGCCCGATAGTTCGACGATCTCCGTGCGTCGGTCGACGATCTCCGAAGGTCGTTCGACGTTTTCTGTCTGCCTTTATATTTTGTATTTATTTATTATATTTAATTAATTAATACATTATCTGGCATGTTTTATTTCAGTTGTTCTATGATAATATTTCCAGGCAATATCTGCTCCATGCTTTCTGCCTGAGTAAAATCTTTTCAGATAAAGTTGTTTGTCTTATTAGCTGACATTGTATTTTACTTTATCTGCTGTCAGTCCTTTATAGCCGTTAGACTGAAAAGTCTTTCTTCTGCTATAAAGAGTTTGTTTCTGATGTGACTTTATTTAGTACTTTATTATCAGATTGCTTCCTACAGCTTCTTCGAAAGAGGTTTATTCCTTTTATAGAATGTTTTTGCTGCAGAGATTGTTTGCCTTTTTGACATTTGCAGCCCAGGTTTCAAGTTTCAGAAGAAGACAAACAATTCAAATTGAAGAGAGTCGTTGCTTGTTGCTGCTATAAAAGGAATCCTTTGGAGAAGGATTTCAGCTAGCTAACCAGTTATTCATTTAAGCATTCAAGCCTTCATCAAGACCAAGTTTTATGCTCTCAGCAATTTCCATCCAACTGAGAAGTGTTAAGCTCTTCTGTTCTTCTTCAACCTGAGTTCTCCTATTCCAGGAAGTTTAGACTCAGAGTTCTTTTGAAGAAGAAGAAGAAGAAGACAGCTGCTTGAAGATTTTGAATTTTATTATTTATTATCTTCTTGTAGTTTTTCCTTCAGATCTTTCTGAAGAGGTTTCTGCACTGAAGCAAGACTTCACCTAGACATTCTTTGAGCCAGGGGGAGCCTTGATTCCTTGAGCTTTCTAGCTCAGTGCAAGTCTTTGTGCTTCTCTAATCTTTTGTAAAATAGAGAAGACATCTTAACCTTCTTTCCCCCTCCTGTACAGGGTTATTACTCCCTTCAAAAGTATCCCTTGGTGGCAGGGCACCTGATCAAAAACCTGTGTTCGGTTTTTAGACACCTGATCAAAAGTCTAAAGGGTTTCTGGATCTACCTGAAGCAGATCCTGTTGGTGGCAGGGCACCTGATCAAAAACCTGAGTGGATACCTACCTTGTTGGTAGAAGAGTGGACGTACCCAAGTTGTTTGGGGAACCACTATAAATTCCTTGTGTCGTCTGGATTGCCTTGTTTAAATTCCTGCATTGTGGCTGTGATTAGATATAACTAGGTTTGCTAGTTGCTGATTAGGTTTTCCAAGCCTTAACTGTAATTGCAGTTAGCTTGAGTTCGTGCACAACACTTGTGTTAGGCTATAGGGTTAATTCTATATCTATAATCTTTTCATTCCGCATTTCACTCCAAGGGAGTTGGGTAGACCATTAAGTTTTGTCTAGTGCAAAATTTGATAACTCTATTCACCCCCCTCTAGAGTAGTATCTATCCCTTCACTTTCAATTGGTATCAGAGGGAGGTTGACTGACTGAATAGGCTAACACCTAAGTCACAAGATCCTGATAGATACCAAGGATTATAGATATTCACTATCATGGCCCAGTCCAAGGATTATTCTAGCACCAGACCTCCAGCATGCAACTTAGCTAAGTTTGGCATCTGGAAGGCAAGGATAAAATTATATATGAATTCTATTGATGAAAGCATCTTTGCTTCTATTTTGTCAGGACCCCCAAGAGCACCTGCTGCTGCTACTGCCTCATCATCTGATATGAGTGCAGTGCCTCCTCCAGATTACAACGATGAGTACAAGAAGGCAAAGATAGCAGATGCCAAGGCGATGAACATTCTGGCTCAGACAATGTCTGATGAGGTATTCTAGAAGGTAGCTGACTGCTCTTCAGCAAAAGCTATATGGGATACACTGAACCAGATTATAGCTGGTTCAGCTGATGAAAGGAAGGACAGAAGGTCCAACCTTATCTCACAATATGAAAACTTCAAGAAAACTGATGCTGAATCAGTTGAAGCCATGTACACCAGGCTCAGCTCAATCATCAATGGGCTGAGGACCCTTGACACGGACATATCATTGACAGAGGTCAATGATAAGATTATTATGTGCTTCCCTAGCACATGGGATCTAAGGATCTGACCCATCAAGGAAGCCAGAAGCACCACAGAGATCTCCACTGAAGCTCTTCTCAGCAAACTCAAATCTTTTGAGCAAGTGCTGAAGACAAGGGAAGCAGAAGCAGAAGCAAAGACCCCTACTCCAACAAGAAAAGAGCAATCTCTAGCTCTTAAGGCTGCTGATGCTTCTGAAGGCAGCCAATCCAATGAGGAGCTAATGGCATTATTTGCCAAGAGGTTTCTCAAGATGGGGAGAAAGGAATTCAGAAAGAAGTCTTCACGCTATGAAGACAAACCAAGGTATGACCGTTCACCTGCTAAAGAAATTATATGTTATGGTTGCAAGAAGCCTGGACACATCTTACCAGAGTGTCCAGAGGAGAAGAACAAAGACAAGAGGAAAGAAAAGGAACAGCACAGGAAGCACTCCAAGCCATCCTCCTACAAGAACAAAAAGAAGGAGAGAGGTTTCATTGCTAAAACCTGGAGTGATTCTGATGAAGAATCTTCCTCCTCTAGCTCCAGTGAGGATGAGGAAGAGAAGAAGGCAAAAGAAGTTTGCCTCATGGCAATAGATGCCTGCAGCAATCACTCAGCTGCAGAGAGTTCAGATTCAGAAGAAGAAATGCCAACAGAAGATGAGGTACTATCTTCTTATGACTTCACTTCTGAAGAATTTAAATTAGATTTTAAATCATTATGCTTAGACTTAATTAGTTCAGAAAAAGAGATTAAAGAACTTAGAAATAAGTTAGCTGACTCAGAATTAATTGCTACAGAAAATATTAGGTTAAAGGAAGATCTCACTACTTGTAGTGAAGAAATTAAATTTCTTAAAATGGAGTTAGCTAAGTCTAAGAGGTTAGAAGAATCACTTAATGGTAGAAGCCTTAAGCTGTTAGAGATAACCAGCATGACTAACACTAGGTCAGGCAATAATAAACTAGGCTTAGGAGCTTCTCCCCGTGAACCCCCAGTTATTCTTAAAAATAATCTTTCAACTCCAGTGAACTTCATTTCAGCTAGTGGAATGAAGAACACTGAGCAAGTAAACCAAGTTAACAAAACTTTAAATAAAGCTAAGAGAGAGAAAAGAAAGAAATTTTTTAAAGAAATGCAAAGAGCGTCGAACGCCGCTCGACGATCGGAAGCTCAATGGTCGAACGAAGCTCGACGATCTGAGCGCCCATCGTCGAACGTCGATCGACGTTTTCAACATCATTTTCAAAATCATAATCAGTACCATAGAAACCTAAATGAAAATAGAAACCCTAGGTTTGTTGACCCATCATCTGCATGGAGAATCCCACCTAGGAGATCTCACCCATTAGGTTATCACCCTCAGCCTGCATTTTCATTTATTTCTAGCTTTTCTTATTCGAAAAACAAGGGACCCAAGGTTACCTGGGTCCACACTGTCTAAATAAATGTTTTGCAGGTGAAGGCCTATCCAATCACTCAAAATAAGTGGTATTTGGATAGTGGATGCTCCAAGCATATGACAGGAAATAAAAATCATCTGTCAAAATTCAAAGCTAAGCTCGGCCCAAAGGTTATCTTTGGAGATTCCAGGTGTGGTCAGACAGAAGGCTATGACAGGATTACAATTGGAGATGTTACTTTCAAGAGAGTTGCATATGTGACAGGACTGAAGCACAATTTGATTTCAGTCAGCCAGCTCTGTGATGCTGGCTACCAGGTTTCATTTTCTAACTCCTCTTGCAATATTACTTTAAATAATAATATTGTTTTAGTAGGCATTAGAATAGGTAATATTTATTTAGTAGATTTCAATTCATCTCATTCTGAAATTTGTTTATTTAATGAAGTAACAATTAATAATAATTCTTTGTGGCATAAGAGGCTTAGTCATGTTAACCTTAAAAATATATCTAGGTTATCTAAACACAACCTTGTTAGAGGTTTACCTTCTTGCCCCTACAAGAAGGAGAGCCTATGCAAGGCTTGTCAGCTAGGCAAGCAAACCAAGAATTCTTTTAAATCTGTAAATAAAAGTGATTCTCCTAGAATCCTGTATCTATTACATTTGGACCTATTTGGCCCAATAAATGTACAGAGTTTAGGAGGGAAGTATTACACCTTAGTAATTGTAGATGACTTCTCTAGGTTCAGTTGGGTTTTCTTTTTGAGAACTAAGGCTGATAACTTCAAAGCCCTTACAGACTTTCTATTATGTGTGCAGACTGAGTACTCTACTCATGTGGCCTTGATCAGAAGTGATCATGGTAATGAGTTTGACTCTCTTCTCATGCAAGAATTCTGTGAGAGAGAAGGTATCAAACATAGCTTCTCAGCTCCTAGAACTCCCCAACAAAATGGGGTAGTTGAAAGGAAGAACAGAACACTCATTGAAGCTGCTAGCACATTGTTGGCAGATGCTAACATGCCTCTCTCCTATTGGGCAGAAGCTGTTAGTACAACCAATTATGTCTTGAATAGAAGTTTGATACACAAGCTTAAGTGTAAAACTCCTTATGAGTTGCTTAAAGGAAAGAAACCTAAAATTAATTATTTTAGAATATTTGGTTGTGTAGTCTATATTCATAATAACAATAAAGAATATCTTAGAAAATTTGAAGCAAAAGATTCAATGGGAATCATGCTTGGATATTCCCAAGTAAGCAAAGCTTATAGGGTTTATAACAAATCAACCTGTAAAATTGAAGAATCTGTGCATGTATCTTTTGATGAGTCTCAGATGTTTTACAAGGAGAAGGAAAATTCTCCTTCCTCTAGTTCATTGCAGGTACCTGATGCTACTCAAGAAATTCTTCAACTATCAACTCTTCAGATCACTGAATCAGACAGTGATGAAGACATTGCAGAAGCTGTTGTTGTACCACCAACAGTAGATCAAATTCCTCCTGAGGAATTAATCCCAACTGTTGCTGAAGATCACATCCCACCTGCTGATATTGTCACACTTAGAGATCACCCCACATCTCAAGTGATTGGAGACCTATCAGCTGGTGTGCAAACAAGACATCAGTTAAGACAGGATGTGATGCACGCTTATTTCCTCTCACAGGTTGAGCCCCTCACCTTTAAAGATGCTGAGCTAGATCCCCACTGGATCATTGCTATACAAGAGGAACTCAATCAGTTTGAGAGATGTAAAGTTTGGACTTTGGTTCCAAGACCTAAAGGCCAACTGATCATAGGCACCAAGTGGGTGTATAGAAACAAGTTAGATGCAAATGGAATTATTGTAAGGAATAAAGCAAGGCTTGTAGCTCAGGGCTATAGACAGTAGGAAGGTATAGATTATGACCAAACCTTTGCTCCTGTTGCAAGGCTAGAAGCAATAAGGATCTTCTTGGCCTATGCAGCCTACATGAAGTTTAAGGTCTTTCAAATGGATGTCAAAAGTGCATTCCTGAATGGTGAGCTTAAGGAAGAGGTGTTTGTTGAACAACCACCAGGGTTTGTTTCTTCAACTCAGCCCTCACATGTGTTTAAGTTGCAGAAAGCTCTTTATGGACTAAAGCAAGCTCCCAGAGCCTGGTATGAGACTCTAGCTAGTTTCTTTTTAGAGCACAACTTTACTAGGGGAGTAGTTGATAGAACCCTTTTCGTCAAGCATCACAAGACACAATCCTGTTAGTTCAAGTGTATGTGGATGATATTATATTTGGCTCCACTGATCCCAAACTTTGCAAAAGGTTCTCTGACCTGATGCACTCTAAGTTTGAGATGAGTAGTATGGGTGTGCTGTCTTACTTTCTTGGTCTCCAAGTTAAGCAAGATGCTGATGGTATCTTCATCTCCCAATCCAAATATGCCAAGGAATTGGTAAAGAAATTTGGGATGGCTGATGCTTCAGCAATGCCTACACCTATGACTACTAATGTAGTTATTGATTCTGATGATCACGACAAGCCAGTTGATCAAAAGAATTATAGGGCCATTGTTGGTTCCCTATTATATTTAACTGCAAGTAGGCCTGATATAATGTTTGCTACATGCCTTTGTGCTAGATTCCAGGTCAACCCCAAGGAATCTCATCTGATTCTTCTCAAGAGAATCCTGAGATACCTGAAGGGATGTCCAAATCTAGGACTTTGGTACCCAGCTGAGTCATAATTTGAATTAATTGGATATTCTGATTTTGATTATGCTGGTTGTAGAGTTGACAGGAAGAGCACCTCAGGAACTTGTCAGTTCCTGGGAGAGAGATTGGTCTCTTGGTTCTGTAAGAAGCAGGCTTCTGTCTCAACTTCAACTGTAGAGGCTGAATATATAGCAGCTGCTAGTTGTTGTTCACAGATCCTGTGGATTCAAAACCAGCTTGTGGATTATGGTTACTCACACAAGAACACCAAAATCATGTGTGACAGTACCAGTGCTATCTCCATTGCACAAAATCCAGTGCACCACTCTAGAACGAAGCACATTGAGATTCGGCACCATTTCCTGAGAGATTGTGTGGAAAAGAACAAGATTTGTCTTGAGTTCATATCCACTGAGTTTCAGAGAGGTGATATTTTCACCAAGCCCTTAGATGAACAGAAGCATCTGTTCTTTTTAGTTCAACTAGGCATGATCAATGGACGAGACTAAGTGTGACTATATCTGCCAATGTTGAAACCTGCTTGAAGATCGTCGAACGATGATCGAAGATCGTCGAACGGATCAAGCCTATCGTCGACCTCTGGTTAATGATAGCTTATCTGTTTGAAGATCGTCGACCGGCGTTCGAAGATCGTCGAAGAGGTCGAGCTTATCGTCGATCTCTGGATGACGACAGCTTGTTGTTTGAGAAGCCAGAAATAGTCGAACGATTGATCGACTACTCTGCTTCTGGGCCGATCGTCGAACGGCCGTTCGACCATCGGGTCCAGTATCTTTTTAATAGATCGACTATCTCCGGTCTAATATAAAGCCGATAGTCGACCTAGGTTAAAAGATCTTTTGTTTTATCATCGACGGAGCGTGACTTTTCGCATTCTGTCTTCCCGCTTGCGATTTTCTGCCGCTTCGTCTGCTTCGTCTTCTCCGTCTTTCTCGCGCTTTCTCCAGCAATTCAATGGCAATTTCTCCAGCAGTGCTAGCCATTGTAAAGTTCGATGCAGGTTTCAGCGTCGATTTTGACGCATTCAGTTGCTGTGAAGCAGGGATTGTGGAAATTCTTCAGTTATGCCGAGATCAAAGTCTAGAAAGATTAATGTCTACAAGGATAAAGTTAAATGTTCCCGAGATTAAGGAATGGGCTTTCACTTCGTCCTCCTCTGACGATTCGATGACTGGCTCTATTGGCGGAGAAGAGGTTATTTTAACTCCCGCCATTCTGACTGATGTTTTTGGATTGATAAATGGTGAAGAAGATTATGAGCAAGATGCTCAAGAGTTTGGAAGAATGCTTACTGAGCTGGGACATGCCGAAGGCATTCCCTCCAAGCTGCTCAAGGTCAATTTCCCATTTAAGATTAAATTTCTCGCTGAGATAGTTGGAAAAGTGCTCCTTGGGAAGCACTCTGCTCATGACAACATTACAAGGCAACAATTTGCACTGATGTGTGCAATTGTTAATCAGAAAAGGATTGATTGGGCAGGAGTAATGTTCGATCTGATAAGGAAAAAGAATAGTAAGAAAGAGGTTACCCTAGGCAGGGTTATTGGAATTTTCCTGAAGGAAAAGTATCCTCAGCTGCTGGTCTCCGTTGCAACAACCATAAATTCGAGCAAGAAGATGGACCCAAATTTGTTCTCCAAGTGGAAGAGGACGTTTGTGAAGCCCGCTCTCACAGGGGTTGCTCCAGCGACATCAGAGAGCACTAGGACTGATTCAGTCACTCCCCACCCTCAAGTAGCTGGCTCAGCTCATCTTTCCCTTCCCTCATCTTCTTCTGCTATGCAGTCTACCTCAGTTGAAGTTCCATCAACTTCAGCTGAAGTACGACTTCCTGCTTCTCCTGTTCGAGATACAACCACGATTGTTCTTCCTTCTCCTCCAGCATCTCCTCTTCCTTCTCATCTGGCTGGGATATCTGCTCCTAGTTTTGATCTGTTAGGATCCGAGAGGATTCCAACACCTCCTCAGTCTCCTATTCATTCTCCAGTTAACACTCCTGTTAACTCTCCAACTCCATCTCCAATTCGATCTCCAGTCCACACCACTTTTCATCCTAACTCTACAACCATCTCTGCTGCATCTCCATCCACTGCAATTCCATCATCTTTTGAGATAACCCCAGAATTCATATCCAGCATTTTGGAGTTGATTACCCCTTCAATCAAAATCATGATTGAAGAGGCAATTGCTCCACTTGCCTCCTCTATTGCTACCTTGACTGCTTCCATCCAATCCCTCTCTAAATCTGCTGAGCCCTCTTCTTCTAGGGGCCTGGTTTCAGTTCCCACTGAAATCAGGTAGGGGGAGATGTTCTGTGAAGATGTCTCAGAGCCTCCAGCCTCCCTTCCAGCAGTTCTTCCAGTAGTTCAAGAAGAGACTGCTCCAGCTCCAGCTCAAGATGAATCAGGTTCAGTGTTATCTGACAAAGAAATATCTGATGCAGTTATGTTATCTGAATTTGCTGTGAAAGTCTGTTTAGGAGATCTCACCACTCCCTTGGTTGCCCGTTTCCTAGAAGGGATTATTACATCCTATCTAGATGAATCCTGGGAGTTGGTAAAGTATGAAGGTAATTCACTTATCCGTTTTATTGACGAGTCAATTGATTTGCTAGCTTGTGAATACCTAGAAGGAATGGTTTTAGCTTATTTAGCAGATTTGTGTTCATGAATCTACAGATTATATTAAAGAAGATATAGCTGCTCAGGTTATAGTAGTTGTTTCAGAAGCTGCTCCAGATGTTCCTGATGTTCAAGTAGATCCAGAACTGGATTCCTTTTTAGATGATATAGAAGATGTGTCTGAAAATCAAGAAGAGAAAGCAAGAGATGCTTGGAATCAAAGAGTACAATCTTTGTTAAAAGAGAAAGAAAAAGATTTGCAAGTTGAAAAATCAACTGTTTGGGATGATTCCCCAGGACTTGATTTGGATTCCCTTCTGGCTCAGGATGCCATAGAAGAGGAAAAAGAGAAAGCTGATCTGAAATTAAAGGAAAAGGCTGTTTCTGAAGCCTATGACCCATATGACAATCCTCCATCATCTCACTCTGAAGATGAAGAGGATTCAGATTTATCTGAGAATTCAAAGAAAAAGAAAGATGCTCAAAAGAAAAGAAAAGCTGTTGCTCCTCCTCCTCTCAATCGTGATAATGACACTCCATATTATATTCTGAAAGGAATTGACCCCAAGTCAAAAGAGTTTCAACATTGGATGTGGTTCTCCAAGAACCAGCAAAAAGAGAGAAAGAGATCTAAGAAATATGATAGTCCTACCCCCAGATGGAATCCCAGAGGTCCTCCTCCTCCACCTCCCGGTGCAGGAGCCTCTGGCAACCTTTCTGCTAATCCTTCTGCTCCGTCAGCAAAATCTGCTCCTTCTCAGTCTTCTTCAAGGAAAAGCTCTCAAGGTTTTCAAGGTAAATCATATTCTGGCTATCAAAGAACTGATACAGTGAGAGAACAAGTGAAGGAGGTTGTGTATCAAAGACCAACTTTTTCCCCTCCTCCTTCTCCAAAGAAAAGGGTTTCATCTCCAATGCCAGTGCATTCTGAAAAAGTTGTTTCAAAAGGTAAGTAGTTTATTTTGTTTAAAAATTCTAGCAAGAACTTTGCTAAGTCTGCTCCCCTGTCTTATCTAGTTAATCAAGATAAAGAACCAGATGATACTCCTTCTGAGACTGTTTATGAAAGTCCTGAGCTTGATCCTAACTTTAGGATGACTCGTTTTCTCGAATTGGTTGGAGCAGCTCAAATCAGGAAAGCAAAAGCTGAAGGAAAGGACACTACTGGATTAACCATAATGTCTACATTCAGAAAGAAGGAGTTCGAAAAGTTCCAGGTTAGCCCTGAGGTCTTTGACCCTTCAAAGTATATGGAAAAGCACCCAGAAGCAGTTGTTCCAAGGGCTGCAGAATTAAAGATTATTGGCATGCAAGACTTGAAGATGTCTAAGAAAGAGGCCATTGATCCTTTGCGAAAAGTTTCCTTTGTTCCTAGCTCTTCTGTCCCTAAGCCAAATTCTGTAGATCCTTAGTTTTGTTTGACTGTTGTTATTTATCTAATTGCTAGTTAATTGTTTATCTATTTCCTGTATTAATTTTATTGCTCTATAGCTAGTTCTATGTTTTAGCTTTTGAGAGACTTAACTCAAATAGGGGGAGATTGTTGGTACCCTAGTTTGATTTGAGTTTAGTCGTCTCCTTTTGTCCCTTGACCCAAGAAATATCTATGGTCAATGGTTAGTGGTCTAGCTGTAGAGTCCTCGCTTTTCCAAATGAAGAATTTGGTTAAGTAGTTTGTTCGTTCGACTATCGTCGAACGTCGCTCGACTATCGTTGACTAACTGTTCGACGATCGTCTATCAGTTGCTCGATGTTCTGTCTGCGAGGATAGTTCGACTATCGGTTGATAGTTCGACTATCTGTGTGCTGAGATAGTTCGACTATCTGTTGATAGTTCGACTATCTGGTTGTTTGATAGTTCGACTATCTGCTTGGATAGTTCAACTATCTGATAGCTCGACTATCTGTTTGATAGGTCGACTATCTGCTTTCTTCTGATAGTTCGAATATCTGCTGATAGGTCGACTATCTGTTCTGCGTTGATAGTTCGACTATCTGTTGATAGGTCGACTATCTGTTCTGCGTTGATAGTTCGACTATCTGTTGATAGTTCGACTATCTATTCTGCTTTGATAATTCGACTATCTGTTGATAGTTCGACTATCTGTTTTGCTTTGATAGTTCGACTATCTGTTGATAGGTCGACTATCTGATAGCTCGACTATCTGTTGATAGTTCGACTATCTGTTTTGCTTTGATAGTTTGACTATCTGTTGATAGGTCGACTATCTGTTGATAGTTCGACTATCTGTTTTGCTTTGATAGTTCGACCATCTGTTGATAGGTCGACTATCTGATAGCTCGACTATCTTCTGATAGTTCGACTATCTGTTGTGATAGTTCGACTATCTCCTTTGATAGTTCGACTATCTGGATCGTTCGACTATCTGCCCGATAGTTCGACGATCTCCGTGCGTCGGTCGACGATCTCCGAAGGTCGTTCGACGTTTTCTGTCTGCCTTTATATTTTGTATTTATTTATTATATTTAATTAATTAATACATTATCTGGCATGTTTTATTTCAGTTGTTCTATGATAATATTTCCAGGCAATATCTGCTCCATGCTTTCTGCCTGAGTAAAATCTTTTCAGATAAAGTTGTTTGTCTTATTAGCTGACATTGTATTTTACTTTATCTGCTGTCAGTCCTTTATAGCCGTTAGACTGAAAAGTCTTTCTTCTGCTATAAAGAGTTTGTTTCTGATGTGACTTTATTTAGTACTTTATTATCAGATTGCTTCCTACAGCTTCTTCGAAAGAGGTTTATTCCTTTTATAGAATGTTTTTGCTGCAGAGATTGTTTGCCTTTTTGACATTTGCAGCCCAGGTTTCAAGTTTCAGAAGAAGACAAACAATTCAAATTGAAGAGAGTCGTTGCTTGTTGCTGCTATAAAAGGAATCCTTTGGAGAAGGATTTCAGCTAGCTAACCAGTTATTCATTTAAGCATTCAAGCCTTCATCAAGACCAAGTTTTATGCTCTCAGCAATTTCCATCCAACTGAGAAGTGTTAAGCTCTTCTGTTCTTCTTCAACCTGAGTTCTCCTATTCCAGGAAGTTTAGACTCAGAGTTCTTTTGAAGAAGAAGAAGAAGAAGACAGCTGCTTGAAGATTTCGAATTTTATTATTTATTATCTTCTTGTAGTTTTTCCTTCAGATCTTTCTGAAGAGGTTTCTGCACTGAAGCAAGACTTCACCTAGACATTCTTTGAGCCAGGGGGAGCCTTGATTCCTTGAGCTTTCTAGCTCAGTGCAAGTCTTTGTGCTTCTCTAATCTTTTGTAAAATAGAGAAGACATCTTAACCTTCTTTCCCCCTCCTGTACAGGGTTATTACTCCCTTCAAAAGTATCCCTTGGTGGCAGGGCACCTGATCAAAAACCTGTGTTCGGTTTTTAGACACCTGATCAAAAGTCTAAAGGGTTTCTGGATCTACCTGAAGCAGATCCTGTTGGTGGCAGGGCACCTGATCAAAAACCTGAGTGGATACCTACCTTGTTGGTAGAAGAGTGAACGTACCCAAGTTGTTTGGGGAACCACTATAAATTCCTTGTGTCATCTGGATTGCCTTATTTAAATTCCTGCATTGTGGCTGTGATTAAATATAACTAGGTTTGCTAGTTGCTGATTAGGTTTTCCAAGCCTTAACTGTAATTGCAGTTAGCTTGAGTTCATGCACAACACTTGTGTTAGGCTATAGGGTTAATTCTATATCTATAATCTTTTCATTCCGCATTTCACTCCAAGGGAGTTGGGTAGACCATTAAGTTTTGTCTAGTGCAAAATTTGATAACTCTATTCACCCCCCCTCTAGAGTAGTATCTATCCCTTCACTTTCAATTTTTGAACTCCCTTCAAAAGTTCTGCTTTGGTGGCAAGACACCTGATCAAAAAATCTAGTTTGGTTTTTGAGCACCTGATCAAAAGCTCATTGGTGCCCAGGACACCTAATCAACTCATCATGTAGTGGATTTCTACCAAGGGTGGTAGAAGAGTTGATGTACCCAGGTTTTGGGGAACCACTATAGCTCCTTGTGTCTTCTGGATTGCTTGCTCTTTCTTGTGCTGTGTGTTGTGAATTTATCCTTTTGTAGTTGTTTTATTTCAGTTTCTGCTTAGCACTCTACACTTATTAAATCAAGTCTTCCACTGCTAGAATAATTTTTAATTTAGCAAAATTATTTTAAATCACTCTATTCACCCCCCTCTAGAGTGTAGGATTGGTCTTACCCTCACTTTCAAGTGCTATGCAAAGCTGTAAAAGAATCAGCTCATGTGATTGTTGCTGATTGAGTACCAATCGATATTCAGCTAACGACAAAAGTTCGGCCCATTCGAATTGAGGATATGGAGATCAAGCAACTGTGAAACAAGACAATTGAGATGGTCAAAGTCCGATGGGACAACTGTAGTCGTGAAGAGCTGACATGGGAGTGTGAGCAAACCATGCACGATAAATACCCCGAGTTGTTTGTAAAATAATGTTATAACATTATTTTGTGTGAAAGGACAATATGTTGTAACATATAAGTTGCTATTTTTACCTTATAAATAAATAAAATTTCGGGATGAAATTTTTGTAAGGAGGGGAGGGTTGTAACACCCCAAAATGACAGCAGAACCTTTGGTGATATCGCCGGGCGATAGTGGGTATCGCTGACGGCGATAGCGAGAACACTCAACGACATGAAGTGTTGAATGAGCTCATCGCGGTCAACGCCAGGGAGCTTTGAGTGAGATATCGCATGGCGATAGTGGATATCGCCAAGCGATAATAATAGACTCGACGCACTTAACACCTTGAAGTGTTGAATGAACTCGACACACTTAACGCCATGAAGCGTTGAGTGAGATGTCGCGTGGAGATAATGGATATCACCAGACAATAGTGCCGTATTTTCTAGACACGTATCAGAAGGCCGGATGACGACCGATGAGAGGTGGTTGACTGGGGTCAAAGCGGCGAAAAAGTCGATGTCGCTAGGCGACAGTCAATATTGCGCGACGATAGTATTTTTTTGACTTTTCAACCGAAATCGCGGCCTTTGCTCCCTTTTGATGAAATGATCCTTTGGCTAGGATTAATCTTAAGGCCACTTATACAGAGGAGCAGAAGAATGAGAATTCATTCTCTTCTTATCACTCTCTCTCCTTTTTTCATCCAAGTTCTTGAGAGAAAGAGCTAAGGGTTGGAGCTAAGGGTTGGAGCTGAGCTTGAATAACTTGGTGAAGGAGATCTAGTAGTCGGAAGCAAGATCCGAGGCTTGGTCCATGAAGAGGAAAGCGCGGTGCTCCTTTCTAACCAGACAGAAAAGCGGTCATGGCTCCGAAGAAAACTATAAGGGTAACGATCTTCCTGCTTGAACAAGTGAAGTCCTTTTTTTGGCATATGGATGGAATTCCCCACCAAAAGGTGGAAAAGCGAAAGGAATTCCTTTAGGTCGATTCATGAAATCCCCAGTTAGTCTTGCATATAGTTCTAGAAATGTATAGTATGGAATAGACATGACGTGTGAAGCCCATTTGGACAGGTTGGTATGGATTGGTGATGTTTTGATTTACATGCCGGAGAAGACTTCGAGTATAAACCGGTAGGCCATGGAGTCTGCGAGGTTGTACCTGTGAATTGAGAGTAGCAGAAAGTACTGGAGTTGCACTCCAGAAAAAGACCCACAAAATTCCACGGTTTTAAGACCTGTTGGATATCGCCGGGCGACAGTGAGTATTGCCAATGATGATAGCTCTTTGTGAGCTATTTGTACTGTGTGCTATGAAAAGACCAGTGTTTCTAGCACTGCAAGTTACTGCAGGGTTTTGGGCTAGGTCTAGATACAGAAAGTGAGCTTTGTTAGTAACGCCTGACGACAGTGAGTATCACCGGTTGTTGGGTACATTGGAAACAATGTACTTGATTTGAAGAAGCCCTTTCAACTCAATGATATACACAAATATTTATTTGATGTACATTTCAGTTCATGCTTGCAGGTTCTCTTTATTATATTGATTTGACAGGTAGTCCAAGTTACATTGACAGTGGAATCAAAAAGCTGACTAGAAAGTGAAGAAAATTATCTAAGTACAAAAGTGTCGAGTGAAGTCAGCAAAGTGCTGAGTGAAGTCAGCACAGTCTACATTTAGCAACTTGCAGTGCAAAAAATGGCAAAGTATAAAAGTGTTGACACACTTCAACTGTGTCGACACCTTTACAGAAGCTGTGTCGAGACTAAGACAGCAGTGTCGAGACAAGTCTATTAACTCAACACTCTGAAGGCTAAACAGCAGTGATGAGACAAGTCAGCTAACTCGACACATAGAAGATTCAAGACAGCTGTGTCAAGATAAGTCAATTGTATCGACATCTTGAAGACTAAGTCAGTAGTGTCGAGACAAGTCAGCTAACTCGAAACTTTAAATCTTAAGACAGTAGTGTCGAGACAATACCACTGTCTCGACACAAAGAAGACTGAAAATTATACTAAGTAAAATAGTGTCGAGACAAATCAACTGTCTCGACACAATGAAGGATTAAAGCATAGAAGTGTCGACACCAGACAGACAGTTGTGTCGAGACAATTCAACTGTCTTGACACAAAGCAGAATTAAAGATGTCAACACAGATGACAGTTGTGTCGAGACAAGTCAACTGTCTCGACACTTTCATGTTCAGATGAAAATTCTTCTTAGTAAAATTGTGTCGAGACTACTAAGATGTGTCGACACAAGTGTTAAGACACTTTGGACATATCGACACTTATGTTTCTGAATATGTGCAGAGTCAACACAGAAGTGCGAGGACAAGTCAGAACTGTCACATCAGCTACAATAATGTGATATTTCAATAGAAATAGTTTAAAGGGGAATTTGAAGTATGATGTCAGATGCTGATGTCATCATTCAAAAACCAGCCATCCACGAAGGTTATAAATAGAGGGGTTGTATACACAAAAAAAGTAATCCATCAAGCAATCAAAAATTCTCATTCTAATTTCTTCCAAGTCAGGGCAGGGCGACAATCCCGAGAAGGAGGAAGAAGATGAAGGTCTTCAAGAAAATCTCCAGATCCTTTTAAGAAGTTGATCTGAAGATTAAGGTGGATCTAATCTTCAATTTCTTCAAAAAAAATTAAGCCGATCAACATCAAGAAGATTGCAGATCCAGAGAAGTATCTTTTCAGCCAGTCAGTTTATCAAAAATAAATCCATTACTGCTGAATTGAAGAATCTGTGTTATCAGATAAGTTAGATTACAGAATTCCTATTTTTGAAGATTTTTTTTTTATTTTACCTCTTAATTTTGTAAGATCTCCTTGAGATCTGAGTGGGTAGAAGATCTAATCTCTGAGTTGTAAGCCTATTTTATAAAGGCTGAGGTAGGGTTCTTGAGGGACCTGAGGTAGGTAATTTGAGTGGATCACTGAGTTGTAAGCCTGTTTTATAAAGGCTGAGGTAGGGTTCTTGAGGGACCTAAGGTAGGAGATTGGGAGAATCTCTGAGGTTGGACCTGTTTGTCTGAGTGTAGGTTTCTTAACAGAAACTGAGCCTATAGGATCTTTGGATCTGTGTTGAAGAGGAGGAGTTATAACCTTATCTAGCACATTACTAGTGAGGAAGAAGGGGGAAGTGGATGTACCCTAGATAGGAGAACCACTATAAATTCCTTGTGTGCTGTATACTGTGATTTGCTTTTGCTTATACTGTGATCTGAGATTTGCAAGTGCTGAGTTTAGTGGTTCAATTGTGCTGAGTTATTGTGATGCTAATCTCTCAAGTAAATTAATTGTTGAATATAATTTCTACAGAACAGTTAAGTGACAAAGAATTGAAAAAGTATTTTAAAAAGATACCTATTCACCCCCTCTAGGTGATTATCTACCCATTGGATTATCTTTCACCGGCGATAGCTCTCAGATAGCCTTGTGATTGCAAAGCCAGTCTCTCGGAGATAGTGTGCCTAGTGTGAGCTGTGTATTCTTAAGGCCAGTGTGCCGAACGGGCAAGGGGAATCCGACCCGTGTCAGTCTTTTCTGAATTGACGAATTGAGCAATGGGCAATGACTGAACTGTACCCGCGTTATGTCCTTCTGACCGAAAGGCCTATTTATTGGTCTCTTTGGAGCACATAATGAGTCTTAGGCATGCGTGCCGTAAAGACTAGAAATGCTCAAAGTTGACCGTCAAGTATTGAACCTTTGAACGGTGGTGTAATCCGGGAAACTGGCACACCAAAAATATGCCCTGAGTGCACAGAACATTTGGCCATTGAGGCAGATGTTTGGGATATGTTGAATGGTACTTGAGTTGTACCTTCTTATGATATATCTGGATATATAAATGCTATGCCTACAGGGAAGGAATACCTCTGCCCTAGGAAAGGGGCAGAGTCGTTATAATTTGGTCAGCTGAATGCTGACCGTTGCCTTATTTACTGCCCTTGTGGTGGATTGTCCCTGTGCAGGTGCTGGAGAGTCGAGAGGGAAATAGCCGGCTGAAACCCTTATTGCTATGCCGGCTCTCGAAGGCCAAGCGAAGGCAAACTTTTGTTGTTTCATGTGTGGCCGGCCAGCGTGCCGATGTATGAAAACACCTTGTGTAAAGGAAACAATTGTAAGGCCTTAAGGCCATATTGACTTTTGTCTATTTCTGTAAAACATTCCTTATATATATATATATATATATATATATATATATATATATAGTGGACATTCATGTGTGCTTGAGTTCAAATTTTCACCCTTGAAGCTTCAGCTAGAATACTCTGAGTTAGGGCGCGTGTAGTCTTTTTATATTCACATGTAATCCCACTGCTTGTTTGTGTAGTATGGTGTGGGGCCCCGACCAGACCCTCTATTATATTTTATGTGATGGATAGAGGTGTTACAGCTTTTGCTAGCAACCCAGCCCCCTCTCCAGCGGGCCACCACCGCCACCACCTCCGTTGAGGTCGGGGCTATTGCCGGGCGGTGGCTCGACCACTTGAGGGGCAGTTTCCGATGAACCTGAGAGGAAGCCCAAAGCTTCGTTTTTCCATGGAATTAAAAATTGAAACCGTCTCATATGAGCCCGATTTCATTCCCTATTGATCTAGGAAGCTAGCACAAGGGGAGAGGAGGAGAATCATTCCTGATTCCGGGCTTAGAGGAGGCTACTCTGGCGGGTGGCCATGGATTTTGGCATTTTCCGACGAACCTCTCCCGATCTCAATTCTCCACCAAAAGCTTCGATCCAAGAGTCGATTTCAACTGCTTGAGGGCTTCTGAAGGTGATGAAAGAGTCGAATTGAGCTTTGGAGGCCTCTATATAGGAGATCCATGAATGGGAGGTGGTAGGCCATGGCCATTAATGACCCTCCTTAATGGTGGCTGACCTTGAACTGCTGGAAACTCCTCTTCTTCATTAGGGGAGATGAAAGGAGGGGTTAGGGAAGGAGAAGAGAGTGTCACTTGGCCTCCCTCTATTATTCGCCTCCTCCAAATGAAACTTCCCCCTTAATTATCTCAATTAAACCCTAATTAAATCACCTAATTCAGATTAAATAAATTTAATAAACTTAGTGGGCCTTAGGTTGGGCCTTGGGTAAGGCCTTAGCCCACTTGAATTGGCTTGGACTCTCATTTAGCCTTTAGGGTTAATTTGACCATGGTTGACCTTGGGGTTGACTTTGGTCAACTTGATGGGTTGACTGGTGCAAGGGGTGTGTCTTGTGTCCCTTGACACCACTCAATGTTGATTGGGTCATGGTGATGCCCCAATTGGGTCCACTTTGCCTAATAGTGTGATTTTGGCCTAAATAGGGCCAAGTTTGACATTGGTCAAATTGGTCAACTTGGTGACCCCATGATGGGGCTCTTAGGTCCACTTGGCCCCTAATGACGTTACAAATCTAGGGGCGGTATTGAATTTAGGTTTTGAGGCCAATAGGACCTCTTAGGGGAAGATTTGACCTATATTGACCTAAGGTTGACATTGGTCAATTCGGCCCGGTAGATTGACCTAGACTTGATTCCATCAATCAGTTGCCTCTCTCTTAGGGTTAGGGAAGTGTTAGTGAGCTTATCTTGAGGTGGAGAGTTCATGTGAGTGTGAATTGACCTAGGTTGACTTGTGCACATTGAGAGTGCAGTTAATCATTTCCCTAAGCTCAAGCTGAGCTAGGGGCACACTAGGGCCTCCATGCACCACTCAAGCCCTAACCCTAACTTTAGGGGGGTTTGGAAGTGTGGGAGATGTCACAAATTCTAATAAATAAAGAAAAAATTTCATCCTCGAAATTCAAGCTAAGGTCTACGGGGTTTCACAAGTGAAGAAAAGATCAACTAGTAGGAGGTTTAGTTTGTACATGTGGTGAAGAGCTCAGGGTATTTCTTCTACATGAGGTCCAAGGGCTCCCAAGTGTGCTCCTCCTACCCATGATTTGACCACATCACCTTGACCAATGGGACACTCTTCTTCCGCAAAACTCGGACCGCTTTATCGTTGATCCATATTAGCTCCAAACGAACTGACCGATCAGATGCAACTAGGCCCGAGGTAGAAGTAATATGCTGCTCCGGTCGAAGTAATGCTTTTTGAAGTGAGGAGAGATGGAAGACGTCATGCAGGTTATCCAGCTCTGGTGGTAACTCTAGCCTGTATGCCAAGGGGCTGATCTGCTCCAGATCGTATAAGGCCCCATATAGCTAGGGCTGAGCTTCTTGTGCCCATGCACCCGCAAAACACCATGCATCAAACGTATCTTCAAAAACACCTTGTCCTCCACCTGGAACTCTACCTTACGATGCCTTGCATCGTAATAATTCGCCTGCCGACTCTGAGCCTCTAACATCCTGTCTCTTATCAGCCGAATGAGCGTGTCTGTGTCCTCCACATAATCTTACCCAAGCGCCTTCGGTTCCTCATCCTGAACCCAAGATAGCGGTGTCCGACACTTCCTCCCATACAATGACTCATACGGAGCCATGCCAATGCTGGCCTAATGGCTATTATTGTAGAAGAACTCAATCAATGGCAACAACTGCTCCCAGGGCTTCCCCATATCAAGTATACACAATCGCAGCAGATCCTCCATGGTCCTGTTGGCCCGCTCCGTCTGCCCATCAGTCTGTGGATGAAAGGTAGTGCTAAATGCAAGCTGGGAACCTAAGTACTCCTGCACCGCCCTCCATTCTCTGGAAATAAATCGACCGTCTCGATCCAATATAATCGTCTTGGGTACGCCATAGTACCTCACAAACTACTCCACGAATAGCCTCATCAATACACCATCTGGAGCGTCCTTCTGGACTGGGATGAACCTTGCTACCTTGGTCAATAGATCCACGATGAACCATATAGAATCATTACCAGAGTGAGAGCGAGGAAACCTGTGTACAAAATCCATCGAAATATCCTCAAACTTCCACTCCAGCACCGGCAGTGGCTGTAGTAATCCTCCAGGGCTCTTGCACTCGGCCTTCACCAGCTGATATGCCTCACAGTGTGTCACAAAATCAACGATATCCCTCTTCATCCCAGGCTAATACATGCTCTTCCGCAGATCCTTCGTCATCTTGGTGATCCCGCGGTGCACTAAATACCATGTGCAGTGTGCCTCTTTAAGTATGTCTCCTTAGATCCCACCTCCTGCGGGTATATAAACACGACCCCGAAAATGAATGAGGTCACCATGTAGTGAATACTCCTCTGACTTGCCCTCTCCCAAGGCTCTAAATATAGGCTCCAGTGCTGTATCCTGCCTCTGCTCTGCCCTGATGCGGTCTTTGATATCACACTCCATGCTTAGAGCTGCCAAGTACACCGCATAAACCTCTGGATCAGCCCTCGACACCATAGTAATCTGCATGTCTTCCATCATCCGCACTATCTCCATGGCCATCACCCGGGACTCCAGTCCAGTAGTGTCGGCTCTCCTGCTCAAAGCATCCACTTCGGTGTTTGCCTTCCTCGAGTGATAGTTCATGGTATAATCATAGTCACAGAGGAACTCTAACCACCTCTGCTGGTGTAGATTCAGGTCCTTCTACATGTCAATGTACTTGATGTTCTTGTGATCTGAGAAGATCTCACAATGAAACCCATACAGGTAGTGCCTTCAGACCTTCAAGGCGAGGACTACAGCCCTGAGATCCAACTCATGCATCGGGTAGTTCTGCTTGTGCTTCTTTAGGTGCCTTGACGCATAAGCAATGACATGCCAGTGCTGCATCAGTACAACACCCATGCCCTGATATGACGCATCTGCATAAATCAGAAATTATTCCTTTCCCGAAGGAAGGTCAAGGATGGGAGCCGAGGTGAGTCTACCCTTCAGCTCCTAAAATGCGGACTCAGACTGCTCAGTCCAAGTGAACGTCGTGTCCTTCGTAAAATATGTGAGGGGAAGTGCTATCTTCGAAAACCCCTGTACAAACTTGTGGTAATAGCCTGCAAGTCCAAGGAAGCTCCGAATATCCGAAGCCGACTTTGGCTGAGGCTAATCCCTCACAGCCTGCACCTTGGCCAGGTCCACTGCCAACCTAGCTCCACTGATAATGTGCTCGAGGAATGCCACCTCTTATAGCCAAAATTGGTACTTCAAAAACTTAGCATATAGATGGTACTCCCGCAACTTCCCCAAGATTAATGCCAAGTGTCGGGTATGGTCCTCCTCGGTCCTGGAGTAGACTAAGATATCATCTATAAAGACTATGACAAACTCATCCAGGAATGACTCAAACACCTGGTTCATCAAACTCATGAATGCGAAGGGAGCATTCGTAAGCCCGAAGGGCATCACTGTGAACTCAAGCAAGCTGTAGCCTGAGCTGAATGCCGTCTTCGGTATATCCTCCTCCTGAATCCGTAGTTGATAGTAGCCCGACCTTAAGTCAAGCTTAAAGAATCAGTGCGCTCCCTCTAGCTGATCAAACAGCTCATTGATCCTTGGTAATGGATAAGTGTTCCTCACCGTCAATCGGTTGAGCTCTCAATAATCAATGCAAAGTCGGAGCGATCCGTCCTTCTACTTCACGAACAAGATGAGAGATCCCCATGGTGATAACTCAGTCTAACAAATCCTGCATCCACCGACTCCCATAGCTGAGTCCGGAACTCCTCAAGCTCCTTCGGTGCCACCCGGTAAGGTGACCGAGAGACGGGCCTCACACCGGGTACTAACTGTATTTGGAAGTCTACCCCTCTTTGCGGGGGTAGTCCAGGCAAATTCTCTGGAAATATGTTGGGGAAATCCCGAACCACCAGAATATCACCAATGGAGGCCTCCGCCTCCCTCATCTCAAAACAAACCATGTATACCTTGTCTCCCTGCTCATGGGCATTTACAACCTGTACATATGATAATAATAATCTAGAGATAGGCATAATACCTTTGAAGACCACCTCCGAGTTTCTGTGTTCCAATGTGATCCTCTTAGATGGGCAGTCGATCTTGGCATGGTGCCAGTGTAGCCACGTCATGCCCAGAATCAGATCATAGTCTGGTAGCGGTAAGATTGTCGCTGGCGTGTCAAACAGCTTCCCTCCAATATCTACGAACATATTGCACTTTGTAGTAGACTGCACCTCCGATCTGTCTTGAAGTCAGACTATCCTAAGGAGTCCGATGAAACGTTGGCATCCATCCAAATCCTTCACAAAATCTTCCAAGACGAAAGAGTGCAATGCTCCAGTGTCAAATAGGGTGAGGGCGAGCTTACCGTACAAATATACTATGCCTGAGTTATTTGTTTTGATTTTTATAAGCTATATGTATAAAGGGTTACTAAGGTACTATATAAACAATTCAAAGTACAAAATTGTAAAGTACCTGTGATGACCTCCTCAGGGTTCCTAGGCTGGGCAAGATCTAGCGCATACATCTGCTCTGGCCTTCAGCCGCCACCGTGAGATCCTCGTCCACGACCTCATCCTCGACCTATACCCCACTATGCTGGAGGGACTGCTGGAGGTGGAGGAGGTGGAGGGAAATGCTGAGGGTAGTAGGCTCTGATGTGCCCAGGCTGGTGACATCCAAAGCATACCACCAGAGGGCGTCCTCTGTCATCAAATCTCCACAGCTCCTGGATGTGTGGTGATGGGGCTGGCACTGCGGGAGGTCACTACTTTGGCCTGACACCAGGACGGGGATGTCCTCTACCTCCCTTGTGCCTTATGAACCTGCCCCGCTGCGGCCCTCTACTGCTCTCACCATAATACATCTCCTCAGTCGATCTCCTCCCTCTGCCCTGCAACATCAGATGATCTGCCTCCCATTTCTTCGGTGTCTCGATAATCTTCGCCAAACTGGCCTCTAAAATGAATAAAAGATCCTGTCTGAGCGAGTCTTAAAGCCCTCTATAAAATTATTTACATAGTCCTTCTCACTCAGGGGACTAGCGAATCCTGCCAAATGTGAAAACTCCCACTAGTACTCCAACACTGACCGGTTTCCCTGCCTTAGGTGCAAAAACTGATCCTCCAGCGCATCTCTGTCCATCGAGGATACAAAATGCTCCAACAAGGACTCTCTAAACTGGTTCCAGCTGATCTGAGAATACTCATAATCAGCAAAGGTGGAGTCCATGAGGGACTTCCACCACCTCTTAGCATGACCTGCCAGTGTCATAACTGCCAAGGCTACTGCCTGGTTGCCCGAGCAACGGATCCCCACTATGTTGGTACCCTAGGTTTTGATTTGAGTTTAGTCTTCTCTTTCTATCTCTTGACCCAAGATTTATCTATGGTCAAAGGTTTGTTGATAGGAGAGACTCTCTAGTTGTGTAGAATTGCCTGTCCAGATGAAAATCTGGCTAAGTAATTTTTCGTTCGACTATGGTCGAACGCCGCTCGACTTTCGTCTATCGGCTGATCGACGATCGTCTATCAGTTGGTCGACGTTCTGTCTGCGTTGATAGTTCGACTATCTGTTGATAGGTCGACTATCTGTGTTGCTTGATAGTTCGACTATCTGCTTAGATAGTTCAACTATCTGATAGTTCGACTATCTGTTGATAGGTCGACTATCTGTTTTCCCTTGATAGTTTGACTATCTGTTGATAGGTCGACTATCTGCTTTTCTTTGATAGTTCGACTATCTGCTTGGATAGTTCAACTATCTGATAGTTCGACTATCTGTTGATAGGTCGACTATCTGTTTTGCTTTGATAGCTCGACTATCTGTTGATAGGTCGACTATCTGTTTGATAGGTCGACTATCTGTTTTGCTTTGATAGCTCGACTATCTGTTGATAGGTCGACTATCTGTTTTCTGTGATAGGTCGACTATCTGCTTGATAGGTCGACTATCTGTTTTGCTTTGGTAGTTCGACTATCTGTCCTGATAGATCGACTATCTGATAGCTCGACTATCTGTTCTGATAGGTCGACTATCTACTGAGGTAGTTCGAATATCTTCTTTGATAGCTCGACTATCTGGATCGTTCGACTATCTGTCCGATAGGTCGACGATCTCTGTGCTTTGGTCGACGGTCTCCGAGGGTCATTCGACGTTTTGCTATATGTCTTGAATAGTTTTGTCGTCTTCTATGATGTGATTAATTTCATATTTATTTTGGCACATTTTATAAAAGATTATTTGAATAAATTGTGATAACATTTCCATGCAATATCTTTTCCATTCCTTATGCATGAGCTAATCTTTTTCTGACAAAGTTGTTTGTCTTATTAGCTGAGATATGATTTCTGCTTTATCTGCCAGGCTGTCCTTTATAGCCGTTAGACTCAAAAAGTCTTCCTTGGCTGTAAAGAGTCTCTTCTGATGTGACTTTCTCTTGTATTATTTCATCAGAATTATTTGCAGCTTCTTAGAAAGCTTTATCCTCTTATAGGATATCTGTCTGCAGTATTTTGTTTTGCTTTATGCTTTTTGCAGCCCAGCTTGTAGAGTTCAGTAGAAGACAAGATTCAAACTCAAGTAAGAGCCGTTGCTGCTGCTGCTATATAAAGACTTCTTTGAAGAAAGAAATCAACTAGCTCTCACATACCAAAAAGCTATCAGCAGCATTCAAGCTTAAGAACTTACAGTTTCCAACTGCTCTCAGCTCATTCACATCTAACTGAGAAGAAGTTTTAGTTCTTCACTCTTCTTCAACCTGAGTTCTCCTGCCTCCAGGAAGATTTACACTCAGAGCTTTTTGAAGAAGAAGAAGAAGATAGCTGCCTGAAGAAGAAATTTTATTTCATATTTTTTATCTTCTTGTAGCTTTTTCCTTCAGTATTTTCTGAAGTGTTTCTGCACTGAAGCAAGACTTCACCTGAACGTTCTTTTAGCCAGGGGGAGTCTTGATTCTTTTAGAGCTCTCTAGCTCAGTGCAAGTTACTGTGCTTCTCTAATCTATTGTAAAATAGAGAAGACACCTTAACCTCCTTTCCCCCTCCTATAAAGGGTTATTACTCCCTTCAAAAGTATCCCTTGGTGGCAGGGCACCTGATAAAAAACCTGTGTTGGTTTTTAGACACCTGATCAAAAGTCTAAAGGGTTTCTGGATCTACCTGAAGCAGATCTTGTTGGTGGCAGGGCACCTGATCAAAAACCTGAGTGGATTCCTACCTTGTTGGTAGAAGAGTGGACGTACCCAAGTTGTTTGGGGAACCACTATAAATTCCTTGTGTCATCTGGATTGCTTTAATTAATTACTTGCATTGTGGTTGTGATTAGATTTTAACTAGGTTTGCTAGTTGCTATTTAGGATTTCAAGCCTCAACTGTAATTACAGTTGGCTGCCTTTTGTGCACATCACTTGTGTTAGGCTTTAAGGTTTAATCTCAAATATCTATAACCTTCATTCCGCAATTAACTCTAAGGGAGTTGAGTAGACAGTCAACTTTGCTAGTGCAATTTTTGATTACTCTATTCACCCCCCTCTAGAGTAGTATCTATCCCCTTTTCTTTCAATTGGTATCAGAGGGAGGTTGACTGACTGAATAGGCTAACACCTAAGTCACAAGATCCTGATAGATACCAAAGTTTATAGATATTCACTTTCACTATCATGGCCCAGTTCAAGGATTACTCTAGCACCAGACCTCCAGCATGCAACTTAGCCAAGTTTAGCATCTGGAAGGCAAGGATTAAATTATATATGAACTCTATTGATGAGAGTATTTTTGCTTCTATTTTGACAGGACCACCAAGAGCACCTGCTGCAGCTACTGCCTCATCATCAACTGATATGAGTGCAGTGCCTCCTCCAGACTACAATGATGAATACAAAAAGTCAAAGATAGCAGATGCCAAGGCAATGAACATTCTGGCTCAGACAATGTCTGATGAAGTATTCTAGAAGGTTGCTGACTGCTCCTCAGCAAAAGCAATGTGGGATACACTGAACCAGATTGTAGCTGGTTCAACTGATGAAAGGAAGGACAGAAGGTCCAACCTTATCTCACAGTATGAGAATTTCAAGAAAACTGATGCTGAATCAGTTCAAGCTATGTACACAAGGCTCAGCTCAATCATCAATGAGCTGAGGACTCTTGACAAGGATATTTCATTGACAGAGGTCAATGATAAGATTCTTATGTGCTTCCCTAGCACATGGAATCTGAGGATCTGGCTTATCAAGGAGGCCAGAAGCACAACAGAAATCTCAACAGAAGCCCTTCTCGGCAAGCTCAAGTCTTTTGAGCAAGTGCTGAAGTCCAGGGAAGCTGAAGCTGAAGCAAAGACCCCAACTCCTACAAGAAAAGAGCAAACCCTTGCTCTCAAAGCTGCTGACACTTTTGAAGGCAGCCAGTACAATGAGGAACTGATGGCATTATTTGCCAAAAGGTTTCTCAAGATGGGAAGGAAAGACTTCAGAAAGAAGTCTTCAAAGTATGAAGAAAAACCAAGGTATGATCACACTCCTACTAAAGAAATAATCTGTTATGGTTGCAGGAAGCCTGGACATATTCTTCCAGATTGTCCAGAGGAAAAGAATAAAGATAAAAGGAAAGACAAGGATCAGCACAAGAAGCATTCCAAGCCATCCTCCTACAAGAACAAAAAGAAGGAGAGAGGCTTTGTTGCTGAAACCTGGAGCGATTCTGATGAGGAATTTTCTTCCTCAAGCTCCAGTGAGGATGAAGAAGAAAAGAAGGCAAAGGAAGTTTGCCTGATGGCAATTGATGCCTGCAACAATCACTCAGCTGTAGAGAGTTCAGATTCTGATGAAGAAATGCCAACTGAAGATGAGGTATTGTCATCTTATGATTTTACATCTGATGAATTTAAATCAGAGTTTAAATCTTTATGTTTAGATTTAATTAGCTCTGAAAAGGAAATAAAAGAGCATAGAATTAAACTAGCTGAATCTGAATCAATTTCTAATGAAAACATTAGGTTAACAGCAGAACTCACTACTTCTAGTGAAGAAATAAAATTCCTTAAGAATGAATTAGCTAAGTCAAAAAGGTTAGAAGAATCTCTGAATGGTAGAAGCCTTAAGTTGCTTGAAATAACCAGCATGTCTAACACTAGGTCAGGCAATAACAAATTAGGCTTAGGAGCATCTTCTAGTGAACCCCCAATCATTCTTAAAAACCAACTTTCAACTCCAGTGAATTTTATTTCATCTAGTGGAATAAAAAACACTGAGCAAGTTAATCAAGTTAATAGAGCTTTAAATAAAGCTAAAAGAGAGAAAAGAAAACAAAAATTTAAGGAATTACAAAGAGCGTCGAACGCTGCTCGACGATCGCAGGCCCAATGGTCGAACGGAGATCGATGATCTGGGTACCCATCGTCGAACGCTGATCGACGCTTTCAATATGAATTTCAAAACTACACCCAGAACTTTAGAAACCAGATGAAAAAAGAAACCCTAGGTTCATTGACCCATCATCAGCATGGAGAATCCCACCTAGGAGATCTTACCCGTTAGGTTATCACCCTCAGCCTGCTTATTCATTTATTTCCAGTTTTTCTTATGTGAAAAACAAGGGACCCAAGGTTACCTGGGTCCACAATGTTTAATTGATTTATTTGCAGGTGAAGACCTATCCTATCACTCAAAATAAGTGGTATTTGGATAGTGGTTGCTCCAAACATATGACAGGAAATAAAGAACATCTGTCAAGGTTCAAGGCAAAGCTTGGCCCAAAGGTAATCTTTGGAGATTCAAGCTGTGGTCAAACTGAAGGCTATGACAGGATGACAATTGGAGCTGTAACATTCAAGAGAGTTGCTTATGTGACTGGACTGAAGCATAATCTAATTTCAGTAAGTCAGTTATGTGATGCTGGATACCAGGTATCATTTTCTAACTCCCTTTGTAATATTACTTTAAATAATAATGTTGTGTTAGTAGGTATTAGAAAAGGTAACATTTATTTAGTAGATTTTAACTCAACTCATTCTGAAATCTGCTTATTTAATGAAGTAACCAATAACAATACTTTATGGCATAAAAGGCTTAGCCATGTTAACCTCAAGAATATATCTAGGTTATCTAAACACAACCTTGTTAGAGGTTTACCTTCTTGCCCCTACAAGAAGGAGAGACTATGCAAGGCTTGTCAGTTAGGCAAGCAAACCAAGAATTCATTTAAATCAGTAAATAAAAGTGATTCTCCTAGAATCCTGTATTTATTACATTTGGACCTATTTGGCCCAATAAATGTACAAAGTTTAGGAGGGAAGTATTACACCCTAGTCATTGTAGATGACTTCTCTAGGTTCACATGGGTGTTCTTTTTGAGAACTAAGGCTGATAACTTCAAAGCCCTTACAGATTTTCTATTATGTGTGCAGACTGAGTACTCTACTCAGGTGGCCTTGATCAGAAGTGATCATGGTACTGAGTTTGACTCTCTTCTCATGCAATAATTCTGTGAGAGAGAAGGTATCAAACATAGCTTCTCAGCTCCTAGAACTCCCCAACAAAATGGGGTAGTTGAAAGGAAGAACAGAACACTAATTGAAGCTGCTGGCACATTGTTGGCAGATGCTAATATGCCTCTTTCCTATTGGACAGAAGCTATTAGTACAGCCAACTATGTCTTGAATAGAAGTCTGATACACAAGCTTAAGTGTAAAACTCCTTATGAGTTGCTTAAAGGAAAGAAACCTAAAATAAGTTATTTTAGAGTTTTTGGTTGTGTAGTTTATATTCATAATAATAATAAAGAATACCTTAGAAAATTTGAAGCAAAAGCTTCAATGGGAATTTTTCTTGGATATTCCCAAGTAAGCAAAGCTTATAGGGTATTTAATAAATCTTCTTCTAAAATTGAAGAGTCTGTTCATGTGTCCTTTGATGAATCTCAAATATTTTACAAGGAGAAGGAAACTTCACCTTCCTCAAGTTCATTGCAGGTACAAGAATCTACCAAAGATGTCACTCAAGAGATTCTCCATCTTTCAACTCTTCATATCACTGAATCAGACAGTGATGAAGACCTTGTAGAGGTTGTTGTTGTTCCACCAATAGTAGATCAAATTCCTCCTGAGGAATTAATCCCAACTATTGCTGAAGATCACATCCCACCTGCTGATGTTGTCACACTTAGAGATCATCCTACATCTCAAGTGATAGGAGACATATCAGCTAGTGTTCAAACAAGACATCAGTTAAGACAGGATGTGATGCACGCTTGTTTCCTTTCACAGATTGAGCCCCTCACCATTAAAGATGCTGAGCTAGATCCCCACTGGATCATTGCTATGCAAGAGGAACTCAATCAGTTTGAGAGATGTAAAGTATGGACTTTGGTTCCAAGACCTAAAGGCCAACTGATCATAGGCACCAAGTGGGTGTATAGAAACAAGTTGGATGAAAATGGAATCATTGTAAGGAACAAAGCTAGGCTTGTAGCTCAGGGCTACAGACAGGAGGAAGGTATAGATTATGACAAAACCTTTGCTCCTGTTGCAAGGCTAGAGGCAATAAGGATCTTCTTAGCCTATGCAGCCTATATGAAGTTTAAAGTTTTTCAGATGGATGTCAAGAGTGCCTTTCTAAATGGTGAGCTAAAGGAAGAGGTATTTATTGAACAACCACCTGGGTTTGTTTCTTCAACTCAGCCCTCACATGTATTCAAGTTGCAAAAAGCTCTTTATGGACTCAAACAAGCACCAAGAGCCTGGTATGAGACTCTAGCTAGTTTCCTGTTAGAGCACAACTTTGTTAGGGGAGTAGTTGATAGAACCCTTTTCATCAAGCACCACAAGGACACAATTCTGTTAGTTCAAGTGTATGTGGATGACATTATTTTTGGTTCCACTGATCCCAAACTATGCAAAAAGTTCTCCAACTTGATGCATTCTAAGTTTGAGATGAGTAGTATGGGTGAGCTGTCTTACTTTCTTGGTCTCCAAGTAAAGCAAGATGCTGATGGCATCTTCATCTCCCAATCCAAATTTGCCAAGGAATTGGTAAAGAAGTTTGGGATGGCTGATGCTTCAGCAATGCATACACCTATGGCTACTAATGTAGTTATTGATTCTGATGATCAGGGAAAGCCTGTTGATCAAAAGAATTATAGGGCCATTGTTGGTTCCCTATTGTATGTAACTGCAAGTAGGCCAGACATAATATTTTCTACATGCCTTTGTGCTAGATTCCAGGTCAACCCCAAGGAATCTCATCTGATTCTTCTCAAAAGAATCTTGAGATACCTGAAGGGATGTCCAAATCTAGGACTTTGGTACCCAGCTGAGTCAGAATTTGAATTAATTGGATATTCTGATTCTGATTATGCTGGTTGTCGAGTTGACAGGAAAAGTACCTCAGGAACTTGTCAGTTCCTGGGAGAGAGATTGGTCTCTTGGTTCTGTAAGAACCAGGCCCCTGTCTCAACCTCAACTGCAGAAGCTAAATATATAGCAGCTGCTAGTTGTTGTTCACAGATCCTGTGGATACAAAATCAACTTTTAGATTATAGGTACTCACACAAGAACACTAAAATCATGTGTGATAGTACCAGTGATATCTCTATTGCACAAAATCCAGTGCACCACTCTAGAACAAAACACATTGAGATCCGGCACCATTTCCTGAGGGATTGTGTGGAAAAGAACAAGATCAGCCTTGAGTTCATACCCACAGACCTTCAGAGAGGTGATATATTCACCAAGCCCTTAGATGAACAGAAGCATCTGTTCTTTTTTGTTCAACTAGGCATGATTATTGGAAGAGACTAAGTGTGACGTCTGCCTTGTTGAAACTTGTTCGAAGATAGTCGAACAACGTTCGAAGATAGTCGATCGGATCAAGCCTATCGTCGACCTATGGTTGAAGATAGCTTATCTGCTTGAAGATCGTCGACCGGCGTTCGAAGATAGTCGAACAGGTCGAGCTTATCGTCGATCTATGGTTGACGACAGCTTGCTGTTTGTGAAGACAGAAATAGTCGAACGATTGATCGACTACTCTGCTTCAGGACCGATCGTCGAACGACCGTTCGACCATCGTCTCCAGTATCTTTTAAATAGATCGACGATCGTTGTTTTAATATAAAGCCGATGGTCGACCTAGGTTAAGAGATAGTTGCTTTTATCGTCGACGGAGAGCGTCTTTTCGCATTCCGTCTTCCCGCTTGCTCTTTGTCTTGCGATTTCTGCCGCTCCGTCCTCGCCATCTCTCCCTCGTCTTCTCCAGCTCTCTCGATGGGGATTTCTCCAGTGCTCCTGGCAGTAGTAAAGTTTGATGTAGGATTCAGTATTGATTTCGACTCCTTCAGCTGTTGCGAACCCGGAATAGTGGAAATTCTTAATCTGTGCAAAGATCAAGGGTTAGAGAAGCTCATGTCCTCCAGAATAAAGATAAACACTCAAGAGATCAAAGAGTGGGCATTTACTTCATCTTCAAATGATGATTCGATGACCGGAACCATTGGCGGAGAAGAGGTAACATTGACTCCCGCTATTTTAACAGAAATATTTGGATTGATTAATGGAGAAGAAGAGTACGAGCAAGATGCCCCTGAGTTTGGGAGGATGCTGATAGAGCTGGGACATGCCGAAGGCATTCCCTCTAAGCTGCTCAAAGTAAATTTTCCATTTAAGATTAAGTTTCTTGCTGAAATAGTTGGAAAAGTGCTACTGGGAAAGCACTCTGCCCACGACAATATTACAAGGCAACAGCTTGCACTGATGTGTGCAATAGTGAATAAGAAACAGATCAATTGGGCAGGAGTATTATTTGATTTAATCAGGAAAAAGAATGACAAGAAAGAAGTTACCCTGGGTAGGGTAGTTGGGATTTTTTTGAAGGAGAAATATCCCCATCTGCTAATTTCAGCTGCTACCTCCATAAACGCCAGCAAGAAGATGGATCCATCCCTGTTCGCCAAATGGAAAAGGACCTTCCTGAAGCCCGCTCCCGCACAACTTCAACTGAAGTACGACCTTCTGCTTCTCACCTGGCAACACCTCCTACATCTCCTCTACCCTCTCATCTTGCTGGGATCTCTCATCCCAGTTTTGATTTATTGGTGTCTAAAATTTCTACTCCTCCTCAGTCTCCAATCCCTTCTTCTGATCACAATGATCACCCTGCTTCCACTCATCCATCTCCAGTTCCATCTCCATCTCCAGTTCATTCTCCAGTCCATCACACCATCCCTGCTGATCATCCATCCTCTGAAATTCCCCCATCATCTTCATCATCATCCTTTGAAATAACTCCAGCATTTATTTCTAGCATTGTGGAGTTAATTACCCCCTCAATCAAAATTATGATTGAAGCGGTAATTGCTCCTCTTGCTTCCTCTATGTCCTCTTTGACTGCTGCTATTCAAGCACTCTCAAAGTCTGCTGAGCCCTCTTCCTCTAGGGGCCTGGTTTCAGTATCTACTGAAATCAGGCAGGGGGAGATGCTTGATGAAGATGTCTCTGAGCAGCCTTTGGCCTCCCCTCCAGCAGATCATCATGCAGTGGCAGAGAAAGCAATAGAAGATTCAGCTCCTCCTCCTCTATCTGAAAAAGAAATTTCTGATGCTTTGTTGAAATCTGAATTTATTGTCAAAGCTTGCTTAGAAGAATGTTCTACTCCCTTGGTCGCCCGGTACCTAGAAGGAATTATCACTTCCTTTCTAGATGAATTATGGGAGTTAGGACACGCAGTGGTCGATTCTGGAGGTATTCCCTTTACTTACTTTTTATACTTGTTAACTGATATGCTTGTATGGGAATATCTGGAAGGGATGATTAGATGTCATTTAGAAAAATTTTATTCATAATACTACAGATAAAATGGAAGAAGTTTTTCAAGGGCCTGATCTCCTACCAGCTACAGAAGCTCAGTTTGAACCAGAACAAGTTGCTCAGCCAGAAGTGCAAGCAGAATTGGTCACCATGACAGTTTCTGATCTTCAAGAAAAAGGTACAGATGTCCCATTTGAAAAATCTACTGTATGGGATGATTCCCCGGGTTTGGATTTAGATGCTCTCCTGGCACAGGATGCCATGGAAGAAGAAGTAGAAAAAGCTGCTCTAAAGGAAAAGGAAAGAGCTTTGAAAGATGCAATTGACCCATATGATCTGCCCATCTCTTCTAATTCTGAAGATGAAATTAATTCTGATGAGTCTGCTGAGTCAAAAAGAAAAAGGATTGCTAAAAAGAAAAGGAAAGCTGTAGCTCCTCCTCCTCCTAATCCAGATAATGATACCCCTTATTATATACTGAAAGGAATTGATCCTAAGTCAAAAGACTTCCAGCATTGGATGTTATTTTCTAAGAACCAGCAAAAGCAAAGGAAAAAGTCAAAGAGGTATGACTCTCCTGTCCCAAGATGGAATCCTAGAGGTCCTCCTCCACCTCCAAGTGCAGGAGCCTCAGGAAACTTATCTTCAAAACCTGCTGCTTAGTCTGAAAGATTAAATCCATCTCAGTCAGCTCAAAGGAGAAGTTCACAAGGATACCAAGGTAAAAGTCAAACTGGCTATCAAAGACCTGATGCTATTAAAGAACAAGTAAAGGAGGTGGTGTATCAAAGACCAACATTTTCCCCTCCTCATTCTAAAGAAATCAAAAGCTCAACCTCTCCTAAGCCAGTTCATTTTGTGAAGGATGCTCCAAAAGGTACGCAATTTATTTTATCTGAAAATTCTAGCAAGACATTTGCTAAGTCTGCTCCTCCTTTTTATCTAGTTACTCAGGATAAAGAACCAGTTGATACTTCTTCTGAGAATGTTTATGAAAGCCCAGAGCTTGATCCTAATTTTAGGATGGCTCGTTTTCTTGAACTTGTTAGAGCTGCTCAAATTAAGAAAGCAAAAGCAGAAGGAAAAGACACTGCAGGATTGACCACAATGTCGAAATTCAGAATGAAGGAGCTCGATAAGTTCCAGGTTAGACCTGAGATATTTGATCCTTCAAAGTACATGGAAAGGCATCCTGAGGCAGTTGTCCCAAGAACAACAGAATTGAAAATCATTGGAGAACAAGACCTGAAATTATCAAGAAAAGAAGCTCTAGATCCCTCAAGAAAGATTACTTTTGTTTCTAGCTCTTCTGATCCTAAGCCAAACTCTGAAGCATCTTAATATTTCATTGATTGACAGTTAATTGTTTATCTGTTTGATTGATGTTATCTGCTTAGTTATTTTCTTTTCATGCATTTTATCTACTTTCAGTAATTAGTTTTGTATGTTTTAATTGTTGAGAGACTTAACTCAAATAGGGGGAGATTGTTGGTACCCTAGGTTTTGATTTGAGCTTAGTCTTCTCTTTCTGTCTCTTGACCCAAGATTTATCTATGGTCAAAGGTTTGTTGATAGGATAGATTCTCTAGTTGTGTAGAATTGCCTGTCCAGATGAAAATCTGGCTAAGTAATTTTTCGTTCGACTATGGTCGAACGCCGCTCGACTTTCGTCTATCGGCTGATCGACGATCGTCCATCAGTTGGTCGACGTTCTGTCTGCGTTGATAGTTCGACTATCTGTTGATAGGTCGACTATCTGTGTTGCTTGATAGTTCGACTATCTGCTTAGATAGTTCAACTATCTGATAGTTCGACTATCTATTGATAGGTCGACTATCTGTTTTCCCTTGATAGTTCGACTATCTGTTGATAGGTCGACTATCTGCTTTTCTTTGATAGTTCGACTATCTGCTTGGATAGTTCAACTATCTGATAGTTCGACTATCTGTTGATAGGTCGACTATCTGTTTTGCTTTGATAGCTTGACTATCTGTTGATAGGTCGACTATCTGTTTTCTGTGATAGGTCGACTATCTGTTTGATAGGTCGACTATCTATTTTGCTTTGATAGCTCGACTATCTGTTGATAGATCGACTATCTATTTTCTGTGATAGGTCGACTATCTGCTTGATAGGTCGACTATCTGTTTTGCTTTGGTAGTTCGACTATCTGTCCTGATAGATCGACTATCTGATAGCTCGACTATCTGTTCTGATAGGTCGACTATCTGCTGAGGTAGTTCGACTATCTTCTTTGATAGCTCGACTATCTGGATCGTTCGACTATCTGTCTGATAGGTCGACGATCTCTGTGCTTCGGTCGACGATCTCCGAGGGTCATTCGACGTTTTGCTATATGTCTTGAATAGTTTTGTCGTCTTCTATGATGTGATTAATTTCATATTTATTTTGGCACATTTTATAAAAGATTATTTGAATAAATTGTGATAACATTTCCATGTAATATCTTTTCCATTCCTTATGCATGAGCTAATCTTTTTCTGACAAAGTTGTTTGTCTTATTAGCTGAGATATGATTTCTGTTTTATCTGCTAGGCTGTCCTTTATAGCCGTTAGACTCAAAAAGTCTTCCTTGGCTATAAAGAGTCTCTTCTGATGTGACTTTCTCTTGTATTATTTCATCAGAATTATTTGCAGCTTCTTAGAAAGCTTTATCCTCTTATAGGATATCTGTCTGCAGTATTTTGTTTTGCTTTATGCTTTTTGCAGCCCAGCTTGCAGAGTTCAGTAGAAGACAAGATTCAAACTCAAGTAAGAGCCGTTGTTGCTGCTGCTATATAAAGACTTCTTTGAAGAAAGAAATCAACTAGCTCTCACATACCAAAAAGCTATCAGCAGCATTCAAGCTTAAGAACTTACAGTTTCCAACTGCTCTCAGCTCATTCACATCTAACTGAGAAGAAGTTTTAGTTCTTCACTCTTCTTCAACCTGAGTTCTCCTGCCTCCAGGAAGATTTACACTCAGAGCTTTTTGAAGAAGAAGAAGAAGAAGATAGCTGCCTGAAGAAGAAATTTTATTTCATATTTTTTATCTTCTTGTAGCTTTTTCCTTCAGTATTTTCTGAAGTGTTTCTGCACTGAAGCTAGACTTCACCTGGACGTTCTTTTAGCCAGGGGGAGCCTTGATTCTTTTAGAGATCTCTAGCTCAGTGCAAGTTACTGTGCTTCTCTAATCTATTATAAAATAGAGAAGACACCTTAACCTCCTTTCCCCCTCCTGTAAAGGGTTATTACTCCCTTCAAAAGTATCCCTTGGTGGCAGGGCACCTGATCAAAAACCTGTGTTGGTTTTTAGACACCTGATCAAAAGTCTAAAGGGTTTCTGGATCTACCTGAAGCAGATCTTGTTGGTGGCAGGGCACCTGATCAAAAACCTGAGTGGATTCCTACCTTGTTGGTAGAAGAGTGGACGTACCCAAGTTGTTTGGGGAACCACTATAAATTCCTTGTGTAGTCTGGATTGCTTTAATTAATTACTTGCATTGTGGCTGTGATTAGATTTTAATTAGGTTTGCTAGTTGCTGTTTAGGATTCCAAGCCTCAACTGTAATTATAGTTGACTGCCTTTTGTGCACATCACTTGTGTTAGGCTTTAAGGTTTAATCTCAAATATCTATAACCTTCATTCCGCAATTAACTCCAAGGGAGTTGAGTAGACAGTCAACTTTGCTAGTGCAATTTTTGATTACTCTATTCACCCCCCTCTAGAGTAGTATCTATCCCCTTTTCTTTCATACTAGAAACTCCTAGATAGTGTCCGGCCAATCCTCCGACTTGTCTGTTGTCTCTGTCCCATAGTAATTTGAAGGGGAGAGGCCTCAGAAGGTATTCAGCCAGTTTGAGCTCGGGTTCGGCTGTGGCCCAACTCTGACTGCTGACAAGGAACAACAAATGACAAAGGGGGAACCATAGCCTGCAGTTTGAAACACTTCAATTGTTAAATAAGGTTGGCTTTATCTCATTTATGTGGACAAAATATGTGATTTTCTCACATGGGCACACCATAGCTTCCCCTGCTTAGTTTGTACACAAACTGAAGCTTGAGCGGGGTGGCCCAGTGGTTTGTGGACTTCTTTCGCTTATGATCGTGGTACGGTGATGCCAACAGTAAAATCCCTCCTCCCGAGAATTGGGCATGACCGAGGAGAGATTTTATGCCCATGACCATCGCCTTACAATGACACCAACTACAAGTTAGATGTCACCATAGGACAATGACCCTGCCCGCAAGCATGATCATTCACACAGAAAATGAAAGAAAAAGAAAAAAATAAGTCCACGCATCACATCATAAATATATATAAATATCCAAATAAAGGTCCACATGACATAAATGAAAGAGTACAAGTAATGGGCTTATGCCTAGTACATGGATATCATAAATATCACTCTCTCAACAACCAAAGTGGAAGCCAAACCATATGACCATCAACCTGACGATGGGTAGTAGTGGTAATGCGCGATTCCGACTCCTCAAATCCTGGTGTCTCAATCTCTAGCTGTGCCTGGTTTAACTATAGCAGCATCTCCACGTGTCCTTAAAATGGTGTGATCAAACGACCGTTAGTCAAACTAGACTCAGCTGCTTCGTCCCCACCTCACCCCCGCGACTCCTAGGCACTGTGCGGGAGGAAGAAAGTGGAGGACTAATTGTAACAGAATATACAAGTAGGTGATAGTGATATATATATATATATATAAAATTCTCTAGAGTTCTATATCAGTATGTGCAGTAAAGAAGAGTACCAACTAGTGCAGCATAAAAGTAAGAGGAGCTAAGTAAAACAAGTAAAGTAAAGCAACTACACTACCATCACAGAAGCGTACCCTAACTTATATGAATGCATATACAAACATATAAGTTAAGGTTTCAAAAAAAGTAACTCATCATATAAAAAAACCCATATTAATTTATATGATGATGATCTGCAAGTGTGTATGCTATGCCATGCTATGCAATGCAATGATTATGTAACTCTCACACACAACTCTATGCATAGAACTTTCATGTATCCCCACTTTTTGGAGGTGGCCAACCTCTCAGGTACTAACTGTCGTGGCTCACGGTAGTAGTGGAGCGGGTGTCTCCACTCCTAGGAGGGCAGGCACATTACCAGGCCTAGACCTCTCGTACTCCTCAATGTTAAGAATACAACAACGGAGCCCCTGCATACTCTTGCTGGAAACTACCAGTCTTCTGTGGTCGGGTATACTCTTAGGGGACATAGTCCTCCAGACCTCGATATAAATATCCCACCGGTCTCTTCAAAGATCTACACTCAGCACCAGAGTCATCGTACTTCCTGTACAACTCCATATACGCTGAGTGGGACTTTGGCCCCAAGTTGGTTAGGTCAGGCGAGTAAAGCGGCGAAAGGGCTCCCGCCAAGACAGGAGAAAAGGCTTGCGCCTGGGAAGGTAGGAAGCCCCCAAGGGTCGGCAGATTCCTTTGTTGAAGGCGTTGAGTAAAAGCCCCTTCACTCAACATTTTTTAGCCTCTGGCATTGAGTGAAGCCTTTCCACTCAATGCTCTCAACGCTTTTTGCCTCTGGCGTTGAGTGAAGCCTTTTCACTCAATGCTCTCAATGATTTTTGCCTATGGCATTGAGTGAAGCCTTTCCACTCAACGCTCTCGACACTTTTCGCCTCTGGCGTTGAGTGAAGCCTTTCCACTCAACACTCTCAATGCTTTTCGCCTCTGGCATTGAGTGAAGCCTTTCTACTCAATGCTCTCGATGTATGACCCCCCTTTTTTTACCGGGTCTTATGCCCAAAACACCGCTTTGTGGTGACACCAACACCGAGAGGGTCGTCACCACAAATCGCCGATTTCGCTTGCAACTACTCAACCATAATCTATAGAAGAAAAGAAGTAAACATGTAAACATGAATCCACGATCACATAACAGTATATAAGAGTCCACATAATGGAAATAAACTGATCAAAAGTATAATACTGAATCCAAAAGAAAGGTAAAGGGCTCATGCCCGGTACATATAATCCTCACTACATAATGCTCGTGGAAGTAAAGCTACTAGCCACTCACTGATCCTATGAATGTTATTGCTGCTGCTACGGCCACTCCGGGAGTAAGCTGGTCCACCTCCTCCTAGACCTGTTGGTTCCCCTAGTGCTGCATCTTGTCTCCCAACTGGTGTCCCTTGTATTATGCCAATAAGGCCGTTAGTTTAAACTAAGTCTTGGTACCCCTCCCTTCCCCCTACGACACCCAGGCACAGTGCGGGAGAGGATGAAAGGAAATGGACTGAAAGTGGAGAGTAAGCAAGAGTGTGTGATAGTGGCCCTAACTATCATATGCTAAAAGTATCTAATATAGTAATGTCAGGAATACGAAGAGCAAGTAAATGCAGCAGTATAATTGAAGTAACAAATTAAAGTAAAAGTAGAGCAACTAACTATCGTCACAGAGAAAGTAACCTTAAATTATAAGAATGCCCATACAGACTTATAAGTTAGGGGGGTCATTTTGTAGGGCCTAACGTATAAAAGATCCCATACTAATTTATATGTTAGGGGTAGAGGTTTTATACAATGTATGTATGACATGGAATGCTATGCATGTTAAATGATGAGTTTTACACAAGTGCAACGCACCCACCTGACTCTATGCGCACAGACCTTTAGTTCCCCCATTTGAAGTTAGTTAAACTCTCAGGTACCTCTCGTAGTGGAAAACGGAGGCAGTGGGTTGGGCCTCCCCACTCCTAGGTCAGTATTGACACTACCTAGCCTAGACCTTGCGTACTACTCGGTACACCCACAATCAGGTGCCCTAGAGCCTCTTATCCTAATGCTGGCAAATCCATCAGTCTTTTATGTCTAAGTGAACACTAACACTTGTCGAGTCAACGTATCGACGTAGGTGTGAACGACCGTCCAATAACAAGGACCCACCACTTTATGCACATGCACTTATGCTAAAGAGCACCCGAGCCATCATCTCGCCAAACTTGACACCATCTTTCTATCAAACACTGAGTTCACTGCCCGTGAATCTATACCATCTATACTCCCGAAATGATGGGGTGAGTGTTCGTGTTGGTGGTTGTTTAAGGGTCACTCTTTAAATAAGCTTCTCCTAAGGTTTAGGGTTAACCTTGGACTGCCCAGGACATTCCCTGTGAAGGGCTCTCAAGGGCACTGGTAACAACGATGGGCTGAAGCTCAAAGTTTCCTTTTGCAAGACACTTACTTTTATGAGTATCTATTTATTACCAAACCTTTTCCCCACATGCCTTTTGCTAATCCTAAGTGAATTTGTATTCACCAGGACAAGACGATACTCTGTCGACCCCGAGCACAATCCCATCTCCATGTTACCCAGACTACTTATAATTTGGTTCTAAGGGTGACCTTATCAAGGCTCCACCCATCATGGTGCACCCACTATATCATCACCCATGCATGGCCGACATTTCCATCCCGAATACTTGAATTTTACTATATGCAGACTCAACGATCTATCCTAAGCGTATGAAGGTAAATACTTCGAATATTTTGTCTACAAACTTATAACTATTTCTGGGGGCCTACCATGACATATTGAGCCCAAAACCAAAACTTGACATTTTTCCTAATTAAATCAGCCTTTAAATAATTTCCCCAAAAATCATTCATCTTATGACTTTGTATATGAGTTATAAGATTCTGACATGCAATGACCTTACTAAAATTTCAAGAGCTTCTTATTGACTAAATAACAACAAGGTATGAATTTCATGATTTTCCTAAAAGGCATTCTATCATAAATCTAAATACAAATCTTTTGATCAAAATGACAATCTACAAAGTGAGTACAAGATTTTGCTATTAAAAAATTATAACATAATTATCAGAGAACTATAATGATCAAAAAACATGTCTGCCAAAATTTCATGATTTGATAATCCCATTTTACCATTTATTTGAATTTACAAAATAATTTACCTCTAGGGCGACTTGTGAAGAAACTACTATATATATTCTTCCAAAAATTGCAATAAAATTAACAAGGCATCACAAATGTATAAATAGTTTACTAGCCAAGTTTCACAATTTTACAGTACTCCGTTAATTCTATAGAAATTTATCTCTCAAACAAACAAATTCTAGTGTTATAAAGAAGGCACTAGAAATCTTTACCCAAAATTATAATAAAATTTGCAGGGGTAGATATCATCAGTAAAAATCTATTGCCCAAGTTTCATGGCCCTCCAATACCTTTAGACATGTAATTTTGTATTTGATAGGTACAACGTCGAGATCACTCAATGCCATATTGAATGGCGTCGAGATCACTCAATGTCGCGTTGAGTCCAGTCCTTCCTAAGTCAAGCAGCGTGTTCACCGAGTACCACTCAACGCCTCGACGAATGGCGTCGAGATTACTCGATGCCTCGTCGAGTTTAGTTGACCACTCAATGCCTGGTCAAATGGCTTCGAGATTACTCGACGCCTCATCGAGTTTAGCTGAATACTCAGTTCCTGGTCAAATGGCGTCGAGATTACTCGACTCCGCGTCGAGTTTAGCTAAACACTCGACGCCTGGTACTTATGAACTTTGAAAATTAGACATATAACCTATGACCAACAATGTTCAACAAGTTATCCTACCAAATCAACTCCAATTGGGTTGGTATTTTCCCTTGACCGTATAACATACCCTCTGGTCATCCACCCGAGTTTGGGAGAGATTTGAGGTCCATAACCCTATTTGAGTCACTTATATGAATTATTAAATTGTTATAAAAACTATAGAAAAATCATCTCCAAAAATTCTGATTTTTTGGATATGTTGTGGACCATAGCCGAACCAGCTTATGTTACAATTTTCAGGCCCTTTAAGTGAGTGGGCCACTGGGGGCACTCATTTTAATTTCTGGTTGGCCTTTGGACACCTTTAACCAAAAAGTGTGCCGAGGGAGATCCATTGGTCCAAAATGGGTTGATTCAAATTTTATAATAAACTAGACATCAAGGGCTAGGTTTTCTATGTTGGACACATTCATAGAAAATTCCTTAAAGTATTTTTAATAATTAAAACAAGGCAGCTAAACTATTGCAACATAAATGCATTAAAATATATATAAAAATTGGTCTGCTTATAGCCGATCACGCCGATTTAACAACCACAGGTCATCTTCCCCAATGAGCCAAGGGCTATGATTTATCCATCCTAGAGCCATTCCAAATCCATTTCCCAGCCACCCGACCACCTCCCTGGCTGGCCACCACCACCACCACCTCCGTCGAGGCGGTGGCGATCGCCTGGCGATGACATAACCACCGGGGGGGGGGGGGGCATGTAAGACCCCCTTTTTTTTTCTTTTTCAACCACCGGGGTCTTAGGCCCAGAATCGCCGCTTTGCGGTGACACCTTCACGTCTTGAAGGGTCATCACCACAAGGCGCCGATTCTGCCGGCCAATTCGATCACAGAAAGGTAGCACAATAATAGAAGTAAGAGCAATGCAGTCCACAATAATAAATCACATATATAGAATAAAATCTCCATGAAGGGAGTGTCCACAGAAAACATCAGAGTACTATAAATGCAGGCTTATGCCCGATACATCATGACCTCACTACAATATCACTCATGCGGAAGCGAAAACAGAAACTACTCAGAGTCGAGACTCACGGTCTCGGCTGTATGAACTCCGGAGCTAGACTGCCCCATCTCCAGGCGCACCGATCTCTGGGGCTGCTCCTCTATGCTGGGCTCCACGATCCCCTAAATGATGCGGTTCGAAAACCGTTAGTCATAAAGACTAAGCCCTATCATCCCCTACCCCTTCCCCCATGGCTCCTAGGTACCGAGCGGAGAGGAAGAAAGGGAAGGACATGAAGGTAGAGATTAATCAAGAAACAGATGGCAGCGGAACTAATCTAGCAATTCTATTGTAGTATGACAGGAACAAAAAGTAAGAAAAGTAACCTTAACTTATGTGCGAAAACGCATAAGCCAAGGGATCTTCTGCAAGGCTCCCATCGTATAGAGTGTCCCATACCACCTATACGTTGGGGTGTCAGTTATCAAACAACAGCATATGTTTATATAATGAAATTAACCATTGATTTATAAACTTGCCCACACAAGCTTATAGACCAAGGGGTCGTTTTGCAGGTCCTAATGTATAAGCGTCCCATACCACTTATACATTAGGTGTCAGGGTTAAATGAATCGATTAAGCTATGACATGCAAGTGGGTATGATGAAACATGCAAGTGCAACTCACACACCCGACTCTGTGCACACAAACCTTTAGTTCCCCCTTTCGGAGCCGTTACCTCCCAGGATACCTCCGTAGTGGCGGACGGAAGCGGTGGGTTGGGCCTCGCCCACCTCAAAACCAGTAAAAGCACCACTGGTCTGACTTATCGTACACCTCAATGCTTGGTGCACTAAGCGGACGCCTGCGTACTCTTGCCGGCTGGCGCACCGGACTTCTGTTGGCGAAGTGCTAACCACCCCGCCGAGTCAACGATATCGGTGTCGGTGCAATCGAACTCCCCGATATCGAAAAACCCACCACCTTAACTTTTTCCTATTTTATGCACATGCAAGTTTTATCGTAAACACACAAAACCGAGCCGACCAAAACGTCCGTCTCCAAACCAACCGAGCCGAAGCTCCCCGGACCCAAACGTCCGTCTCCAAACCTACCGAGTCGAAGCTCCCTGGACCAAAACGTCCGTCTCCAACCAACCGAGCCGAAGCTCCCCGAACCAAAACGTCCGTCTCCAACCAACCGAGCCGAAGCTCTCATCAAGCTTTCTGTGCCAACAGTGTTTGTGAAAAGTGCAGCCCTAGTTACTAAGTTACTCTTGTCGGTTTGTTATTACAGTTTACGTTAGCCCAGGACTGCCCCCGGTATTCCCCGTGAAGGGCTCTCAAGGGGCACTAGGAACCAAGACGGCGGCATTACGACCCGAAGTTCCCTTTCGCAAGGCACTTATTGTTATTGGTTTATCTCCCTTAACCCGATTCCCTTCTCATATTACGATAGACTATCCTAGGGTGATTTTTAACCTTCCTCTCTTCGGGGAAGGCGATCTTTCGCCGAAACCCGAGCACCTCTTAACTCTAGCTATCACCACTCCTCACTACTCTTTATACCTTCCTATTGTGATTTCCTCCACTATTGCCCACCCAGACAATATGATTAACTCCAATGCCTTCCTCAGATCATGTCCTATTGCATTTCACAAATTTGTTATACGCAGACCGATCTAGACTATATGTCGAACCGGTTATGCAATGATCCAATACTCATCCAAATGCCCTAAATTATTTACTGGAGACTTACTATGATATAAATGACCTAAATCCAGAAAATGGAAATTTTCATAATTTATTTGGCATTAAATTAAATTCCTCGAAAATCCCAAGGGCTACCGGTTTGAACATGAACTACACTAAGTTCTCATGCAAGATGTCCAGCAACTTTATGACAAATAGTAGGTTATCTCAGTAGGTAAAATCCAAAGTATCATAATTTTTCTATCATCAAAAGGGCATTAAAACTATTTTAGAAATAATCTCTATCTTTTGTTATTTATGAATCAAGTACAAAAAATATTCTTTCAAAAATTACAAATAATTTATGACATGCAGATAAAGGCCTAAAATTAGCACTGGCCCAGTTTCATAATTTTTCAGTAATAAAATCATCCCTAAATAATTTTTCAAGCATAGAACCCCTTTTTAACTTTTGTAAAGGAAGTACTGGATGTACTCAACTAAAAATTCAGGGGTAATCATTTTGTTCTAAAATCTATATTTCCAAAATTTCATGAGATTTCAATGAACAGAAATTCCTAAATAATTAAATCATCATCTAAGGCCATAGCAAGCTTTACAAATGAAGTGCTAGCAATAATCAACATAAAATTCCTGAAAAATTGCTATAAGTTCTACCTGATCCAAAACTCACTCTACCCAAATTTCATAGTTTTTAAGTAAGGTTCAGTGACTGATTTTACCTATTTGATATTTTACCCTAAAACTAAGGTTAGGGTTTTAAGGTATCTTCTTGTCTCCAAATTCTCCAAGATTACATCCAGACGATTCTTATCAAGCTTTTGTCAACTCTACAGAGTTTCAAGGCAATACAAGAGCAATTGCCCCCATGTCCTTCACAACCCTCAAAATCCTTTATTTAGGGTTTGAGCTTGGATCCTAGGGTAAATCAACCCTAAACCTCACCATTTTTCTCCAAGCAGGTTATAACATCCTTCTAAGTCAGAGATCAGAAAATCAGCCTCTGTTGAGGTGATTTGACCTTTCCAAACTCTTAGTGCACTTTTTACTAAAAGGTGTCTCACTAATGCCTAGTTAAGGGTAGAAGATTTCCTACCCAAAACTCCTCTAAACCAGTTGGAATTTTGTACAGACCTAGGTTTTATGGCCAGGGACCACTCACCAAAATTTGGGAGGGTTTGGAGGCCATTTGACCACTTAAATAAATTCCTCTAAGTTTATTAAATTGAAACAAAAACTTTAGGCAAAGTATCTCCAAAAATTCACATTTTTGGTCTGCCTATAGGTATTGTTAAGGCTAACCCCCTGCCCAAATTTCAGGTCATTTGGACAAGGTTCGAAGAGTGGGCATCCGTTTTAATTTCTGCCCAACTCTAGGTACAGCCCCCACTAAAACGGGTGCTGCGGCCGAACCGCTTACCCAAACGAGTTGAAACCAATTTTAGATTAATCTAGACTCGAAGGGCTACGACTTTTGTGTCTGGTCACTTTTCCTAAAACGGCCTCTAAGTGCCTTGTTTTGCAGCATCATAATGTGCCCATTCAAGAATATTTTCCTTATAAAATTATTTACATAGTTTATATATTATAAACAGTTTTTTTTTACTGTTCATCTTCTACAGAACCCGAAAACCAGACACAGAAACTCATATTTCCTATAGCTCTTTCGCGCTCCGTCACCGGTCGTCCGGTCACTTCCCTGGCCAGCCAGCCACCACCACCACCTCCGTTGAGGCGATGGCTATCGGTCGGCGGTGGTTTGGCCGCCGGAGGTGGCGGTTTCCGGCGAACTCAAGAATACACTTTTCATGATTTTCCATGAAAACGAGAGATGGGTCCGGCTCCGTTGAGCACGAACTTCCTTTCTAAGAATCCTAAGATCTACCCATGAAAGAGAAGAAGCAGAGGAGGACCTTGTTCGCGGTTTGGAGGCGAGATGAACGACGGGGTGCCATGGCGCAATAGTGGCGTAGCCGAACTCCTCCTACAGCAAGAACAAAGATCTGATCCGTTTGATTGAGCGTGTAAACTTCTCCTCTTGCTCCAAGTGGGCTTTTATAAGTCAGCAAGTGGGGAGATGAAAGGGTAAATCCTCAATGGTCATGAATGTTCTCCCCTAACGTTTCGGTTATGATGCACGACAGTTGAAACACTGGAAAAACGAAGAGGTGTTCGCCAGGTGGTGATTTCCTATTGGACCAACATTTCCTTATTTATTTAAATAATTAAAGAAGGAAACGGCCCATAAATACTCCGGGTGTAACTTCCCATAATCAGAATTGATTACAATGTCGGTTACCGAAATTTACAGTATGGCTGACGTTTCGGCCTTGGTCACGGGCGTGACACATAGGTCACGGGCGTGACACATAGGTCACGGGCGTGACAAGCCCGGATAGCCAATTCTGGGTTCGACGATCGTCGAACTGAGATCGACGATCGTCGAAGGGTGGTCACGGGCGTGACACCTGGGTCACGGGCGTGACAGGCCCGGGTGGTTAATTCTGGGTCGACGATCGTCGAACTGAGATCGACGGTCGTCGAAGGCTGGTCACGGGCGTGACACCTAGGTCACGGGCGTGACAGGCCCGAGTTCAATTTCGACGATCGTTTTACGGAGATCGACGATCGTGGAAGGAGTCACGCCCTAGGTCACGGGCGTGACACCTTGGTCACGGGCGTGACATGCCCGGGCTGCACGTTCGACGATCGTCTAACGGAGATCGACGATCATCGAATGAGTCACGCCCTAGGTCACGGGCGTGACACCTTGGTCACGGGCGTGACATGCCAGGGCTGCAAGTTCGACGATCGTCTCACGGAGATCGACGATCGTCGAAGGAGTCACGCCTTAGGTCACGGGCGTGACGGGTCAGTCACGGGCGTGACCAACCCGTGACCCGAAATCTCGATCGATTTATTTCAATTTTTGGGCTTCCTAGGGTTCTGTCACGACCAAATGACACCTAGGGGTCTAGCCGGAAATGGGATGTTACAAATCGTTTTCGGCGAACCTGAGGGGTTGATTTTTCACGGAAAACTCTCATTTTCTCCTCACCGATCGGGCTCGATTGAGCCCAATTTCTCCACCTAATAATCTAAAGATCTTGCACAGAAGAGAAGGAGAAGGATTAGACCTACATGCGGGCTTGGCGGCGAGTGTGGTGGTGGTGTGCCATGGCCTACGACCTCCAAGTGTTTCCTTGCCGAATTCCCAACTGTCCACCAAAACCAGTGATGTAAACATTCATTTTGATTGCTTGGGAGATTTTAAAGCTGATGGGGAGGTTGATTTGGGGGAGTGGAAGGGGCAAATACCTAATGGCCATTAATGGCCTTGAACCAAGCTTTCAACCACCTCTAGCTTTTGGAATTCCACCCTTAGGTTGCCAGGAAAACCCCTCCATCTCCTCCTAATTTATCAAGGGGGGTGAATGAGGCCATTAGGAGGGAGTTGAATGCCCCATGGCCTTCCAAGGCCATGAATGCTCCTCTTTCACTCTCCTCCCTTGAATGAAACCCCACTTTATCTCTCCTAGTCATCACCTCCTGAAATTGTATAGTATTCTAGCTGGTTTCTACTTGCTCTAGCTAGTGGGCCATCCTAATTCGGCCTAGCCCATTTGGATTCAGTTGGTTTTGGCTTCCTTCCCCATTTTGGGCTTGGTTTGACGAAAGTTGACTTGGGGGTGTTGACTTGGTCAAATGAGTGGGTTGACTGGTCAACTCGGTGTCTTGAGTCCCTTGCCACCACCCAAGTCCATTTGTGGCTTGGTGTAACCCATTTAGGTCAAGTTAGGGCACTTTGACCTAACTAGGGTTAGGGTTGACTCTGGTCAATTCCACCCCTAAGTTTACCCTTAATGGGTTATTAGGGCACCAAAGGGGCCCTATATGATTGAAGGTGGTAGGGTGGGGTCAAGTACTCATGTTGGGAGCCATTGGCCAAACCCTAGCTTAGGTATTCAGAAGATATTATTTGCAGACCAAGGTGTTTTCACCTATTTACCTAGGCTTCCAAGGTCCTTTTGGTCTTCTTAAAGCTTTGTCATGACCTAGTCATGACAAAAATCTCCTAGGGATCTGGTTGTTTATGGGATGTTACACTTTCTCTGTAACACCCCCATCCGTCGTATGACATATAACAGAAGGTCCAGCTATAACCTGACGCCATATACCACGGACAGTTGGAAGGGTTACATAAAAATACCACATACTCAACTACTCGCCCTAACACAGAGCATTCTAGCATAAGCTTTTAAACAGTTTAAGAGAACCCAAAATTGCACAACACTAGCATGAATGTCCACTATTCACCACAGGAATGAAATATAACAAATACACAATAGAGTACTTAGCCTTATGGCTTTACAAATATTCACTTAACAACATAGTGTTTTACAGACATCGGCTCGCAGGCCAGCCACACATGATAGAAATAAAATAATTGTTCGCTTTGGCCTTCGAGGGCCAGCACAACCGCTTGGGCTTCAGCCCGCTATTTGGTACTTGGTTATATAGCCCCTGCATGCAACATTCCACCGCACGGTGGCAAACAAAGCAAAGGTCAGCTAAAGCTGACCAAATTATAACGACCCTGCCCCTTATTCGGGACGACGGTGCTCCTTCCCTGCATTTCATTAGCCCAGCTAAACAATTAAGTGCATGAGTATATTTCGCCATAGGTATAAGCTCGCCCTGCCAAACACCCCGTGCACTCAGGGCACATTCTCGGTGAATTCGGTCAATTCTGTGGCTTCACCACCATCCTTGGGTCGGCAAACATTGTGAGAATTTTTAGTCTTTCCGACCGCAGTCCAAGACTCCCGACTATGCCAACAGCCAGTTCCACTTTAGGGCCTCTAGCACCGAATCGCATAGCCCAGGTCCGTTTCCTCCTGCCCGTTGCTCACTCCGCCTAGTCACTTTAAGACGTACGCCCGGGCCAAGCTTCACCCGGATCCTAATTCATTTCCAAACATCACATAACCTAGTTATGTTCAAGGCTGGCTCCCTGGACGCCAAGTTAGCAGAATTACGTTTCCGCCCAATTTTCCGGGTGCGCCTTGGAGTTAATCCCCAAGGATCCCTACTGCAATCTACCGCGTAGAAACCCCAAAACACAAAGCATGGAGTCTTCTCCGGCAATCCATACAATATACAACATCACCGATCCAGACAACCACGCCCGGGTAGGCTTCACACACAATGCCTAAGTCCGTACTTCGATTCCGGATTCTACACGCAACACAAGGAGGACTATTCACATCTACCCCAAGGAACACCACGCACTAACCGCACACTCGCGAGAGCGGGTTTCCTATGCAGAAAAGAAAAGGACTTCACATGTCCAAGTGGAGAATCGTTACCCTCAAAGTCCGCTTTGGCGCCATGAGAAACTAGCCGGATGGAAGGCTTTGCAAGGGAATTCTCTCCACGGATCTGTGTTGGGATTTGTCTCCACAATACCTCAGATTTGTAGGAGGTCAGACCTTGAACTAAGATGAATTAAGATGTATTTGATGGTGTGTTTGAGTTGTATGTGTGCAGGTTCTCATTGCCAAGTGTAGACCAATATCAGTCTATAAAGGGTCACCAAACACAGGACCATGCAATGTAATCCCTCATTGTGTGATTCAAAGTGTTGGCCCATGTATAGCCTCTCTATTGGGATACACTTCTCATTCATGCACTTGGATTGATGGACAGATGCATTGAAGCTAATTTCCTCAGAAAAATATTTCTAAGTCCTTTTCATACTCGAGTATCAGACTTAATACTCGAGTAGTTAGATAATCACTTGAGTAAGTTCTTTTCATACTCGAGTAAGTGACTTAGTCACTCGAGTAAATCATATATCATACTCGAGTAGATCCATTTCTTCTCTTTTCTGAAAGTTCAAGTATTCATACTCGAGTAACTGCTTCTCATACTCGAGTAAGTGTTTCTTATACTCGAGTAATTGATTTTCATACTCGAGTAAGTGAATGTTTTCTCGAGTAACTGCTTCTCATACTCGAGTAAGTGTTTCTTATACTCGAGTAATTGATTTTCATACTCGAGTAAGTGAATGTTTTCTCGAGTAACTGCTTCTCATACTTGAGTAAGTGTTTCTCATACTCGAGTAATTGATTTTCATTCTCGAGTAAGTGAATGTTTTCCCGAGTAACTTTCTATACATACTCGAGTAATTTCTTTCCCTTCACTCGAGTGTCTTCAACTCTTTCACTTGAGTAATTATTCGTTCTCTGTCTAAAGAAAATTCTCTTAAGTCCTATTACTCGAGTATTTACTCTGATACTCGAGTAGTTCCCTTTCACTCGAGTAAGTTCTTTTCTGATACTCGAGTAGTTTAAGTTTCACTCGAGTAGATTTCTCTTCTTATACTCGAGTATACTTCTCATTGCCACTCGAGTATCTAACTTCTCATACTCGAGTATATCTTGTCTCTAACTCGAGTATAGTATATCCATTATTCCAGAATTTCTCTAAGTACAATTTCGCCATGTGTATTTTGAATCGGTTATTTCTGATTGGTCCACGTGTCATCCCTAATTAAGATTATGACCGTTGGAGTCCACCTATAAATAGGTCCTTTCAGATTTGACTAAAAACAAGATTACAGAGATATTCATTTTACGAAAGAAAAAGAAAGTCCGTGAACCCTAATTTCTCACGCCGCCATTGACGTTCACGGAAGAAGAAGTTCTGGATCGCCGATCTCTGTCTTCAACGATTGTTTCTCCAGCGATCCAGACAAAAGTGAATCACTCGATCTTGCCGAGCCTCAAAGATTTCAGATCTATCTTCTCGATCGAGGTGATTCTAGTTTTCAGATTCGTGGATCTCTCTCAAGTTGTCTTCAACCTTTTCTGATCAAGCCAAAGTTCTTAAAGAAGAAGACTGTCAAGATCCAGATCTGAGATTTTATTATTGGTTGTATTTTATTTTTCAAACCAAGTTTCATTGTAGGAGGTTTTCTTCGAGATTAGTAAGAAGACCTTTTCTTCCGAGTTTTGTAGATCCAGTTGGATCGAGTTTTGTAGGAACGGGGTTCCGAGGTGTAGGATTGTTTTCAATCCGAGATAGTGGAGTAGCCGAGTCTAGTGATTTGCTAGATCGGTGAGGAAAGTGGACGTACCCAAGGTTGGGGAACCACTATAAATCTCTTGTCGTCTGTGATTGCTTGATGTGTGCTGTGTTAGTTTTTAATTCCGCATTTGACACGCATTTCACCTATTCACCCCCCTCTAGGTGATTTAGGCTAACAACTTAGACCTCTCAATTGGTATCAGAGGGAGGTTGATCGTTAAAAGGTTAACACCTTGATCTTATCCTTCTAAGTTGTTTCTTGAAAGGTATCAAGCATGAGTAAGACCTCTCATGGAAGCAGTAGATCCCCGGATCTTCATGATTGTTGAAGAAGGTCCCCACATTCCTATGACTACTTCCACCATAGATCCCACCAAGCAAGTTCCCAAGAAGTTGATGGATCTAGATAAGGATGAGATTGCACTTGTCTCTCTGGACAAGAAAGCTAAAAATATTATAGCAAGTGCAGTCGATGACTCAATGCTGCAGAATCTGATTCATTGCCAGTCTGCCAAGGAGATGTGGCAATCCCTAGTGACTCTAATGGAAGGTACAGAGGAAGTGAGGGATGATCGTAGATCCCTACTGAACCAGAAATATGAAGCCTTCAGGCAGGGTCATAAGGAAGCCATAGCTGACACTTTTGAGAACTTCTTCAAGATAGTAAATGGCCTAAGAGTTTATGGACGTGTCTTCACCAACGGGAACTCAATGACAAATTCTTAAGATCCCTAACCAAGGAATGAGACAATAAGGTATGTGCCATTCGGGAGTTTGGAAGGTTAGCTGAGACGGACCCGCAGAATCTGTTCGGAAAGCTTATGTCTTACGAGCTGCAAATCAACTCAAGAAAAGCTGAAGAAGAGACAAGCAGGTCTGCATCCAAGGAGAAATCTGTCGCTCTAAAGGCAGACAGCTCAAGGAAGATAAAGGCTAGCTCTCCTGCCCCAGTTCCTGAGGCTGATGAAGAAGAATCATCTGAGCCCAGCTCATCTGGCTCAGAACTATCTGATGGAGAGTTCTCCCTACTCTCAAGGCAGTTCAAGAAGTTCTTGAACAAGAAGAAGCAATGGAGAGGCAAGGATGCCTCATATAGAAGATCACGACATGACGGTGATCATCGGAAGAAAGGCTCAAGCAGCCATGACAGGTATAATTCTAAACAGAACAAACAGATCTCAACTGACATCATTTGTTATTGTTGCAATAAGCCAGGTCACGTCATCGCCGATTGCCCTCACAAAAAGAAAGAGGGTGGAAGAAGAGAGGAAAAGAAATCCTCATACCATAAGAACAGGAAAGAGAAAAGCTTAGTAGCCAAGAAGAGCAAAACTCTCAGCGACTCTGACTCATCTGAGTCGAGTGAAGAATAGGAAGCTTACTTTGGGCTCATGGCTCATTCAGATGATGAACAAGTCCCCCAGTTTACTGGGGAGGTAAAATCTCACACTCCTCTCTCTGATTCTGATGATGACAATGAGCAAGAGGGATATTCCTCTGAAGATGAATCTGAGCTCATGGGTCAGTATAAGGAGTTACTCACCGCTTACGAAAAATGTCGTAGAATAATGAAAACTCAAGCCAAAGAGATAAATTCTCTACAGGCTAGTGAGAGCAGCTTGAGAGAAGAAGTCGATAAGACTAACTCTCTTCAAGAGAACCTCAATGTAGCTATGGAGGAATACAATAAAGCTCTCAAGCACATCGACCTTAAAGAGGAAATCATCAAAGAATTGGAACGACAACTCGAGGCTGAAAAGAAGCTTGTTGAAAGTTTCTCTAAGCCTAAGACAGTTCTTCCAATCGTTGCTGAAATCTCTGCTAAGGCCAAGGGTGCTGGTTTAGGCCACATTGGCTCTTCTAGTAAATCCTCTAGGAGAAACAAGGCCAAGAGAAAGAATAAGGCTGCCCGGAAGGCTCTAGCTGAAGAAAAAGGGAAAGCTCCCTTGGAACCTGTTGTGTTCAAGAAAGTTATCTTTCCCACGAACGAACTCGATTATGAGTCCACCTACGGACACTTTTCAAGGCCGATCCCTGAGAAGCCTAAGTCAAGATACCAAGGTTGGACTCGTCCTCGTAACTTTGGCGAGAGTGTCTTCAAGGCACCTTATGAGGAGATTCAGCTTCAAAGCTATGGACCTTATGCTCATGGTCATAATTTCAAAAAGACACCAAAAGTAAAACCCATTGTAGAAAAGCCTATGAAGGAGAAGACCTCATGTAACTGCCATCATCATATAGCCTCTTCCTCCAAGAGTAAAGCTCCTGCTAGACCTTCATTCCAGAAAGTCAAGCAGGACTACACAAGGCAAAGATACAACATGTTCGACTGTTGGTGTTGTGGCAGAATTGGTCATTTTGCCAGTGATTGTTGGTTCAATCCTAAAAATGCTGCAACCCCTAAAGTTAGCAACGTGAGAGTGACCACTCATGAGGCTAATACTCGTAGGGGGAGTATTCTAACTCGAGACCAAGGACCCAAACTTGTTTGGGTTCCTAAGGCTAAATGATTGTAATTGCAGGTATGTCCAAAGGCCACCAAAATGCCAATCTGGTACTTGGACAGTGGATGCTCTCGGCATATGACCGGGACAAGGAGCCTACTACAGAATTACACCTCAGTCTGCAACGGACCAAATGTCATCTTTGGAGGTTCAGATCGAGGAATCACTAAAGGCTATGGTATGATTTCTAACGGTAGCGTATCCTTTTCGGATGTAGCCTATGTTGAAGGATTGGAACACAATCTCATTAGCATAAGCCAACTATGTGACAAAGGATACGTAGTTGAATTTCATGCTGACAAGTGTTTGATAAAATCGGTTAACAATATGGAAACTATTTTATCAGGCACTCGAAGCAGAAATATTTTCCGTTTAAATTTTATTTGTATAGACTCCTCGACACCAGTGTGTCTTTTGGCAAAAAGTAGTGCATCTCTTGCTGACCAATGGCACAAGAGACTAGCACATATTAATTTCAAAACTATTAATAAATTATTCTCTCAAAACTTAGTGCGTGATGCACCTAATGTCAAGTGCGTTACAGACAGTCCTTGTCACGCTTGTATCAAAGGCAAGCAAACAAGAAGTTCGTTTAAAAGCATAATAGGCAAGGATTCCAATAGAAGTTTGCAGCTTCTCCATATGGACTTGTTTGGTCCACTGCAGGTTAGAAGTTTGGGAGGTAAGGAATATACGTTGGTTATTGTGGATGATTACTCGCGCTTTGCGTGGGTGTTCTTTCTGAAACACAAGTCAGATACCTTCGGTATTTTCACTAATTTTGTGAGGCAGATCCAGAATGAATACAACTGTTTCGTAGTCAAAATCAGAAGTGACAATGGAACGGAATTCAAATCTGGAGCCATGACAGAATTTTGTGAAAGTCAAGGTATCTTTCATGAGTTTTCCTCTCCTCGCACTCCACAGCAAAATGGAGTAGCTGAGAGAAGGAACAGAACACTCATAGAGGCTTGTCGGACCATGTTGAGTGATGCCTCACTTCCGGAGTATTTCTGGGCTGAAGCCGTCAACACCGCTTGTCACGTGCAAAATCGAGCACTCATCAACAAGAACCATGATAAGACTCCTTACGAACTTCTAAAAGGCAGGCAACCAACCATTTCATACTTTAGAATCTTTGGATGTAAGTGCTTTGTACTTAACAATGGCAAGTATCACACTACAAAGTTTAGCGAGAAAAGCTTTGAAGGTATTTTTGTAGGATATAGTAGCCATAGTAAGGCTTATAGAGTATTCAATAGAAAAACTCTGGTGGTGGAAGAGTCGATACATCTTGTATTTGATGAGACGAGTCTGTTGCAAAGCAACTCGTCTAGTGTGCCTATTGTAGATGCAGGTACAAAGTTGAAAGAACTTAGCTTGGATGAACCTAGTGAAGATAAAGATGAGACGTTCATCAAGATCCCCTCTACAACCACCATTGGAGAGGTAGATGATCAAGATGAAGAAGACATCAAAGCTGAAGATGCAACTCCAGTGGCTGAAGAGATCCCAGATGCAAGGACTTTAGAGTTCAGACACTTGAAGGATCATCCTGTTGACCAAATAATAGGAGATCCTCGGGATGGCGTCAGAACTCGTCGAGGTACAACTAACGAGAATTTACACTTAAGTTTTCTCTCACAGGTTGAACCAAAGAAATTTGAGGAAGCCAACTCCGACGCATCCTGGATTCTAGCCATGGAAGAAGAATTGAATCAGTTCAAACGATGCAAAGTCTGGACACTTGTTCCTAGACCCAAGCATAAGAACGTCATCGGGACAAAATGGGTCTACCGGAACAAGATGGACGAAGATGGAACAATTATAAAGAATAAAGCCAGACTTGTCGCCAAGGGATATCGTCAAGAAGAAGGAATCGACTTCGACCAGACTTATGCTCCAGTAGCAAGACTGGAGGCGATCAGATTATTTCTTGCCTACGCTGCACTTAAGAGCTTTACCGTCTATCAGATGGACGTAAAGTCCGCCTTCCTGAATGGTGACATAAAGGAAGAAGTGTACGTAGAGCAACCGCCAGGTTTTGTTGATTCAACCCATCCTAATTATGTATATTTATTACAGAAAGCACTATATGGTCTTAAACAAGCTCCTCGAGCTTGGTATGAGACTCTATCTAGCTTCCTTCTTGAGAACAAGTTCACAAGAGGAAAGATAGACAAAACATTATTTCTTAGGGAAATAAAAGGCAAGATTTTGCTAGTGCAGATCTATGTCGACGACATTATTTTCGGCTCTACGGATAACAACCTCTACAAGAAGTTTTCTAAACTTATGCAAGGGAAGTTTGAAATGAGCAGTATGGGAGAGCTAAAGTATTTCTTAGGGCTTCAGGTGAAACAATCTGAAGATGAGATTTTCATCTCACAGACGAAGTTCACCAAAGAGCTGCTTAAGAAATTCGGAATGGAGAATGCAACCTCTATGAGGACTCCAATGGCCTCAGCTATGTCTCTGGACAAGGATGAGAAAGGGAAACCTTTTGATGAAACCAAGTACAGAAGCATAATTGGGTCCTTGCTCTACCTCACTGCAAGTAGACCAGATATAATGTTCTCAACATGTGTATGTGCTAGATTTCAGGTGAACTCTAAGGAATCTCACTACATCGCTGCAAAGCAAATCTTGAGATACCTCAAAGGTACACCAAATATTGACTTATGGTACCCAAGAAGTAATGATAGTGAACTAATTGGATTTTCAGATGCAGACTTTGCAGGTAGCAAAGATGACAGGAAAAGTACCTCCGGGACTTGCCAATTTCTCGGAAGGAGACTCATTTCCTGGAGCAGTAAGAAACAGAACTGTGTAGCCATCTCAACGGCTGAATCAGAGTACATCTCTGCAGGCAGCTGTTGTGCACAGCTCTTATGGATCAAGAATCAGTTTGAAGACTACAACATGAAGTTCCAGAACATTCCCTTGTTCTGTGACTCTTCCAGCGCTATAGCAATAGCCAACAACCCAGTCTCCCACAGCCGGACCAAGCACATAGAGCTTCGCTATCATTTCATCCGGGAGCATGTGGAAAATGGAGACATAGATCTACAATATGTCTCCACAGACAGGCAAGTTGCAGATATATTCACCAAGCCGCTGGACGAGTCCAAATTCTCGTTCTTCAAAACTGAGCTTGGACTGCTCAACAAAGAAGACCAGTGATGGACTCTCAAGATTAAGAAGATATCAGTAGTGTTGGCTGCTCAGAGGTACAGTTTTCAGTGGCAACAGAAATCTATCAGGGAAATTCCTTCAAGTATTAGAGACTCGAGCATAGTTAGACTTACACGAGTAAACAGATAATACTCGAGTAAAAAGTTTTACATACTCGAGTAATCCAAAAGATACTCGTGTATGAACTTTACATACTCGAGTATTCCAAAAGATACTCGTGTATGACGTTTACCTACTCGAGTATGTTTTATAGAATACTCGTGTATGTTGTTACCTACTCGAGTATACTAAGCCTAATACTCGTGTATGCTGCCATCTTCTACTCGAGTACTCAAACTTTCTGGAATTCAAAATCTTCTATTCGCACCGAGCCACTTGCCGCCTCATACAGGTATGACTGTATACTTAGTTATTCTTAAACCTAAATTAGGATTACTTATATATATAAACGATAAATCCTTTCCACTTCTCATTCACTCGAGTAGCCGCCGACCTCTCGTATTCCCGAAATCACTGTTCTTCGTCTTCCTTCGCCGCAAGCTTTCCGAATCGCAGATGGCACCTCCTTCCTCGAAAATCGGAATAGGCTCCGAACTCGTCCCAGAGGGCATTGCCGACCTTTCCGATGACTTTCGCAACCTCCTGATCTTGTTAGACACTGCCGGATTAACTTTCCTCCTCCAGACGCCGTGCAGAGCAATAATCCCCGTAGTTGAAGAATTCTACAGAAACCTAAAGGTCAAAAGGAATGGGGAAGTTCTGAAAACAAAGGTCAGTGGGATCAAGATCCGTCTCGATAAAACCTCTATGTCCACCTTGCTCCGACTCCCTGTAGTCGATGAAGAAGACGACCTAACTCCTGAAGATTCCGACCGGACTGCTCTGTACTGTGGAGTGGATCCAGAATGTGATACTTTCAGCCAGGCCGATTGCAACAGAGAAGGGAAGTTCTTAATTGATGTAATCTCAAAAGTTATCTTATGCAAGACCTACTCGATCAGAGAAATCTCACACAATATGTTTGACATCATACAAGCCATAGTCTGCAGGAAAAAGTTCCAGTTTGGAATGATGTTACTGGAAAAGATTCAGGGAAGCGTCAAGCAACCAAATTTTGCAAGGATCATCTCTCTCCTTCTCCATGAGATAAATCTTCAAGTGTTTGACCTCTCCAAAGGTACTCCCCTCCATCACATGAAAAAGGTCACCCTCTCCTCTATACAGAGATATGAGATAAAGCTTCAGAACACTGCTCAAACCTCTAAGGCCTCACAAGCAGCAGATGCTCCCAGAAATCAGGCTGTGATCAGGACTCCATCTCCTCCTCTACATCAAACTACTGCTACCTCTGGTGCATTAGTTGAGGGGGAGCCTGCCTCTTCTCTTCCTCAGCATCAAGTTTCTTCAGAATCAGTGATTCCAGAACAAGAAGAAGTTAGAATTTCTACTCCTCCAGTTTCTCCTACTCCAGATACCACAGCTTTACTGTCTACAGCTGAAGATATTAACAGATTTATTGATGAGCTCAGCTCAGATGCTCCTCTTTTTCAGAATGATTCAGCTGCCAAGTCTCCTGCCAAGTCTCCCATTCAGTCTCCAGTTCCATCTCCTGTGCAGTTTCTAGCTCAGACTCCAGTACAGTCTCCTGCCAAGTCTCCTGATAGTGAGCCCAGCAAATCTGATCATATTCTCTTGTCTGATGATGAGGAAATGTCTCCAGATCCTGTGGAGGCACCTCTGAAGACTTTGGATTTCTCCATGCCATCTTTCCTAAATACAGAAGAAACTGTTGAAATAGAACCCTTCAAAAGAGCTGTTAGCTCAGTGGTCATTACAGAAATCCCTACTTGGACTACTTCTACTCCTGCTCCCTCAGTCCCTGCATCAACCTCAGCCCCTTCTTCTTCTTCCTCTTCAGATCTTGTAAGCAAGATTGAGCTTATGCTCAAAGAACAGAGAGATTACTTTGATGCCTCTCTGCAGTCAGTCACCTCCAAGGTCTCTGCTCTTGAAAAGGAGATGAGCAGAGGCTTTGCTGAAATTCAAGCAAACACTGACACACTCAAGCAGCTGTTCAACATTGGAGGCAAAGCAATAGATCACACCATCACAAGCATAGGTGAGCTGAGGAATCAGGCAGAGACAGTAGCTCACAATCAGCTCAAGCTAGATGAGAGAGCTGAAACTAATGTTGTGAAAGTATGTAATGAAGTGAGCACCTTCAGAGATGAAGCAATTGCCCAGCTATCCATAGATATCAGCAAGGGGGAGAAGATCGTAAAAGAACAAGTTGAAAAGCTATCTGAACAAGCTGAAGCTCAAATTAAACAACTATCTACCCAATCTCAAGATGCTGTAAGTGATCTTGTAAAAGGATTGAAAGAATCTATTCTTTCCCAGCTCCAGTCTGTAAAATTTTATACCTATGACACTGCTGTCTGGCTGCATAATCAGAACTTTCCTGAGTTTCAACTGAACCCCTCCATCATACCTCAACATCTAGATCCTCTTGCAGAACAGCCTCCAGCAGATGATTCAGCTCAAGCAACCTTTCAAGGAGGTGTGCCAGTCTTCTCACCCAGACCTAAGGGTGATGTGACTGAGCCTCCCCTATCCTATACTGAGACATGACAAGATGATTTTCCACAAAGTTCTCAAGGTCCCTCAAAGAAGAAAAGAAAATATGGTGACGGCGCTTCTGCCAGCCGTTCTGCACCCAGGAAAGAGCCAGCTTCTGAAGGTAGACCACCTGTTGTACATGCTGAAGTGTGGAGTCCTACCTCTAAGTCTCTAATTCTTGATACCTTGAGGTTAGTGACAGATCTTGGTGAGAACAGAGATAACCACTACAGTTATTCAGAATGGAAAGCCTATGAAGCATCTCAGATAAAGATCAGGCTCCATGACAGGAATTGGGGGCACAACAACCCAGCTGCTCCTCCTAGGCCCAGGACTTACTTTCCTAAACCTTTCAGTTACCTAGAGAGGCAAGAGCTGAAGAGAGAAAGGATGAACAAAGAAGCCCCTTCTTGAGTTGATATGAGAGTGTGGAAATGGACCTTTGATTTGTTTAAAACATTTATATATATATATATATATATATTTAATTCTGATTATGGCAATGTTTTTGTTTACCCTGCTTTAGCATCAGCTTATTCTCTTTTTATATGTATGTTGCTCTTTTACTCTAAGTAATTCACCTTAGTTTAGAGGGTGTTGACATCTACAAATAGGGGGAGATTGTTGGGATTTGTCTCCACAATACCTCAGATTTGTAGGAGGTCAGACCTTGAACTAAGATGAATTAAGATGTATTTGATGGTGTGTTTGAGTTGTATGTGTGCAGGTTCTCATTGCCAAGTGTAGACCAATGTCAGTCTATAAAGGGTCACCAAACACAGGACCATGCAATGTAATCCCTCATTGTGCGATTCAAAGTGTTGGCCCATGTATAGCCTCTCTATTGGGATACACTTCTCATTCATGCACTTGGATTGATGGACAGATGCATTGAAGCTAATTTCCTCAGAAAAATATTTCTAAGTCCTTTTCATACTCGAGTATCAGACTTAATACTCGAGTAGTTAGATAATCACTTGAGTAAGTTCTTTTCATACTCGAGTAAGTGACTTAGTCACTCGAGTAAATCATATATCATACTCGAGTAGATCCATTTCTTCTCTTTTCTGAAAGTTCAAGTATTCATACTCGAGTAACTGCTTCTCATACTCGAGTAAGTGTTTCTTATACTCGAGTAATTGATTTTCATACTCGAGTAAGTGAATGTTTTCTCGAGTAACTGCTTCTCATACTCGAGTAAGTGTTTCTTATACTCGAGTAATTGATTTTCATACTCGATTAAGTGAATGTTTTCTCGAGTAACTGCTTCTCATACTCGAGTAAGTGTTTCTTATACTCGAGTAATTGATTTTCATACTCGAGTAAGTGAATGTTTTCCCGAGTAACTTTCTATACATACTCGAGTAATTTCTTTCCCTTCACTCGAGTGTCTTCAACTCTTTCACTCGAGTAATTCTTCGTTCTCTGTCTAAAGAAAATTCTCTTAAGTCCTATTACTCGAGTATTTACTCTGATACTCGAGTAGTTCCCTTTCACTCGAGTAAGTTCTTTTCTGATACTCGAGTAGTTTAAGTTTCACTCGAGTAGATTTCTCTTCTTATACTCGAGTATACTTCTCATTGCCACTCGAGTATCTAACTTCTCATACTCGAGTATATCTTGTCTCTAACTCGAGTATAGTATATCCATTATTCCAGAATTTCTCTAAGTACAATTTCTCCATGTGTATTTTGAATCGGTTATTTCTGATTGGTCCACGTGTCATCCCTAATTAAGATTATGACCGTTGGAGTCCACCTATAAATAGGTCCTTTCAGATTTGACTAAAAACAAGATTACAGAGATATTCATTTTACGAAAGAAAAAGAAAGTCCGTGAACCCTAATTTCTCACGCCGCCATTGACGTTCACGGAAGAAGAAGTTCTGGATCGCCGATCTCTGTCTTCAACGATTGTTTCTCCAGCGATCCAGAAAAAAGTGAATCACTCGATCTCGCCGAGCCTCAAAGATTTCAGATCTATCTTCTCGATCGAGGTGATTCTAGTTTTCAGATTTGTGGATCTCTCTCAAGTTGTCTTCAACCTTTTCTGATCAAGCCAAAGTTCTTAAAGAAGAAGACTGTCAAGATCCAGATCTGAGATTTTATTATTGGTTGTATTTTATTTTTCAAACCAAGTTTCATTGTAGGAGGTTTTCTCCGAGATTAGTAGGAAGACCTTTTCTTCCGAGTTTTGTAGATCCAGTTGGATCGAGTTTTGTAGGAACGTGGTTCCGAGGTGTAGGATTGTTTTCAATCCGAGATAGTGGAGTAGCCGAGTCTAGTGATTTGCTAGATCGATGAGGAAAGTGGACGTACCCAAGGTTGGGGAACCACTATAAATCTCTTATCATCTGTGATTGCTTGATGTGTGCTGTGTTAGTTTTTAATTCCGCATTTGACACACATTTCACCTATTCACCCCCCTCTAGGTGATTTAGGCTAACAACTTAGACCTCTCAATCTGGTCTCGGTTCTCAATTTGGTGCTCCGATGCTCTGCCGGCGGCCAGATTCCTCCCTTCCTTCTTCCTTGCTCTCTTCTTTCTTTAACTTCTTAGAAAGAGAGAATTTAGGAGGAAAATGAGGGATTAATCCTCTATTCTCGAACTTAACACAATAGGATCTCATCTGGGCCGTCAGATCGTATTTAAAGGAAACGAACGGCTCAGATTAGCCTAAAATTTCTTAATCCTGGGCCGAACACGGCTTTGCACACGGCCGTGTCCCAGGCCGTGTGCCTCGATCCAGCCACGAATATCGAGCATAGAAAATAACACGGGTTGGGACACGCCCGTGTCCCAACCTGACACGCCCGTATCGGGTCCTCGACGCGCCCGTGACCAGGGGCCGTGTCGTAAATAACCGCCACGCCAACCATCACGTCCCATAGTGGACACGGGTGGCGACACCCCCGTGTCAGACTTGACACGCCCGTGTTCCGGGCCGTGTCCCTAAGTCGACACAGGACCAAACTTTTCAGAAAAGTACACGGCCATTTGACACGCCCGTGTGCCATGCTGTGTGCCTGACACGCCCTGGGAAACACCCGTGTCCCAGGCCATGTTCGAGCACTAAACGCTCGTCGACCTCAACTCGACGACCTGAACACGACATGGCCATGTAATACGCCCGTGTCACAGACCGTGTTCACCCTACCAAGACCCGAACTTGGTTTAAACACCGCCCGTTTCACTTTTGAGTTTCGGGGCATTACAAATCTCCCCCTTAAAGAATTTTGTCAACGAAATTATGTAAAGGTACACAAAACAATTTAAATATTACCTGAGTCGAATAATTCGGGGTATTCTTCCAACATAGTCTGCTCTCGCTCCCAAGAAAGCTCCTCATGTCCGCAATTATCCCAACGAACCATAACAATTTAGATTTCCTTGTTGCAGAGCCATTTGACTTCAAAGTCTTCAATGTGAACTGGCTTGAACTTTGTCGTCAACCCATTATCAATCAGCACTTGATCGACCGCAACGACCTGCGAAGGCACTTGTACCACCTTCCGCAATACCGATACGTAGAATACATCGTGTAGCCCACTCAACTCCACCGATAACTTCAATCAATATGCTGCTTCGCCAATCCGCTCCAGGATCTCAAACGGTCCAAGGTATCTCGGACTCAGCTTCTTCAAGTGTCGAATCCGCGAGACACCCTTGAACGGCTTGATTTTCAAATACACCCATTCGCCAACACTGAACTCCATATTCCTATGCTTGGCATTATATTATTTTGCCTTCCTGTCCTGAGCAATCTTTAACTGTTCCTGAATCGTACGTATCATTGAAATGGCGTCTTCCATTGCCTGGCATTTGTATAACTATGACTCGCCTGTCTCCAACCAATACAACGGCGTGCGACATCTTCTCCCATACAGGTCCTTGAAAGGCGCCATTCCAATACTCGCTTGATAACTGTTATTGTATGCAAACTCAACCATGTATAGGCTATCTTCCCACTATTTTCCGAAATCCAAGATGCACATGTGGAGCATGTCCTCCATCGTCCTGTTGACCCTTTCAGTCTGACCATCCTTCTGCGGATGAAAGGCTGTGCTGTAACTCAGCTTTGTTCCAAACAACTTATGCACTAGTCTCCGGTCATTTGACGTGAAGCGTCCATCTCGGTCACTAACAATACTGCGGGGCACACCATGCAACCGTACAATATTATCCACATAGAGCTTGGCTAACTTTTCCATCAGATCTTCCTTCCTATTCGGGATGAAGTGCGACACTTTTGTCAATCTATCTACGACCACCCAGATGGCGTCGTTTCCCTTCTACGACCTTGGCAAACCATGCACAAAATCCATAGAAATGTCGTTGAACTTCCATTCCGGGATAGGCAAGGACTTAAAGAAACCTCCGGGCCTCTGGCACTCCGCCTTCACCAAGGCACAAGTTTGGCACTTCGCCACATAAAGTGCTACATCCTTCTTCAACCCTGGACACCAAAATAACTTCTTCATGTCCCTATACATCTTCGTGCTCCCCGGGTGGATTGAGTACTTGGTATGATGAGCCTCGTACATCAACTCCTCCCGAAGATTATCCGCACTAGGGATGCATTGGCGACCGTCCTTCCTTAGCAGTCCATCTTCAATCGCAAATTGGGAATTTGACCCATCCAACGATTCATCCAAGATCTGCTTCATACTGTTATCCTGAACCAAAGCCCGCAGAATCCTATCAGCTAGGTCATACTGCACTTCCGTCCAACACAAAATTGCCTCGATACTAGACTGCTTGTCAACGAAGGAGATCTCTAATGCCTCCAAATCACGGATCAAACTCTCATCATGCACCGCCAACCAGTTGGCTTGCGTGGGTGCCCTACGACTCAACGCATCCGCCACTGCATTTCCTTTCCCGGGCACATAATGTATTTTGAAAGTGTAGTTCCCCAGGAACTCCATCTACCTCCGCTGCCTCATGTTTAGGTCCTTCTGATCTAGCAAATACTTTAGGCTCTTATGATCGGTGTAGATATCGATCTTCACACCGTACAGATAGTGCCTCTACATTTTTAAAGCAAATATTATGGCCGCTAACTCCAAGTCATGGACCAGATAAATTCTCTCATGAACCTTCAATTGTCGTGATCCATAGACTATCACGCTCCCATGCTGTAGAAAAACACAGCCAAAACCACTGCCCGAAGCATCACTATAAATTTCAAACCCTTCGGACCCACTCGGCGAATGCAAAATAGGCGCCGTGACCAACCGCCTCTTCAATTCTTCAAAAGACTGCGCGCACTCCAGCGTCCACACAAACTTTTGATCCTTCCTTGTCAACGTCGTGAGTGGTAGCGCTATCCGTGAGAAGTTCTCTACGAAGCGCCTATTGTAGCCGGCAAGCCCCAGAAAGCTCCGGACTTCCGCCATCGTAGTCAGCACTGGCCACTCCTAAATCGCCGCTATCTTCGTTGGATCCACCACTATCCCTTCACAACTAACAATATGACCAAGGAACGCTATTGAGGATAACCAGAACTCACACTTGGAGAACTTAGCATACAACTGATTCTTCCTTAACGTCTCCAATACCATATGCAGATGCTTGTAGTGATCATCCTCACACCGCGAGTACACCAAGATGTCGTCGATAAATACTATCACGAAATGGTCCAGGTACTCTATGAACGTCCTGTTAATCAGATCCATAAACACGAATGGCGCATTGGTCATCCCAAACGGCATGACCGTAAACTCGTAATGTCCAAACCGCGTGTTGAACGCTGTCTTTGGGATGTCACTCTCCCTTATCCTTAGCTGGTAGTATCCATATTTCAGATCTAGCTTCGAATATACCGTTGACCAAACCAACTGATCAAATAGATCATCAATCCTTGGGATCAGATACTTATTCTTTTCCGTAAGCTTGTTCAACTCCCGATAGTCGATACAGAGTCGCAAGCTCCCATCTTTCTTCTTAACGAAGTGGACCGGTGCCCTCCAAGGCGACGAACTTGGATGCACATACCCTTGCTCTAACAATTCTTGCATTTGCACCTTCATCTCTGCCATCTCCTTAGGCGCTATCCGATACGGAGAGCGTGGCACCGATTTGGCACCCGACACCAACTCAATTTTAAAATCAATCTCCCGCTGAGGAGGGGCTCCCGGGAGATCATCTGGGAATACATCAGGATACTCAAACACCACTACAATACTGCCCAGACTAGGTTTAGGTGTTGAAGTTTGCACTAAAGTGACAAATAGCTCTGCCCCAGACTGAACTGCCTTAATCACTTCAAGAGCTGTCAATAAAATCTTGCTCGACTCTTTCATGCCAGTAAACGTGGTCTCCCGATCAGTATTCAGCCCCAACTTAACCTCCTTTCGGTTGAAATCAATGCAGGCTCGCTGCTCCGAGAGCCAGTCCATTCCAAAGATTACATCAAACTCCACTAACGGCAGCACCGACGCTTGTAAATCAAACTCTTGATCCCCGATCTGTAACTTTACCATACAGACTCTATCCGCGCTCATGGAGCACCCATTGGGCAACAACACATCCAACTTGTCTTTTTCCATCGAGGAAGGAACTCCGATGCGCGATACGAATCTTTCGGACAAGAAGGAATGCCAAGCTCCCGTATCAAACAGGGCTCTCGCCGGACTATCAAAAATTAACACAAAGCCTAGCACCAACATTTATAAGCTAACACTGAAAGTCCACCTAGTGCCAACTACCTTCACCTATGGGGGGGGGGATAGGTGTCTTGCAGCTATTTTAGCGGAATTAAAATTCTACCTGCACAAGTAAACAAAACAACACAGCACAAACAGACACAAGCAGTTATAGTGGTTCCCCGATTTGGGTACGTCCACTTTCCCCCTTCGACCTATCTCCCAACAAGGGACGACACGGTCACTTCACCAACCAGATTGAAATCCAATCCTCACACTAACGGAAGGAACCCTTCCAAACGAAGGAGTCACCACTCCTCCACCACGGGTTGCACCCAACCCTGACAACGAGGAACCTACGTTCCTTTACAACAAAAATAAAATGGAATGTATAAAATATACAAACTACTTATGGAGTGCTAGGTGTCCCTCTTCATTCGATGACGCGTTCTTGACGAAGACGAAGAGTCCACGACCTTAGCTCTCACTTAGAATGAATCTCCACGAAACCGGCGGCGACAAGAAGAGCGGCGGCTTGGCATTCGGGATCGGCGGCGGCAAGAAGTGCAGCGGCTGAGCTTTAGAGATCCAACCTTCATAGCTATGCTGGCAAGGTCTACCAACGGTCTTCCTTGGATCAATCGTCTCGATCGATTCGGAAGGGAAGGTATTCCCAATCTACAAACCAAGAGACAAAGGATCTCAAGAAGGACACGTGAGACGCGTTGCTTGGCAATGCTTCTATCGCCGGAAGATCAGGAGGTATCCACGATCAACGGCGGCGACTAACTTCCCGAGCGGTGATGGCAGCGGAAGAAGAGAAATCCGCGATCAAGGTCACGACGGCGGCTCGATTTTCTTTCTTGTGTATTCATACTTATTACTGTTCAAAATGCCGAAGTATTTATACAGTAGGTCATACAATATGACCGTTGTGGGCCCCAGCAAAAGAAACCCTAGCTCCGGTTCAAAACAACGCCTGAAACTTGGTCCGGTCCAGCGAGCACCAGAATTTCGCCTAAGGCAAATTCGGCGAGAATCATTGGTGATTCTTGACGAATCGGTGAGAATCACTTATGATTCTCGCCAAATTCTACTTGGCAGAATTCTGACTGAAGATCTTGCCATCCGGAGAGAATCGGCGAGAATCATCATTCATTCTCGACGAATCGGCGAGAATGCAAAGTCATTCTCAACGATTCGGCGAGAATCAACTAGTGATTCTCGACGATTCTGCCTTAAGCAGAAATCAAGACGGCGTTGAGACAACCGGCAGCAATCGGCAAGAATCAACGATTCGGCGAGAATCACTAGTGATTCTCGTCGAATCGGCGAGAATCACTTAGTGATTCTCGACGATTTCTACTTAGACGATTTTCGTCTTTCTTCCCGTGAGTTGCTTTGACCCATCCTTGCTCCTTGTCTGCTCTTGATCTTTCTCAGCCATGTACTTGAAAGTAAGTACACTCCAATAGAGAGAATACACGTAGGCCAACACACTGATCTGCTCAACGAGGGATTACGTTGCACAGACCCGTGTATATTGACCCACTGCACCCTGACATTGGTGTGTACTAAGCGTGGAATAACTGCAAGCATAACTTGAAGACAAATGATCAAATACAATGTCAATTCACCTTAGCTGGTCCAGGGGCTTCTTCAAATCAGGTACATTGTGGATACAATACCCAATAAACACGTAAAAAGGTAACAACTACAAAAGCTAAATAGTAATAATTTAACTCATACTTATCACCACGTCAGCTTGCTTAATGGCCTCTTGCAGACCAAGGTTGTATACTCTAGGCTGGGCTGGAGCATGGTGGGATGCGATCGACTCTGCCGCCTTCCACTTTTATTCATACATTGCTCCATGCCTCTTCTCGGACTTTGCACGTCCACTCCAACACTCATGTGCAAAATGCCCCACATTTCCACAGTTGTAGCACGCTCCTGGGACTCAACTTGTGTTTGCCCCCATCGCACCAGACGAAGGGGCTGAGCTTGAAGTCTTCAGCTTCTTGTTCCATCTACGGAAACCAGACTTTGAATTCGACGCTTTGAACTCTGACCTCTTTTCCCCTGGGTCCTTCTTCTCTTGAACTTTCTTTGCGACCCTTTCCAATGACCGAGCCGCATTTACCAAGGCTAGGAAGCCCTGCACCTTTGGCCTAGCGAGGAGTAGCTATAGGTCGCCCCATAATCCCTCAAAAAAATCGGTTGGTATTTCGCTCTTCTTTAGTAAAGATAGCACCAGGATAACGACCTAACCGAGTAAACTCGTTGAGATACTCATCCACGCTTCTCTCTCCCTGAGTCAAACTAAGGTACTTATTCTCCATCTCAAGCTTCTGGGCAGAAGGTAGGTATCTTGCCAAGAACAACCTTGAGAATTCCTCCATCGGCACCTCAACAAGTTGCCTTCCCACTAAGAGATGAACCTCTAACTCGTCCCACCACATCCTTACCTCACCAGCCAATAGGAAGGTCGCTATTGTGGTCTTCTGCAACTCTACAGTTTCTGTGGCAGTCATGACCCTCTTCATCGTAGAGAGCCAATCCTCAGCTTGAGTTGGCATTCCCATCCCGTCAAATACCGGAGGATTAAAGATCATCACATGCTTGAGCTGTTTCTCCATGGCTCTCCTTGGTGTTACCGGATCAACTGCCCCACTCTCTATCACCCCTGGCTCTGCCACTCTAATCGGTTCTTGCTCATTAGTTGGTGGTGCGTGCTGCACTTGTTGGGCATTTATCATGGCAAAGACTGCTTCAGCCACCAATCTGATGGTTTCTACTGAAGGAGGTGTTGTAGGCACGTCACTTGGTGCACTACTTTCCGGCGATTGCGGACGCTCCGATTGCCCAGCACCGCTCCTAGCTTCCTATAATAGTATAAACCCTTGATTAGGCAACACACAAATTTCTAAAAACAATCACTGGAACACTCAGGTACCTCAAAACAAGTGTATTTTTTTTCCATTCCTAAGTAGAAATTCATGGGTTCTTTTATGTTATAACAATGACGAACATACATGTGCTAACCCCCCTTAAAAGAATTCGCCCACGAATTCAACTACAGACGACCGAAAACCTCTGATACCAAATTGTAACACCCCCATCCGTCGTATGACATATAACAGAAGGTCCAGCTGGAACCCGACACCATATACCACAGACAGTCAGAAGGGTTACATAATAATACCAAATTCTCAACTGCTCGCCCTAACAAAGAGCATTCTAGCGGAAGCTTTTAAACAGTTTAAGAGAACCCAAAATTGCACAACACTAGCATGAATGTCCACTATTTACCACAAGAATGAAATATAACAAATACACAATAGAGTACTTGGCCTTATGGCCTTACAAATGTTCACTTAACAACATAGTGTTTTATAGACATCGGCTCGCTGGCCAGCCACACATGATAGAAATAAAATAACAGTATTCTTTGGCCTTCGAGGGCCAGCACAGCCGCTTGGGCTTCAGCCTGCTATTTGGTACTTAGTTCCGCAGCACCTGCAAGCAACATTCCACCGCACGGTGGCAAACAACGGTCAGCTAAAACTGACCAAATTATAACGACCCTGCCCCTTATTCGGGACGATGGTGCTCCTTCCTTGCATTTCATTAGCCCAGCTAAACAATTAAGTGCATGAGTATATTTCGCCACAGGTGTAGGCTCGCCTGACCAAACACCCCGTGCCCTCAGGGCACATTCTCAGTGAATCCGGTCAATTCCGTGGCTTCACCACCATCCTCGGGACGACAAACATTGTGAGCATTTTTAGTCTTTCCGACCGCAGTCCAAGACTCCCGACTATGCCAACGGCCAGTTCCACTTTAGGGCCTCTAGCACCGAACCGCATAGCCTAGGTCTGTTTCCACCCGCCCGTTGCTCACTCCGCCTAGTCACTTTAAGGCATACGCGCGGGCCAAGCTTCACCCGGATACTAATTCATTTCCAAACATCACATAACCTAGTTATGTTCAAGGCTGGCTCCCTAGCTACCAAGTTAGCAGAATTACATTTCCGCCCAGTTTTCCGGGTGCGCCTTGGAGTTAGTCCCCAAGGATCCCTGCTGCAATCTACCACGTAGAAACCCGAAAACACAAAGCACAGATTCTTCTCCGGCAATCCATACAATATACAACAACCGATCCAAACAACCACGTCCAGGTAGGCTTCACACACAATGACTAAGTCCGTACTTCGATTCCGGATTCTACACGCAACACAAGGGGGAGTATTCACATCTACCCCAAGGAACACCACGCACTCACCGCACACTCGCGGGAGCGGGTTTCCTATGCAAAAAAGAAAAGGACTTCACATGTCCAAGTGGAGAATCGTTACCCTCGAAGTCCGCTTTGGCGCCATGAGAAACTAGCCGGATGGAAGGCTTCACAAGGGAATTCTCTCCACGGATCTGGTCTTGGTTCTCAATTTGGTGCTTCGATGCTCTGCCGGCGGCCGGATTCCTCCCTTCCTTCTTCCTTGCTCTCTTCTCTCTTTAACTTCTTAGAAAGAGAGAATTTAGGAGGAAAATGAGGGATTAATCCTCTATTCCCGAACTTAACATAGCAGGATCTCATCTGAGCCGTCAGATCGTATTTAAAGGAAACGAACGGCTCAGATTAGCCTAAAATTTCTTAATCCTGGGCCGAATACGGCTTTGCACACGACCATTTCCCAGGGCGTGTGCCTCAATCCAGACACGAATATCGAGCACAGAAAAGAACACGGGTTGGGACATGCCCGTGTCCCAACCTGACACGCCCATGTCCCAACCTGACACGCCCGTGTCGGGTCCTCGACATGCCCGTGACCAGGGACCGTGTCACAAATAACCGCCACCCCAACTGTCACGTCACATAGTGGACATGGGTGGTGACATGCCCGTGTCAGACTTGATACGCCCGTGTCAACTAGTACACGCTCGTGTTCCAGGCCATGTCCCTCAGTCGACACAGGACCAAACTTTGCAGAGAAGTACACGACCATTTGACATGCCCGTGTGCCATGCCGTGTGCTTGACATGCCCTTAGACACGCCCGTGTCCCAGGCCATGTTCGAGCACTCAACGCTCGTCGACCTCAACTCGACGACCCGAACACGATACGACCATGTGACACTCCCGTGTCACAGGCCGTGTTCACCCTACCAAGACCCGAACTTGGTTCAAACACCGCCCGTTTAACTTTTGAATTTCGGGGCGTTACATTCTCCTCTCAAAAGGGTAAGAAGGGGTTAGGATTCAAGGGGAACACTAGAGTTTCCCATTCCAAAGGGAAAGGCAAAGCTCCAGTTTAGCCTCTGATATCCAAGCCTCCCATTTCTTCTAGGAAAGTTCAGTTACCATCAAACAAGTATGACCAAGAGAGTATCCATGGTCACTAGATGAATGGTAGATCCACAAGTATGAACAGAAATGTTCACATCTATGGTGGATAGCAAGGGGATGAGTGCCTTTAAGGCTCCCCATGAGGAAATTCAAATGGACCATCATGGACTATTTGTATTTGGTGCACCAGCCTCCACACTCAAGAATGTGGCAGTGGCCCACTCTCAAGGCCATCCAACAAAGACTTAGACCAAGTGTAAGTCTATCAATAAGCTTGATTTGGCTATCTCTGATGCTATCAAGAGCCTGTCCTCTATGAAGAAGACTACCGCTAATGGCATTCAGAGCAATCCAAATAAGTCTACTGAAAGACTTACTTTCAGTTAGATCCTTACTAAAGGGAACTTGAAGAAGGTTGCTGCTCCTTGATAATATGTTTTGTAGCCTAAACTATTATCGTATTTTATATTTTATATTGTACAAATTATGTCTATTATTAGTTTATTTTTATCCTTTTTATGTAAATTTTATTGCCACTAACTTTTTCCTGTCTTTTTGCAGGTTTCCAGAAAAATTGCCAAAATGACCTGTCACGCCCCCTGTCATGCCCTCCCTGGGCGTGACCTAGGGCGTGTCACCCGATCCCGAGGACACCTGCTGGAGGGGACAGAAAACGGTCAAAAACCGCTGTCACGCCCCCCTGACACGCCCTCCCCGGGCGTGTCACCAGGCGTGACCATGGGCGTGTCGCCCTCTGCCACCGCATTAAATGCCGTTCCGCCTCAGCACGCAAATAGTACTGTCACGCCCCATATCACGCCCGTGACATGGGCGTGGCACCCTCCTTTTTCGGTGACTGACGGATTTCCGACCAATGATTTGGACATGACGTGCCTGTCACGCCCCCCTGTCACGGGCGTGACCTAGGGCGTGACTACCGACGTACCGAAGCAATCATCCCTCCCGCCAGAATCCAGAGCCCGAGGTCAACATAGTACTGTCACGCCCCCTGACACGCCCCCCCTAGGGCGTGTCGGAGGGCGTGACCAACCCGAGAAAAAAATCTATAAATAGAGCCCCCCTCTCCATTTCAGCAAGCTTTTGTTGAGTGGGGGAGGTGCTGCCCCTTTGTTTCTTGATCCTTTTTCATGCTTTCTCTCTCTCTCTCCCCCTCTCTTTGTAATTTTTGTTTAACCCTAGCTTAATTGTAGTTTGTCTTAGCTTTTCTTTGTAATTTTTGCTCTTGCTTAGTGCTACTTGTAGGGCTAGAATAGGATTTAATTTTCATGCACTTGTAATTTTATTTTCATTAGTGTAACTTGCCCTTTTTCATTAATAAAATTGTTCTTCCTTTAGCTTGTGTTCTTCTTATGCTTTTCTACTCATCTCCCCCCCTCCACTCCATTATGATTAACTAATCCTCCTTGTACTCGATCTTGATGATCCGAGGTTAGAGCGATTATGTTATGATGTTTTAATCAATCTTTTCTTTTTAGGTTAGGGCCTTGAATTACTCTTGATTAATCACGGGTTGGGGGTATATTTTCGATATATACTCTCCGCCTTTGCTTTCATTCTGGGCTAGCCGAGAGGCCGAAAGAATGAAGTGAGCATTCAAGAGTAAAGGGAGTTGTACGCACCCCTCGAGAGAGGCAGACGTCCAAATCTCCCGGATTGGAGTAAAATCCAATAGTGGGGTTCACCGCGTAAAGCGAGTTTTAGGCCTCCGATTTAGACGAGAGTCGGTCGGACCTTCCTAAACTCAGTTGGGCACGACTTCGAGAGAAGCGTGTTCAAGCTTTAGGAACCTCCACGGTCAAGGACCCTTATCCTATTAAGTTTAGATTTTTATCGCATTTTCTTAATCGTCTTTAGCCGAGGTGAATCTTGATCGGGTGCATTTCCATTTCATATTTTCTTCCTTTAGTAGTAATCTCCTATCTTGTGCTCTTTAATTAACTGCAGTAGTTTCCTTTCTAGCATAGTTCTTTACTTAACAGCTTACTTAATTGCAGTGTTTCTCTTTCTAGTATAGCTTTACTTTCTCCCCTGTACTTAGATTTTCTAAAACCCTAGTTTTTTCGTCGATAAGATAATAACGTTCGTGTGAGTAAGCTTAGCCAACAGTTCCCGGATTTCAATACGACACTTGTGTCCCCTTGCTACAATTCGATAGGTATACTTGCCTCATCGGGTTGCTAGTTCGGTTGCGTTTATTTTCTTCGAACCCTAGCGCGCAACAAGTTTTTGGCGCCGTTGCCGGGGAACCAACTTCCGTTGATATTTTGAAAACACGAACCTATTAATTTTATCTCTTCTCTTTCTCATCCTCTTTCTTTAAAATTTTAAAAAAAAAAAATAAATTTTTTTTTTATCACCGCTCTTAATAGAAACCAACCTCACAATTTTTCTACGCCACCTAATTCTCTCGAAAAGGGCAAAGGGCTTTAAGCGCCACTGTCTTGTCTAGTACCTTGCGAACCCTTCACGGGATAGTCCTTGGGAAGTTCGGGAGTTAATCTATAAAAAAAATCTATTTCAAAAAAATTTTTTTTTAATCTTTTTTCTAGTTTATCCTTTTTCTCTTCCTCTTCTTCTTTTCTGTTCTTTTAGTGCATGACCCGCGGGAGTCCGTCGGTTATTTTGGACTTGGACCACGAAATTGAGCGTACTCTTCGGAGAAGATCGCGATTTCAAGGTCCTACTATCCAAGTGCCGGTTGAGGACTCCGAGTCATTTGCTACTTTAAGAATGGAAGATCCCAACATAGATGAGGCCATGCAAAGGACTATGTCCTATTATGCACGACCGAACCTCGAGGGAACAGAATCAAGTATAGTCCGCCCTGCTATAGCAAATAATAACTTCGAACTAAAGCCTAGCATAATTCAAATGGTGCAGCAATATGTGCAATTTGACGGACTTCAAGATGAAGATCCAAACGCACATATAGCTAGCTTTCTTAAAATTTGCGACACCTTCAAGATAAATGGTGTCACAAATGATGCGATCAGGCTAAGACTCTTCCCCTTCTCTCTAAGAACTAAAGCTAAGTAGTGGCTTAACACACTTCCAAAAAATAGCATAACCACTTGGAATGAATTAACTGAAAAATTTTTGGCGAAGTATTTTCCGCCAGCTAAAACTGCAAAACTTAGGAACGACATCTCTGCCTTCGGACAAATAGACTCTGAAACCCTTTATGAAACCTGGGAGAGATTTAAAGAATTATTAAGACGATGCCCATATCACGCGCTGCCTGTATGGTTACAAGTGCAGACGTTTTATAACGGGCTAAATCAAAGCACGAAGCAAATGATAGACGCAGCTTCTGGCGGTACTTTAAATCATAAGACCCCGGAAGCCGCTCTTGAGCTTTTTGAGGACATGGCCATGAACACTTATCAGTGGAATGTGCCTAGGTCCCGCCCGAACAAGCCTGCAGGTATCTATGAAGTGGACAACGTCTCCCAGCTCGCTCTGCAAGTAGAAATCCTAAGCAAAAAGATAACGGAGATGACTGCTGCCTCCGCCCCTCAGGTATGGGAATCTGCAACCCCTACTCCAAAACATTTAGATTATGTTAATAATATGCCTAGAACTGCTTTTAATAATTTTTCTGCTGCGAATTTTCCTCCGCCTGGTTTTAATTTTCCGAATAGTTATAACCCCGCTTTAAGAAATCACCCGAACTTTTCATGGAGTAATCCATCGAATGCGATGCGCCCACCCCCGCAAAATGATTTTTCTGCACCACCACCACCACCTCTTCAAAATTACCCAAAACCTCCAAGCTTGGAGGAATTACTTTCTAAATATATCACCACAAATGACGCCACTATAAGAACGTTAACCGGAAGCGTAAAAAGTCTAGAAAATCAAGTAGGACAGCTCGCGAAAATAATTTCTGAGCGACCCGCAGGGTCTCTTCCTTCCAATACCGAACCCAACCCGAGAGAGCAAGCGAAAGCTATAACTCTTCGGAGTGGGAAGCAAGTCTCCGGTATGGTAAGTGAAGAGCCCGAGGCAAGATCCGCTTCCGCTTTTAAAAATCAAAGCTCCGCTCCGCTTCCACCCTCTGCTGAAGAAGTAATCACCCCCGCTTTAGAAAATAATCTCACTCCACCACCCATCTTCAAAAATAATTCAACTCCTCCACACCCCTCTGAACTTAATAGACAACGTCAAGATGATCAGTACTCCCGCTTCTTAGAAATCTTCAAACAAATCCACATTAATCTTCCCTTCCACGAGGCTATTTCGCAGATGCCGAAATATGCCAAATATCTTAAAGACCTCCTCACAAACAAGAAGAAGTTAGAGAATCTTTCGCACGTCACGCTAAACGCCGAGTGCTCCGCTGTTTTAACAAACGGTTTGCCGAAGAAAATCAGTGACCCGGGTAGTTTCTCTATCCCGTGTGTCTTCGGTGATCTTTTTGTTAAACACGCGTTAGCCGACTTAGGCGCAAGTATAAACCTGATGCCCTTTTCATTGTTCAAAAAGTTAGGGATTGGTAGCCTTAACCCCACGCGTATGAGTATCCAGCTAGCCAATAGATCCGTCAAGTACCCGTTAGGAATAGTGGAGGACGTTCTAGTGAAAGTCGACAAGTTCATCTTCCCGGTGGACTTTGTCATTTTGGACATCGAAGAAGACGTCGAGGTTCCCCTGATCCTTGGCCGACCCTTCCTTGCCACCTCCCGAGCCATCATTGACGTAAGCAATGGTAAGCTCTTTCTTCGAGTAGGCGACGACGAAGTCACATTTTCTATCACCCCTTCGATGAAGAACACCTTAGCGAACGATGACTCATGTTTTTTCGTAGACGCCGTGAGTGATGATTCTTCCTACTGCCTCTCCGACTTTGAAAAAGAATTTTCTACTTTTTGCTCCTCTTCTCTTACAACGGAATCACTGCAAGGAAGTGATGAATCTTCTTATTGTTTTTCTGAGTTTGAAAAAGAATTTTCTGATTTTTGCTCCTCCTCTTTTCTTCCCACTGAATCTCTACAAGAAGCTGTCTTGGCTGCTAGCCCCACCCCTTATTACGTTCCGTATAAAAAAGTTTATGAAGATATTATTTTTGAAAAAGAAAGAATCTCAAAATCCTCTTATGAATAACCCCTACCCTAGAACTTAAAGAACTTCCCGAACACCTTAAGTATGCTTTCTTAGAAAAAGATTCCAAGTTACCAGTTATCGTTTCGGCCTACCTCATGGAATCGCAAAACGATAAACTTCTTCTAGTTCTACGTAAGCATTGCCGGGCTATTGCTTGGCAAATTTCTGATATCAAGGGCATAAGCCCATCTTTCTGTACACATAAAATTTTAATGGAAGATAATTCACGTAACTCTATCCAACCTCAGCGCCGTATAAACCCGAATATGAAAGAAGTAGTTAAGGGCGAGGTTATGAAACTATTAGACGCAGGAATTATCTACCCTATATCGGACAGTAAGTGGGTTAGCCCCGTTCAGGTAGTTCCAAAGAAGGGAGGGATAACCGTAGTTAGTAATGAGAATAATGAATTAATCCCGACGCGGACGGTGACGGATTAGCGTATGTGCATAGATTAACGTAAGTTAAATGACGCCACCCGCAAGGACCACTTTCCTTTACCGTTTATCGACCAGATTTTAGAACGTCTCTCCGGCCATAGCTTTTATTATTTTCTCGATGGTCTCTCGGGGTACTTTCAAATACCCATCTCTCCCGAGGACCAAGAGAAAACTACGTTTACTTGTCCCTTCGGCACCTTCGCGTACCGAAGAATGCCGTTTGGATTATGCAATGCGCCGGCTACATTCCAACGATGTATGCTCGCAATATTTGACAAGTACGTAGAAAGCATTATGGAGGTATTCATGGACGATTTCTCCGTGTTCGGCGATACCTTCGATAGATGTTTAGAAAACCTCGAAAAAGTCTTAGAACGATGCGAAGAAACTAACCTTGCCCTAAATTGGGAAAAATGCCATTTTATGGTGAGGGAAGGGTTAGTTTTGGGTCATAAAATTTCTGCTACAGGTATTGAGGTAGACGTGGCCAAGATAGAAGTTATTGAGAAGTTGCCGCCGCCTACAAACATAAAAGCTATAAGAAGTTTCCTAGGCCACGCTGGTTTTTATCATCGTTTTATAAAGGACTTCTCAAAGATCACAAAGCCCCTCACCCATCTCTTAGAAAAAGACGCTCCATTCATTTTTGATGACTCTTGTATTTCTGCCTTTGAATCAATTAAAGAAAAGTTAATTAACGCACCAATTATGATAGCTCCGGTGTGGGACCTTCCCTTCGAGATTATGTGCGATGCGAGTAGTTTTGCGGTGGGGGCCGTATTAGGTCAACGCATATCTAAGAACTTCCACCCCATCTATTACACTAGTAAAACCCTCACATCTGCACAAGAAAATTACACCACAACCGAGAAGGAGCTCTTAGCTGTAGTATTTGCGTTTGATAAATTTTGCCCTTACATTACACTTTCAAAAATCATTGTTTTTACGGATCACTCGGCCCTCAAGTACCTTCTTGCCAAAACGGATGCCAAGCCTCGCTTGATTCGCTGGGTCTTACTCCTCCAGGAGTTTGACTTAAAAATCCGTGATAAGCGAGGAGCCGAGAACTTGGCCGCCGACCATCTGTCCAGATTAGATAACCCCTTTATAGAAAATTTAAATGAAAAATCTTTTAATGATTATTTTCCTGACGAGAAGCTGCTTTTAGTTAATACATCTACTTCTCCTTGGTTCGCGCACATCGCCAACTATCTAGTGGCCCGGGTGCTCCCAAAGGAGTTCTCCTCTCAGCAAAAGAAGAAATTCTTTTCTGAGCTGAAGAACTACTTTTAGGAAGACCCACATCTTTTCAAAATTTGTGCGGATCAAGTGATAAGGAGATGTGTTTCTTGTGATGAAGGAATTGATATTCTAAAACATTTGCATGAAGGTCCGACAGGTGGGCACTATCAAGCTGCTCGCACCGCTCATAAGGTGCTTTGCGCGGGTTTTTACTGGCCTAGCCTGTTTAAAGACGCGCAAGCCTTTGTGAGCAGGTGTGATAGTTGCCCATGGTCGGGCAATATTTCTAATAAAAATGAAATGCCGCAAAATTATTTCTTAGAGTGCGAAATTTTCGACCTCTGGGGAATTGATTTTGTTGGCCCCCTTCCTTCTAGCTTCGGAAACAAGTATATTTTAGTTGCTGTTGATTATGTTTCACGATGGGCTGAGGCCCAAGCTCTTCCTACGAATGACTCCCGAGTTGTAGTCACGTTTTTAAAAAAATTATTTTCTAGATTCGGTACGCCACGCGCAATCGTTAGCGATAGGGGTTCCCATTTCTGTAACGCGCAATTTTCAAAAATCCTTACTAAATACGGCGTTACGCATAAACTATCCACTGCCTACCACCCCCAAACTAACGGTCAAGTCGAAGTAGTTAATAGAGAAATAAAAAGAATTTTAGAAAAGACTGTTTCAACTTCTAGAAAAGACTGGTCAGCCAAACTTGATGATGCCTTATGGGCCTACCGAACAGCGTACAAAACCGCCCTCGGATGTACGCCGTATCGGCTGGTCAATGGAAAATCGTGCCATCTGCCCGTAGAGTTAGAACACCGTGCCTTTTGGGCCTTAAAATTTTTAAATTTCGATCCCCACTCAGTCGGTGACCTTCGAAAATTTCAACTAAATGAACTCGGCGAGTGGCTCTCTTATGCTTATGAAAATAATAAACTTTATGTTGGTACCCTAGTTTGATTTGAGTTTAGTCTTCTCCTTTGTGCTCCTTGACCCAAGAAATATCTATGGTCAATGGTTAGGAGTCTAGCTGTAGAGTCCTCGCTTTTCCAAATTGAGAATTTGGTTAAGTAGGTTTTTCGTTCGACCATAGTCGAACGCCGTTCGACTATCGTCTATCGACTGATCGACGATCGTCTATCAGTTGGTCGACGCCTTGGTCTGCGCTGATAGTTCGACTATCTGTTGATAGTTCGACTATCTGTTCTGCGCTGATAGTTCGACTATCTGTTGATAGTTCGACTATCTGTTCTGCGCTGATAGTTCGACTATCTGTTGATAGTTCGACTATCTGTTCTGCGCTGATAGTTCGACTATCTGTTGATAGTTCGACTATTTGTTCTGCGCTGGTAGTTCGACTATCTGTTGATAGTTCGACTATCTGTTCTGCGCTGGTAGTTCGACTATCTGTTGATAGTTCGACTATCTGTTGTCTGAGGTAGGTCGACTATCTGCTTGATAGCTCGACTATCTCTTTGCGCTTGATAGCTCGACTATCTGTCCTAGATAGATCGACTATCTGGTAGTTCGACTATCTGTCCTGATAGTTCGACTATCTGCTGCGGTAGCTCGACTATCTGTTTGATAGCTCGACTATCTGGATCGTTCGACTATCTGCCCGGTAGTTCGACGATCTCCTGGCGTCGTTCGACGATCTTCAAAGGTCGTTCGACGTTTTCTGTCTGCCTTTGGATTTTGTATTTATTTATTATATTTAATTATTTAATACATTTTCTGGCACATTATTTCAAGCTGTATGATAAAGTTTCCAGGCATTATTTACTTCATTCTATTTGCCTGAGTTCAAATCTTTTAAGATAAAGTTGTTTGTCTTATTAGCTGTCATTTAAATTACTTTATCTGCTGTCAGCCCCTTTATAGCCGTTAGACTGAAAAGTCTTCTTTTGCTATAAAGAGATAGTTTCTGATGTGACTTTATTTAGTCTATCTGTTTATTTGATTTAAACCTGCAGCTTCTTAGAAAGAGATTTATTCCTTTTTATGGAATGTATTGCTGCAGAGATATTTCTGTCTTCTTGATATTTACAGCCCAGGTCTCAAGGCTCACAAGAAGACAAAGAATTCAAATGGAAGAGAGCCGTTGCTTGCTGCTAATATAAAAAGAACCCTTTGCAGAAGGATTCAAGCTAGTTAATAGAACAGAGTGTTACATACATATTCAAAAGCACTAAAGCCTTCGTCAAGCTCAAGTTTCCTGCTCTCAGCAAACTCCATCTAACTGAGAAGTGTTAAGATCTTCATCTCTTCTTCACCTGAGTTCTCCTGCTTTCAGGAAGTTCAACTCAGAGTTTCTTTGAAGAAGAAGAAGAAGAAGAATAGCTGCTTGAAGAGATTTCTTTTTGTTATTTATTTTCTTCCTGTAGCTCTTTCCTTCAGAATTTTCTGAAGAGTTTCTGCACTGAAGCAAGACTTCACCTGGACATCTTTGAGCCAGGGGGAGCCTTGATTCTTTAGAGCATTCTAGCTCAGTGCAAGCTTTTTGTGCTTCTCTAATCTATTGTAAAATAGAGAAGACATCTTAACCTTCTTCCCCCTCCTGTACAGGGTTATTACTCCCTTCAAAAGTATCCCTTGGTGGCAGGGCACCTGATCAAAAACCTGTGCTTGGTTTTTAGACACCTGATCAAAAGTCTAAAGGGTCTCTGGATCTACCTGAAGAAGATCCCGTTGGTGGCAGGGCACCTGATCAAAAACCTGTAGTGGATTCCTACCGTTTGGGTAGAAGAGTGGACGTACCCAAGTTGTTTGGGGAACCACTATAAAATTCCTTGTGTCGTCTGGCTTGTTTATTATTTTTCTTGTACTGTGGCTGTGAATAGATTTAACTAGGTTGCTAGTTGCTGTTTAGGTTTTCCAAGCTTTAACTGTAATTACAGTTAGCTTGTGTTTGCACACAACACTTGTGTTAGGCTTTAAGGTTAATCAATATCTATAATCTCTTCATTCCGCACTTCACTCCAAGGGAGTTGGGTAGATAGTTAAGTTTTGTATAGTGCAAAATTTGATTACTCTATTCACCCCCCCTCTAGAGTAGTATCTATCCCTTCACTTTCAATTGGTATCAGAGGGAGGTTGACTGACTGTATAGGCTAACACCTAAGTCACAAGATCCTGATAGATACCAAGAGTTTATAGAAATTCACTATCATGGCCCAGTCTAAGGATTATTCTAGCACCAGACCTCCAGCATGCAACTTAGCAAAGTTTGGCATCTGGAAGGCAAGGATCAAACTTTATATGAACTCTATTGATGAGAGTATTTTTGCTTCTATTTTGTCAGGTCCCCCAAGAGCACCTGCTGCAGCCACTGCCTCATCATCTGATATGAGTGCAGTGCCTCCTCCAGACTATAATGATGAGTACAAGAAGGCTAAAATTGCTGATGCCAAAGCAATGAACATACTGGCTCAGACTATGTCTGATGAAGTGTTCCAGAAGGTTGCTGATTGCTCTTCAGCAAAGGCCATGTGGGACACACTGAACCAGATTGTAGCTGGTTCAGCTGATGAAAGGAAGGACAGGAGGTCCAACCTTATCTCACAGTATGAGAACTTCAAAAAGACTGATGCTGAATCAGTTGAAGCGATGTACACCAGGCTCAGCTCAATCATCAATGAGCTGAGGACCCTTGACAAGGATATCTCATTGACAGAGGTCAATGATAAGATCCTTATGTGCTTCCCTAGCACATGGGATTTGAGGATCTGGCCAATCAAGGAAGCCAGAAGCACCAATGAGATATCAATTGAAGCCCTTCTCGGCAAGCTCAAATCTTTTGAGCAAGTGCTGAAGACAAGGGAAGCTGAAGCAGAAGCCAAGACCCCCACTCCAACAAGAAAAGAGCAATCTCTAGCTCTTAAAGCTGCTGAAGCCTCAGAAGGCAGCCAATCAAATGAGGAGCTCATGGCATTGTTTGCCAAGAGATTTCTCAAAATGGGGAGAAAAGAGTTCAGAAGAAAATCTTCAAAGTATGAAGAAAAGCCAAGGTATGATCGTACTCCAACTAAAGAAATTATTTGTTATGGGTGCAGGAAGCCTGGACACATCTTGCCAGAGTGTCCAGAGGAGAAAAACAAAGACAAGAGGAAAGAAAAGGAGCAGCACAGGAAGCACTCCAAGCCATCCTCCTACAAGAACAAGAAAAAGGAGAGAGGTTTCATTGCTGAAACCTGGAGTGATTCTGATGAAGAATCCTCATCCTCAAGCTCTAGTGAGGATGAAGAAGAAAAGAAGGCAAAAGAAGTTTGCCTCATGGCAATAGATGCCTGCAGCAACCACTCTGCTGCAGAGAGTTCTGACTCAGATGAAGAAATGCCTACTGAAGATGAGGTACTTTCATCTTATGATTTTACTTCAGAAGAGTTTAAGTTAGATTTTAAATCTCTATGTTTAGATTTAATTAGTTCAGAAAAAGAGATAAAAGAACTTAGAAATAGGCTAGCTGACTCTGAATCAATAGCCTCTGAAAATGTTAGGTTAAAGGAAGAACTCACTACTTGTAGTGAAGAAATCAAATTTCTTAAAGTAGAATTAGCTAAGTCTAAGAGACTAGAAGAGTCCCTTAATGGTAGAAGCCTTAAGCTGTTAGAAATTACCAGCATGGCTAACACTAGGACAGGAAATGATAAATTAGGCTTAGGAGCTTCTCCCAGTGAACCCCCAGTCTTGCTTAAAAATAACCTTTCAACTCCAGTGAACTTCATTTCAGCTAGTGGAAAGAAGAACACTGAGCAAGTAAACCTTGTAAATAAAACATTAAATAAGGCTAAGAGAGAAAAGAGAAAGAAATTTTTCAAAGAAATGCAAAGAGCGTCGAACGCCGCTCGACGATCGGATGCTCCATGGTCGAACGAAGCTCGACGATCTGAGCGCCCATCGTCGAACGTCGATCGACGATTTCAACATGATTTTCAAAATCATAATCCATTCCATAGAAACTTAAATGAAAATAGAAACCCTAGGTTTGTTGACCCATCATCTGCATGGAGAATCCCACCTAGGAGATCTCACCCACTAGGTTATCACCCTCAGCCTGCATTTTCTTATATCTCCAGTTTTTCTTATGTGAAAAACAAGGGACCCAAGGTTACCTGGGTCCACTCTGTCTAAATAGTTGTTTTGCAGGTGAAGGCCTATCCAATCACTCAAAATAAGTGGTATTTGGATAGTGGATGCTCTAAGCATATGACAGGAAACAAAGAGCTTCTGTCAAAGTACAAAGCTAAGCTCGGCCCAAAGGTTATCTTTGGAGACTCCAGCTGTGGTCAGACAGAAGGATATGGCAAGATCACAATTGGAGCTGTTACATTCAAGAGAGTTGCTTATGTCAGTGGACTAAAGCACAACCTGATTTCAGTTAGCCAGCTATGTGATGCTGGCTACCAGGTTTCTTTTTCTAACTCCTCTTGCAATATTACTTTAAATAATAATGTTGTTTTAATAGGTAATAGAATAGGCAATATATATTTAGTAGATTTTAATTCATCTCACTCGGAAATCTGCCTGTTTAATGAATTAACCCTTAATAATAATTCTTTATGGCATAAAAGGCTTAGTCATGTAAACCTGAAAAATATATCTAGGTTATCTAAGCACAACCTTGTTAGAGGCTTACCTTCTTGCCCCTACAAGAAGGAGAGCCTTTGCAAGGCTTGTCAGCTAGGCAAGCAAACCAAGAACTCATTTAAATCTGTAAATAAAAGTGATTCTCCTAGAATCCTGTATTTATTACATTTGGACCTTTTTGGCCCAATAAATGTACAGAGTTTAGGAGGGAAGTATTACACTTTAGTAATTGTAGATGACTTCTCTAGGTTCAGTTGGGTTTTCTTTTTGAGAACTAAGTCTGATAACTTCAAAGCCCTTACAGACTTTCTACTTTGTGTGCAGACTGAGTACTCTACTCATGTGGCCTTGATCAGAAGTGATCATGGTACTGAGTTTGACTCTCTTCTCATGCAAGAATTCTGTGAGAGAGAAGGTATCAAACATAGCTTCTCAGCTCCTAGAACTCCCCAACAAAATGGGGTAGTTGAGAGGAAGAATAGAACACTAATTGAAGCTGCTAGCACATTGTTGGCAGATGCTAACATGCCTCTATCCTATTGGGCAGAAGCTGTTAGTACAGCCAACTATGTCTTGAATAGAAGTTTGATACACAAACTTAAGTGTAAAACTCCTTATGAGTTGCTTAAAGGAAAGAAACCAAAAATTAATTACTTTAGAATTTTTGGCTGTACTGTTTATATTCATAACAATAATAAAGAATATATTAGAAAGTTTGAAGCAAAAGCTTCAATGGGAATCATGCTTGGATATTCCCAAGTAAGCAAAGCTTATAGGGTTTATAACAAATCAACCTGTAAGATAGAAGAATCTGTGCATGTGACTTTTGATGAGTCTCAGATGTTTTACAAGGAGAAAGAAAATTCTCCTTCATCTAGTTCTTTGCAGGTACATTATGCCCCTCAAGAAATCCTTCAACTTTCAACTCTTCAGATCACTGAATCAGACAGTGATGAAGACATTGCTGAAGCTGTTGAAGCTGTTGTTGTTCCACCAACAGTAGATCAAATTCCTCCTGAGGAATTAATCCCAACTGTTGCTGAAGATCACATCCCACCTGCTGATATTGTCACACTTAGAGATCATCCCACATCTCAAGTGATTGGAGACATATCAGCTGGTGTGCAAACAAGACATCAATTAAGACAGGATGTGATGCATGCTTGTTTCCTCTCACAGGTTGAGCCCCTCACCTTTAAAGATGCAGAGCTAGATCCCCACTGGATCATTGCAATGCAAGAGGAACTCAATCAGTTTGAGAGATGTAAAGTTTGGACTTTGGTTCCAAGACCTAAAGGCCAACTGATCATAGGCACCAAGTGGGTGTATAGAAACAAGTTAGATGCTAATGGAATAATAGTAAGGAATAAAGCTAGGCTTGTAGCTCAGGGCTACAGACAGGAGGAAGGTATAGACTATGACCAAACCTTTGCTCCTGTTGCAAGGCTAGAAGCAATAAGGATCTTCTTGGCCTATGCAGCCTACATGAAGTTTAAGGTGTTCCAAATGGATGTCAAAAGTGCATTCCTAAATGGTGAGCTTAAGGAAGAAGTGTTTGTTGAACAACCACCAGGGTTTGTTTCATCAACACAGCCCTCTCATGTTTTTAAGTTGCAAAAAGCTCTTTATGGACTAAAGCAAGCTCCTAGGGCCTGGTATGAGACCTTAGCTAGTTTCCTGTTAGAGCACAACTTCACTAGGGGAGTAGTTGATAGAACCCTGTTCGTTAAGCATCACAAGGACACAATCCTGTTAGTTCAGGTGTATGTAGATGATATTATCTTTGGCTCCACTGATCCCAAACTTTGCAAAAAGTTTTCCAACTTGATGCACTCTAAGTTTGAGATGAGTAGCATGGGTGTGCTGTCTTACTTTCTTGGTCTCCAAGTTAAGCAAGATGCTGATGGTATCTTCATCTCCCAATCCAAATATGCCAAGGAATTGGTAAAGAAATTTGGGATGGCTGATGCTTCAGCAATGCCTACACCCATGGCTACTAATGTAGTTATTGATTCTGATGATCACGGCAAGCCAGTTGATCAAAAGAATTATAGGGCCATTGTTGGTTCCCTATTATATCTAACTGCAAGTAGGCCAGATATAATGTTTGCTACATGCCTTTGTGCTAGATTCCAGGTCAACCCCAAGGAATCTCATCTGATTCTTCTAAAGAGAATCCTGAGATATCTGAAAGGATGTCCAAATCTAGGACTTTGGTACCCAGCTGAGTCAGAGTTTGAATTAATTGGATATTCTGATTCTGACTATGCTGGTTGCAGAGTTGACAGGAAGAGCACCTCAGGAACTTGCCAGTTCCTGGGAGAGAGATTGGTCTCTTGGTTCTGTAAGAAGCAGGCTTCTGTCTCAACTTCAACTGCAGAGGCTGAATATATAGCTGCTGCTAGCTGTTGTTCACAGATCCTGTGGATTCAAAACCAGCTTGTGGATTATGGTTACTCACACAAGAACACCAAGATCATGTGTGATAGTACCAGTGCTATCTCAATTGCACAAAATCCAGTGCACCACTCTAGAACGAAGCACATTGAGATTAGGCACCATTTCCTGAGAGATTGTGTGGAAAAGAACAAGATCTGTCTTGAGTTCATATCCACTGAGTTTCAGAGAGGTGATATATTCACCAAGCCTTTAGATGAACAGAAGCATCTGTTCTTTTTAGTCCAACTAGGCATGATCAATGGACGAGACTAAGTGTGACGATATATGCCTATGTTGAGGTCTGCTTGAAGATCGTCGAACGATGATCGAAGATCGTCGAACGGATTGAGCCTATCGTCGACCTCTGGTTAATGATAGATCATCTGTTTGAAGATCGTCGATCGACGTTCGACCATCGTCGAACAGGCTGAGCTCATCGTCGATCTCCGGACGACGACAGCCTGTTGGTTGAGAAGCCAGAAATAGTCGAACGATTGTCCGACTACTCTGCTTCTGAGCCGATCGTCGAACGACCGTTCGACTATCGGTTCAAGATTTTTTTAAATAGACCGACTATATCCGGTTCAATATAAAGCCGATAGTCGACCTAGGTTAAAAGATCTGTTGCTTTATCGACGACGGAACGTGCCCTTTCGCATTCTGCTTTCCCGCTTGCGATTTTCTGCCGCTCCGTCCTCTTCGTCTTCCTCCTCCTTCTCGCGTCTCTCCAGCGATTCGATGGCGATTTCCCCTGCTGTTCTAGCTGTCGTCAAGTTCGATGCCGGATTCAGTGTAGATTTCGAAGCTTTCAGCAGTTGCGATGCCGGCATAGTGGAAGTTCTCCAGCTCTGCAGAGATCAAGGCCTAGAGAAGCTGATGTCTGAAAGGATCAAGATTAATATTCCAGAAATAAAAGAATGGGCTTTCACGTCGTCTTCCACAGACGAGTCGATGATCGGTACCATCGGCGGAGTAGAAGCTATCCTAACTCCGGCTGTTCTTTCTGATGTTTTTGGTCTAGTTATCGGTGACGAAGATTATGAGCAAGATGCTCAGGAGTTTGGAAGGATGCTCGTCGAGCTGGGACATGCTGAAGGCATTCCCACCAAGCTGCTCAAGGTAAATTTTCCCTTCAAGATTAAGTTTCTCGCTGAAGTAGTTGGAAAAGTGCTTCTGGGCAAGCACTCTGCCCATGACAACATAACAAGGCAACAATTTGCACTTATGTGTGCAATTGTCAATCGAAAGAGGATCGATTGGGCAGCCGTTCTGTTTGATCTAATCAGGAAGAAGACAGGAAAGAAGGAAGTTACCCTGGGAAGGGTTATAGGTATTTTCCTGAAGGAGAAATTCCCCCAGCTACTGAGTTCTGCCGCAACAACTATCAACGCCAGCAAGAAGATGGACCCCCATCTGTTCTCCAAGTGGAAGAGGACGTTCGTGAAGTCTGCTCCAGCGCAATCTGAGGACACAAGGACTGCTTCAGTCGCTCCTCAACCTAGTGAAGCTGGCTCAGCTATCCCTTCCTCCTCCTCTGTTTTGCCGTCTACCTCAGTTGAAGTACCATCAACTTCTGCTGAGGTACGACCCTCCTCTTCTGCTGCACCTGAAACAACCATGGTTGTTTCTCTGTCTCCTCCAGCCTCTCCTCTCCCTGCATATCTGGCTAGGATATCTGCTCCTAGCTTCGATTTGTTAGGATCAGAGAGAGTTCTTACTCCTCATGCATCTCCCGTTAATTCCCCAGTTCATTCTCCATCCCCTGCTCATTCTCCAGCTGTATCTCCAGCTCGATCCCCAGTCCCCAATATTTCTCATCCCAGCACATCTACCATTTCTGCTGCTGTTCCATCCACCTCTAATCCATCATCTTTTGAAATCTCTCCTGAGATTATCATTCGCATTGTGGAGCTGATTACCCCGTCGATCAAAACCATGATTGACGAGGCAATCGCTCCCCTTGCTGCTTCCATTGACCGTCTAACTGCCTCCATCCAATCCATTTCCAAATCAGCTGAGCCATCTACCTCTAGGTGCTTGGTTTCAGTAGCTACTGAAATCAGGCAGGGGGAGATGTTCAATGAGGATGTCTCAGACCTTCCTGCTTCTCCTGCAGCTGATATAGAGATAGCTCCAGATGTTGTCGTATCTGTCCAGCCAGAATCTGCTCAAGTTGAGCCAGAAGAAGTTCCAGATATTGTTATGTCTGCTGAGGAAGAGACAGCTCCTGCTGAGAAAGAGATTGTTCCAGCTGAGGAAGAGATTGTTCCAGCTGAGGAAGTGGTTGTTCCAGCTGAGGAAGAGAGTGCTCCTGCTAAGCAAGTTTTAGCTCCAGTCTTGACTGAGAAGGAAATATCAGATGGTATCCTGCTATCAGAAATTGCTGTGAAAGTATGCTTAGAAGATATAACCTCTCCTATGATTGCCAGATTCCTGGAAGGAATCATAACTAATTATCTGAATGAATGCTGGGAGATGGTTAAATATGAAGGTAACGCTTTCATTCGCTTTGTTGATGAATCTATTAATTTGATAGTCTGTGAATACCTTGAAGGTATGATTCAAGCTTATTTAGCAGATCTGTATTCGTAATTGTACAGATATTATTAAAGAAGATGTAACTGCCCAGAAAATAGCAGTTGTTTCTGAGGCTGCTCCAAGTGATTCTAATACTCAAATAGATCCAGAATTGGATGTGTTTTTAAATGATAAAGAGGATGAAAATCAAGAGGAAATCAAAGTTGATTCTCCTGCTTTAAATTTGGAAGAAATTCAAGCAAGGGCTGCTTGGGAATTAAGAGTTCAATCTCTAAAAGAGAAAGAGAAAGAGTTGCAATGTGAAAAGTCATCCATCTGGGATGACTCTCCTGGTCTAGATTTAGACTCCCTTCTGGCTTTGGATGCCATGGAAGAAGAAAGGGAGAAATCTGTTTCAAAGCTTAAAGAAAAGGCTGTCTCAGAAGCCTATGATCCCTATGAGAATCCTCCATCATCAAATTCTGATGATGATGATGATTCAGATATGTCTGAAAAATCAAAGAAAAGGAAATCTGCTGCAAAGAAACGAAAGGCTGCTCCTCCTCCTCCTCCAAATAAGGACAATGACACTCCCTACTACATCCTGAAGGGCATTGACCCCAAATCTAAAGATTTTAAGCATTGGATGCTGTTTTCGAAAAATCAGCAGAAAGAAAGGAAGAGAACTAAAAGGTATGATACTCCAGTCTCCAGATGGACTCCCAAAGGTCCTCCTCCACCTCCCGGTGCAGGAGCCTCTGGGAATCTACCTGCAAATCAATCTGCCTATGGAAAATCTGCATCTGCTCAGCCACATCCAAGACAAGGTCATCAAAGTTTTCAAGGCAAATCGTCTTATGGATCTCAAAGACAGTTGAAGGAGGTTGTGGCCCAAAGACCAACTTTTTCCCCACCTCCTTCTCCAGTACAAACTGAGAAAAGTGTTTCAAAAGGTAAATAGTTTACAGTGTTTTAAAACCTTCTAGCAAGTTCCTTTTGCTAAGTTTATTCTATGTTTGTATCTAGATATAATAGCTGCTGCTTCTCCAGAGCCCGTATATGAAAATCCTGAGCTCGATCCTAATTTTAGGATGGCTCGATTTCAAGAACTTGTAGGAGCAGCCCAGATTAGAAAAGCAAGAGCTGAAGGAAAAGATGTGACTGGTTTCACTACCATGTCATCTTATAGAAAGAAAGAGTTTGAGAAATTCCAAGTTAATCCTGAGATCTTTGACCCAGCAAAGTATATGGAGAAACATCCTGAAGCTGTGGTCCCCAGAGCAACAGAGCTAAAGATTCTTGGAGTGCAGGACTTGAAGATGTCGAAAAAGGAATCAGATGATCCTCTGCGAAAAATTTCTTTTATCTCTAGTTCATCTGATCCATTACCTGACTCTAAAGATTCTTGATAGTTTGATTAAACTGCTGTGTTATATTTATTTATCTGATTGATAATCTGCCAGTTTATTGCTATCTATCTGGTGAATTTATTTTGTTGCTAGCTGTTTTAGTTTTTGAGAGACTTAACTCAAATAGGGGGAGATTGTTGGTACCCTAGTTTGATTTGAGTTTAGTCTTCTCCTTTGTGCTCCTTGACCCAAGAAATATCTATGGTCAATGGTTAGGAGTCTAGCTGTAGAGTCCTCGCTTTTCCAAATTGAGAATTTGGTTAAGTAGGTTTTTCGTTCGACCATAGTCGAACGCCGTTCGACTATCGTCTATCGACTGATCGACGATCGTCTATCAGTTGGTCGACGCCTTGGTCTGCGCTGATAGTTCGACTATCTGTTGATAGTTCGACTATCTGTTCTGCGCTGATAGTTCGACTATCTGTTGATAGTTCGACTATCTGTTCTGCGCTGATAGTTCGACTATCTGTTGATAGTTCGACTATCTGTTCTGCGCTGATAGTTCGACTATCTGTTGATAGTTCGACTATCTGTTCTGCGCTGGTAGTTCGACTATCTGTTGATAGTTCGACTATCTGTTCTGCGCTGGTAGTTCGACTATCTGTTGATAGTTCGACTATCTGTTGTCTGAGGTAGGTCGACTATCTGCTTGATAGCTCGACTATCTCTTTGCGCTTGATAGCTCGACTATCTGTCCTAGATAGATCGACTATCTGGTAGTTCGACTATCTGTCCTGATAGTTCGACTATCTGCTGCGGTAGCTCGACTATCTGTTTGATAGCTCGACTATCTGGATCGTTCGACTATCTGCCCGGTAGTTCGACGATCTCCTGGCGTCGTTCGACGATCTTCAAAGGTCGTTCGACGTTTTCTGTCTGCCTTTGGATTTTGTATTTATTTATTATATTTAATTATTTAATACATTTTCTGGCACATTATTTCAAGCTGTATGATAAAGTTTCCAGGCATTATTTACTTCATTCTATTTGCCTGAGTTCAAATCTTTTAAGATAAAGTTGTTTGTCTTATTAGCTGTCATTTAAATTACTTTATCTGCTGTCAGCCCCTTTATAGCCGTTAGACTGAAAAGTCTTCTTTTGCTATAAAGAGATAGTTTCTGATGTGACTTTATTTAGTCTATCTGTTTATTTGATTTAAACCTGCAGCTTCTTAGAAAGAGATTTATTCCTTTTTATGGAATGTATTGCTGCAGAGATATTTCTGTCTTCTTGATATTTACAGCCCAGGTCTCAAGGCTCACAAGAAGACAATGAATTCAAATGGAAGAGAGCCGTTGCTTGCTGCTAATATAAAAAGAACCCTTTGCAGAAGGATTCAAGCTAGTTAATAGAACAGAGTGTTACATACATATTCAAAAGCACTAAAGCCTTCGTCAAGCTCAAGTTTCCTGCTCTCAGCAAACTCCATCTAACTGAGAAGTGTTAAGATCTTCATCTCTTCTTCACCTGAGTTCTCCTGCTTTCAGGAAGTTCAACTCAGAGTTTCTTTGAAGAAGAAGAAGAAGAAGAATAGCTGCTTGAAGAGATTTCTTTTTGTTATTTATTTTCTTCCTGTAGCTCTTTCCTTCAGAATTTTCTGAAGAGTTTCTGCACTGAAGCAAGACTTCACCTGGACATCTTTGAGCCAGGGGGAGCCTTGATTCTTTAGAGCATTCTAGCTCAGTGCAAGCTTTTTGTGCTTCTCTAATCTATTGTAAAATAGAGAAGACATCTTAACCTTCTTCCCCCTCCTGTACAGGGTTATTACTCCCTTCAAAAGTATCCCTTGGTGGCAGGGCACCTGATCAAAAACCTGTGCTTGGTTTTTAGACACCTGATCAAAAGTCTAAAGGGTCTCTGGATCTACCTGAAGAAGATCCCGTTGGTGGCAGGGCACCTGATCAAAAACCTGTAGTGGATTCCTACCGTTTGGGTAGAAGAGTGGACGTACCCAAGTTGTTTGGGGAACCACTATAAAATTCCTTGTGTCGTCTGGCTTGTTTATTATTTTTCTTGTACTGTGGCTGTGAATAGATTTAACTAGGTTGCTAGTTGCTGTTTAGGTTTTCCAAGCTTTAACTGTAATTACAGTTAGCTTGTGTTTGCACACAACACTTGTGTTAGGCTTTAAGGTTAATCAATATCTATAATCTCTTCATTCCGCACTTCACTCCAAGGGAGTTGGGTAGATAGTTAAGTTTTGTATAGTGCAAAATTTGATTACTCTATTCACCCCCCCTCTAGAGTAGTATCTATCCCTTCACTTTCACTTTATAAAGAGCGGACGAAGCGTTTACACGATAAACACTTAAGGCACCCTAAAAACTTTAAGCCTGGCGACCAAGTCCTTTTATATAATTCTCGTTTACGTTTATTTCCGGGCAAATTAAAATCTCGCTGGTCTGGCCCGTTTTCTGTTTTAGAAGTATTTCCTTATGGAACTGTTTTAATTTCTCACCCTGATAAGGGTAATTTCAAAGTGAATGGTCAGCGTCTTAAACTCTATTTTTCTGGTGATGATGATGTCAGTCCAAACATTATTAAGTTTCTGCTTCACGAACTCTAATCTTGAACTTTTTATTTTTTGCTAAAAACAATTTTATTTCGGGACAATAATATTTTTGGACAATATTATTTTTTTGATGCGTCGAGCTCAACGACGCTTTAACCAAAGGGCGCTCTTGGGAGGCAACCCAAGTTATCTTTTTCTGTTTTCTTTCTTTTACAATTTTTGCCTCGGACGGCTCTGACAAGCTGAAGCTTCTGCGATCGCCTGCTCCAACATTGCTGAATCCATCACAATGTCCAAAGAAGACATTCGGGGAGCAGCATCACTCAGCTTTCGCAGCAAATAAATCCGGGGAAGTACCTGTATTTCAATTCTGTCTTTCAATTCTGTACTTTATTTTTCTCTCCTTCTCCAATCCCCTTCTTTAGCCATTGAGGACAATGTCTGTTTTAAGCTTGGGGGAGGATTTCCTCCTTCATTTTTGCGTAGTGTAAATAATCTTCTTTTTGTATATATTGTAAATATTTCCAAAAAAAAATGAATATCTTAAAATTCCAAAATCCAAAAAAAGAGAGAATATTTCATAAAATTAAATTAAAAAAAAATATATGTGTTTTTGAATAGTTTAGACATTTTGGTATTTCAATAGTACCCCTAGTTTTTAGTTTTGTTTTACTCAAAATCTCCTATAAACAACTTAGTTAAATATAATATTTCTAATCGTTCTTTTTAATTATGTTTCACAAGTAAAATGTTGGCCATGCTGTGTTTCTAATTCGCGGTAGCATGTTAAGGTGAAATATTTTTCTAAAACTCGCATTTCTATTATGGTTTTTTGTTGTTTATTTCCTTTACTTTCTTAAAAATTCATCATCCACTATTTTCTTTTTCGTTTTTGAATAATTTTTGTAAAGTCAACTTTTGAATAACGTAGTAGATGTAAACGATCCAAGTCACCTATTATTTCTATTTTCAAGTTAATTTCATCAATCTTCCTTTATTATCTAGGACTCGCTTTTTGAAAATTTTTCAAACCTTTGTTTTAAATAAATTCAAAAGCGTGAAAATGATTTAGGCCGTTTTTGTTTCGTTTGAGCCTTCCTGCCAACCTAAAAACTTTTACCACTAGTTAGCTATTTTTGAGCCTTTTTCTGATTTCATTTGATAGCTCCTCCCTTCATTTCAGTTTCACCAAAGCTAAAAATTCCAACCTATCGAATCACACTAGCCTGTTTGAGTTTCATAATTTATTTTGACGATTTTGATAGGGTATTTTGTGATTTTTATGGGAGAAAGGTTTTCAAAAAAAAAAGTATGTTCGAAAGTGATGTTTATTTTTGTTTGGCCAACTCAAAAAGGAAAATAAAAATATTTATGGCCTTTGTTTTGAAAGAAAAAAAAAAGAAAAAAAAAGAAAAAAAAAGAAAAAGAATGTGTGTATATATTTTTATAAAGTTTTTGAAACTCTTTGCTTTGGTTTAGTGTGATTTTAAAACCTTCACGTTTATCTTTGAATTCCACTCCTAATCATTTTCCTAAACCAAACGTTTCTGTCCTATTTAAGTCCTTTTGATTCACGCTTTTTGATTTTTTATTTAACAACTAAGAAAAGAAAAATAGTAAATCAGTTTTAGTTTTAGATTTAAACCTAGATTTTTGATAATTAAATTGATATAATTATAATGCGTTGCTTGGATCTAGTAACAACTCAATGCGTGTTTTTCATTTTCGTTGCTTTACTTAAGTCCATTTAAAAAAATCTCGTTAAAATTTTGGATGATTTGTTTTTATTAAGTAAAGTTTATAAAAGTTTTACCATACCTAAATAATTGTTTTAGACTTACATTTCACCTTTTCCCTACTAAGAATTTCGCATAGTACTTGTGTAGGCATAATTAGAACTTTTTGATTAGTCCTTTTTATAAATATCTAGTTTTTATATTTTTGCTTGGGGACAAGCAAAGCTTAAGCTTGGGGGAATTTGATAATACGTTTTGTAGCCTAAACTATTATCGTATTTTATATTTTATATTGTACAAATTATGTCTATTATTAGTTTATTTTTATCCTTTTTATGTAAATTTTATTGCCACTAACTTTTTCCTGTCTTTTTGCAGGTTTCCAGAAAAATTGCCAAAATGACCTGTCACGCCCCCCTGTCACGCCCTCCCTGGGCGTGACCTAGGGCGTGTCACCCGATCCCGAGGACACCTGCTGGAGGGGACAGAAAATGGTCAAAAACCGCTATCACGCCCCCCTGACATGCCCTCCCCGGGCGTGTCACCAGGCGTGACCATGGGCGTGTCGCCCTCTGCCGCAAAGCTGCCGCCGCATTAAATGCCGTTCCGCCTCAGCACACAAATAGTACTGTCACGCCCCATGTCACGCCCGTGACATGGGCGTGACACCCTCCTTTTTCGGTGACTGACGGATTTCCGACCAATGATTTGGACATGACGTGCCTGTCACGCCCCCCTGTCACGGGCGTGACCTAGGGCGTGACCACCGACGTACCGAAGCAATCATCCCTCCCGCCAGAATCCAGAGCCCGAGGTCAACATAGTACTGTCACGCCCCCTGACTCGCCCCCCCTAGGGCGTGTCGGAGGGCGTGACCAACCCGAGAAAAAAATCTATAAATAGAGCCCCCTCCTCTCCATTTCAGCAAGCTTTGGTTGAGTGGGGGAGGTGCTGCCCCTTTGTTTCTTGATCCTTTTTCATGCTTTCTCTCTCTCTCTCTACCCCTCTCTTTGTAATTTTTGTTTAACCCTAGCTTAATTGTAGTTTGTCTTAGCTTTTCTTTGTAATTTTTGCTCTTGCTTAGTGCTACTTGAAGGGCTAGAATAGGATTTAATTTTCATGCACTTGTAATTTTATTTTCATTAGTGTAACTTGCCCTTTTTCATTAATAAAATTGTTCTTCCTTTAGCTTGTGTTCTTCTTATGCTTTTCTACTCATCTCCCCCTCCACTCCATTATGATTAACTAATCCTCCTTGTACTCGATCTTGATGATCTGAGGTTAGAGCGATTATGTTATGATGTTTTAATCAATCTTTTCTTTTTAGGTTAGGGCCTTGAATTACTCTTGATTAATCACGGGTTGGGGGTATATTTTCGATATATACTCTCCGCCTTTGCTTTCATTCTGGGCTAGCCGAGAGGCCGAAAGAATGAAGTGAGCATTCAAGAGTAAAGGGAGTTGTACGCACCCCTCGAGAGAGGCAGACGTCCAAATCTCCCGGATTGGAGTAAAATCCAATAGTGGGGTTCACCGCGTAAAGCGAGTTTTAGGCCTCCGATTTAGACAAGAGTCGGTTGAACCTTCCTAAACTCAGTTGGGCATGACTTCGAGAGAAGCGTGTTCAAGCTTTAAGAACCTCCACGGTCAAGGACCCTTATCCTATTAAGTTTAGATTTTTATCGCATTTTCTTAATTGTCTTTAGCCGAGGTGAATCTTGATCGGGTGCATTTCCATTTCATATTTTCTTCCTTTAGTAGTAATCTCCTATCTTGTGCTCTTTAATTAACTGCAATAGTTTCCTTTCTAGCATAGTTCTTTACTTAACAACTTACTTAATTGCAGTGTTTCTCTTTCTAGTATAGCTTTACTTTCTCCCCTACACTTAGATTTTCTAAAACCCTAGTTTTTCCGTCGATAAGATAATAACGTTCGTGTGAGTAAGCTTAGCCAACAGTTCCCGGATTTCAATACGACACTTGTGTCCCCTTGCTACAATTCGATAGGTATACTTGCCTCATCGGGTTGCTAGTTCGGTTGCGTTTATTTTCTTCGAACCCTAGCGCGCAACAAGTTTTTGATTTTGTGTGTATATATTTTTATAAAGTTTTTGAAACTCTTTGCTTTGGTTTAGTGTGATTTTAAAACCTTCACGTTTATCTTTGAATTCCACTCCTAATCATTTTCCTAAACCAAACGTTTCTGTCCTATTTAAGTCCTTTTGATTCACGCTTTTTGATTTTTTATTTAACAACTAAGAAAAGAAAAACAGTAAATCAGTTTTAGTTTTAGATTTAAACCTAGATTTTTGATAATTTAATTGATATAATTATAATGTGTTGCTTGGATCTAGTAACAACTCAATGCGTGTTTTTCATTTTTGTTGCTTTACTTAAGTCCATTTAAAAAAATCTCGTTAAAATTTTGGATGATTTGTTTTTATTAAGTAAAGTTTATAAAAGTTTTACCATACCTAAATAATTGTTTTAGACTTACATTTCACCTTTTCCCTACTAAGAATTTCGCATAGTACTTGTGTAGGCATAATTAGAACTTTTTGATTAGTCCTTTTTATAAATATCTAGTTTTTATATTTTTGCTTGGGGACAAGCAAAGCTTAAGCTTGGGGGAATTTGATAATACGTTCTGTAGCCTAAACTATTATTGTATTTTATATTTTATATTGTACAAATTATGTCTATTATTAGTTTATTTTTATCCTTTTTATGTAAATTTTATTGCCACTAACTTTTTCCTGTCTTTTTGCAGGTTTCCAGAAAAATTGCCAAAATGACCTATCACGCCCCCCTGTCACGCCCTCCCTGGGCGTGACCTAGGGCGCGTCACCCGATCCCGAGGACACCTGCTGGAGGGGACAGAAAACGGTCAAAAACCGCTGTCACGCCCCCCTGACACGCCCTCCCCGGGCGTGTCACCAAGCGTGACCATGGGCGTGTCGCCCTCTGCCGCAAAGCTGCCGCCGCATTAAATGCCGTTCCGCCTCAGCACGCAAATAGTACTGTCACGCCCCATGTCACGCCCGTGACATGGGCGTGACACCCTCCTTTTTCGGTGACTGACGGATTTCCGACCAATGATTTGGACATGACGTGCCTGTCACGCCCCCCTGTCACGGGCGTGACCTAGGGCGTGACCACCGACGTACCGAAGCAATCATCCCTCCCGCCAGAATCCAGAGCCCGAGGTCAACATAGTACTGTCACGCCCCCTGACACGCCCCCCCTAGGGCGTGTCGGAGGGCGTGACCAACCCGAGAAAAAAAATCTATAAATAGAACCCCCCTCTCCATTTCAGCAAGCTTTGGTTGAGTGGGGGAGGTGCTGCCCCTTTGTTTCTTGATCCTTTTTCATGCTTTCTCTCTCTCTCTCCCCCTCTCTTTGTAATTTTTGTTTAACCCTAGCTTAATTGTAGTTTGTCTTAGCTTTTCTTTGTAATTTTTGCTCTTGCTTAGTGCTACTTGTAGGGCTAGAATAGGATTTAATTTTCATGCACTTGTAATTTTATTTTCATTAGTGTAACTTGCCCTTTTTCATTAATAAAATTGTTCTTCCTTTAGCTTGTGTTCTTCTTATGCTTTTCTACTCATCTCCCCCCTCCACTCCATTATGATTAACTAATCCTCCTTGTACTCGATCTTGATGATCCGAGGTTAGAGCGATTATGTTATGATGTTTTAATCAATCTTTTCTTTTTAGGTTAGGGCCTTGAATTACTCTTGATTAATCACGGGTTGGGGGTATATTTTCGATATATACTCTCCGCCTTTGCTTTCATTCTGGGCTAGCCGAGAGGTCGAAAGAATGAAGTGAGCATTCAAGAGTAAAGGGAGTTGTACGCACCCCTCGAGAGAGGCAGACGTCCAAATCTCCCGGATTGGAGTAAAATCCAATAGTGGGGTTCACCGCGTAAAGCGAGTTTTAGGCCTCCGATTTAGACGAGAGTCGGTCGGACCTTCCTAAACTCAGTTGGGCACGACTTCGAGAGAAGCGTGTTCAAGCTTTAGGAACCTCTACGGTCAAGGACCCTTATCCTATTAAGTTTAGATTTTTATCGCATTTTCTTAATCGTCTTTAGCCGAGGTGAATCTTGATCGGGTGCATTTCCATTTCATATTTTCTTCCTTTAGTAGTAATCTCCTATCTTGTGCTCTTTAATTAACTGCAGTAGTTTCCTTTCTAGCATAGTTCTTTACTTAACAGCTTACTTAATTGCAGTGTTTCTCTTTCTAGTATAGCTTTACTTTCTCCCCTGCACTTAGATTTTCTAAAACCCTAGTTTTTCCGTCGATAAGATAATAGAGTTCGTGTGAGTAAGCTTAGCCAACAGTTCCCAGATTTCAATACGACACTTGTGTCCCCTTGCTACAATTCGATAGGTATACTTGCCTCATCGGGTTGCTAGTTCGGTTGCGTTTATTTTCTTCGAACCCTAGCGCGCAACACTCCTCTTTCTGAACAGCTAGCTGCTACCATATCAGCTCATAAAAAAAGGAACAATATTCATGGGTGCTGGTGCTGTGGAAAAGTGGGGCATTTTGCCTTAGATTGCTGACACAATCCAACTGTGCCCAGGGCTAGTGTTAGTCTTCCTATCAATAAATCTGCAGGAAGACAGTCTCTTTTTCAGGCTAATCAGAACCTAGGACCCAATAAATATTGGGGTCCTATGGTAAAATAAATTATGTGCTGCAGGATAGTCCAAGTGCTCATACCCCTATATGGTACTTGGACAGTAGTTGTTCCAAGCACATGAATGGAACAAGGAGCAATCTAAAGGAGTACACTCCAGTGAAGGATGGAACAAAAGTAATCTTTGGTGGTTCAGATAGAGGAGTGACAAGAGGCTATGGTAAGATTATCAATGGTATAGTCACAATCTCAAAAGTGGCTTATGTTGAAGGGTTGCAACACAACCTGATAAGTATAAGCCAACTTTATGATCTTGGCTATGTCATTGCATTCCACAAGGACGAGTGCCAAATTAAGATGTCAAGTGACCAAGAGGTCATCTTGATAGGTACTAGGAGTGGAAATATTTATTTCTTAAACTTTCTATATCTAAATAAAGACTTCCCTATATGTCTAGTTGCAAATGAGAAAGCCTCATACTATGTACAATGACACAAGAGGCTAGCTCATTTGAACTATAAGACCATTGACAAGCTCTTTAGTGAAGAGCTAGTAAGGAATGGTCCCAAGATGAAATGCTCCAAGGAAGGCATTTGCTCAGCATGCCAAAAGGGCAAGCAGACAAAGCTTCCTTCAAAAGCATTGGGACCAAAGACTCTGTGAGGTGTTTATACCTCCTGCACATGAACTTGTTTGGTCCTATGATAGTTCATAGTCTAGGTAGGAAATACTATACCCATGTGGTTGTTGTTGACTTCTCTAGGTTTGCTTGGGTTTTCTTTCTTAAGAAAAACTCTGAAACCCTTGATGTCTTCAAGAATTTTGTCAAGCAAATTCAGAATGAATTGGACAGTACTGTGGTCAAAATCAAAAGTGACAATGTGATTGAATTTCAGTTTGAAAGCATGACAAGGTTCTGTGAAGAGAAAAAGATTCATCAAGAATTTTCTTCTCCAAGAACACCCCAGCCAAATGGGATTGTTGAGAGGAAGAATAGAACTCTCATAGAGGCTGGTAGGACCTTGCTAAGTGATACATCTCTCCCAGAATATTTTTGGACTAAGGCAGTAAACACTGCATGTCCTGTCCTAAATAGAGTTTCTATCACCAAGGGCCACAAGAAGACTCCCTATGAGATTATAAAGGGCAAAAAACCAAATCCGACCTATCTCAGGATCTTTGGTAGCAAATTCTATGCGCTAAATAATGGGAAGTACTATATGACTAAGTTTGCTGCCAAGTCCTATTATGGGATTTTTGTTGGGCACATCAATCATAATAAGGCCTATAGGATCTACAACTTAAAAAGTCAAGTTATAGAAGAGCCTGTTAATGTAGTATTTGATGAGTCAACTATGATTAAAAGTGAGCTACCAAGCTCCTCAACTAGACCTCCAGGTATAGAGATGATGATGGACAAGCTAACCATCAAGGAAGTTGCTCCAAATGCCCAAGATAAAGATGAAGGAGTGTGCATTCCAGAAGAAGGGCAAAGCTAACATGATGTGGATGAAGATCAGGAAGATGCAACCACTGAAGCTCAAGATGCTAAAGGAAGATTGCCTCCAACTGTCGGGCATCTAAGGGATCATCCAAGACTCTAAATAATTAGTGATGCCAACCAAGGAGTGATAATCAGGAGCAGAAGTCTCAACACAGCTTTGTACTCAAGCTTCCTGTCACAAGTTGAGCCCAAAAGATTTGAAGAGGCCAACATAGACCAGTTCTAGATTATAGCAATGTAAGAGGAATTGAACCAGTTCAAGAGGTGTAAGGTCTAGAAGCTGGTTCCCAGGCCTCAAGTACATAATGTCATTGGAACCAAGTGGATCTATAGGAACAAGCTTGATGAAAATGACATTATAATCAAGAACAAAGCTAGGCTGGTAGCAAAGGGGTACAAACAAGAAGATAGTATTGACTTTGATCAAACCTTTGCCCTTATAGCAAGATTAGAAGCCATCAGACTATTCCTTGTATATGCTGCACATAAAGGATTTAAAGTCTACTAGATGGATGTGAAGTCAGCCTTCTTGAATGGTGACTTAAGGGAAGAAGTCTATGTTGAACAACCTTCAGGTTTTGTTGATTCTAACTCTCCTGATTTTATTTATACATTTAGGAAAGCTCTATATGGGTTGAAGCAAACCCCTATAACATGGTATGAGACCCTATCTAGCTTACTTATTGAGAACAAATTCTCAAGGGGAGAAGATAAAAAAGACCCTATTCCTAAGGGAATCTAAGGGCAAGATCATCTTAGTCTAAATTTATGTAAATGACATAATTTTTGGGTCTACTGATGATAACCTTTGCAAGAAGTTTGCCAAACTTATGTAAGGGAAGTTTGAGATGATTAGTATGGGTGAGGTTAAGTACTTTTTGGGCCTCCAAGTAAGGAAGACTGAAAATGGATTGTCTATTTCACAGTCTAAGTTCACTAGCTAGGGAGTTAATTAAAAAGTTTGGAATGGAGAATGCCTCCACCATGAAAACTCCCAAGGGTCAAGTATGCCTATAGACAAAGATGAGACAGGGAAACCTATTGATGAAACTTTGTATAGAGGGATAATTGGCTACCTTCTATATCATATTGTAAGTAGGCCAGAAAATCATGTTTGCTACATGTATTTGTTCTAGATATCAGGCTAGCCCTAAAGAGTCTCATTACTCTGTTGTTAAGAGAATTTTGAGATATCTTAAGGGCACATCAGATTTTGGCCTATGGTACCCTAAGAATAGGGATTTTGAACTAACAAGCTATTTAGATGCATATTTTGCAGGCTACAAAGAGGACAGGAAAAGCACATTAGGCACCTATCAGTTCTTGGGAGGAAAACATGTGTCTTGAAGTAGCAAGAAGCAGATCAATATTTCAATTTAAACAGCTGAGTCAGAGTATATCTCAGCAGGAAGTTGCTATACATACTTGCTGTGGATCCAGCATCAGTTCCAGGACTACAACATCAAGATAACTAAAACTCCTATGTTCTGTGATTCAATTAGTGCAATCTCTATTGCTAGGAATTCTGTCTCATACAGCAGGACTAAGAACATAGAGATTATGTATCATTTTATTAGGGAGCATGTGGAGAAGGAAGACATAAGTCTTGAGTTTGTCCCCATAGACAAGCAAGTGGCTGACATCTTTACTAAGCCACTAGATAAAGTCAAGTTCAACACCTTCAAGTTTGAGTTGGGTATTTTGAACTTGGTATAACTTCAGTTGCTCCTTATTTTTTGTTGTTGCAGGAATCACTTTTCTTGCAGGTTGATAAGTCTTTCAAGTGGGATCAAGACTTAAATAGACTCAAGTGTCCATTAGAGAGGATGAAAAAAGATGCTCCTATTAAGGGGGAGCAAGTCAAGATGCTCCTGTTGAGGGGGAGCAAGTCCAGAGGTATAGGTTCAGCTTCCTGTTGAGAGGGAGCAAGCAGCTGCAACAGTGGATCAAAGATCAACACTACTAATCTGCATGTCCTAAGGACAATACACAAACTGAGGGGAGATCAACCCTGAACTCTCAGATCCAGAGATTCTTTACGACAGTCATAAATTTCTCGGACTCTGAGGTGGAATGCTGCTACGAAGAAGACAATGCTGCTGTTGAAGAGACAAAGCTGCTGCAAGAGAAGAGGAAAATAGAGAAGGCTAGCACCTCCCTAACTATAGTTGCTTCTGCTAAAGAGGAGTGCATATACTTAACAAAGCTCTTTGACCCATGGCGCCGCAGACCTACTGTATAACTTTTTCTGTAAAAGCAAAGTTGCAGCCAACAACTACAACGGGTCCCACGAGTCAAAGAGCCATTGGACGACGAAAGATAAAGGGATTGAGATCGGCGGATGGAGATTAACTTTTAAGGTTTTAACTTTTCACAAAGAGGCGAAACTTCATCTTCGCCATTGCTGTAGAGCTTGAAGAAGAAGTTCAAACCGGTGATCTAAAAGTTCAAGCAGTTAGCTGTTGTAATTCACACCTGCAACAGCAAGTTCAGAGAAAGTTTCTGAGAAAGAAGAAGAAGCATATCAAGTCTGATATCTGTAGACAAGGTTAGCTGAGTGAAGAATACAAAGAACTGATAACTCATTTGTCTTCATCAGCAAGTTCAAAAACCTGTGTTTCTAAGTTTCTTCCAGAACAAGCAGAAGTTTCCTGAAGATCAGTTTTTTGTTGATTTGAAGAAGTTAGGGCTGAGTTTATCTCATCTTAGGAAGCAAAAGGCTCAAAGAACATTTCTCTGGAGTCAAATCAACACCAACCATACTCTTTCTGTAGGATCCTTTGGATCTAAGTGTAGGCCTAATTATAATGGCTGAGTGGTGTGATTCAAGTTGTGAATCTGAGGTAGGGCCTGTGTGCCTGAGGTAGGGCAGTTTGCCTGAGGTAGGAGAGTCATTCTATCTGAGTTGTAAGACCCGTGTGCCTTAGTTATAGGATTCTTCTATGGATCTAAGGTAGGGCCTTTGTGCCTGAGCTGTAGGAGTGTCATTCTCTCTGAGTTGTAGGGCTATTCTCCTATCCCGAGCTGTAGGACTATTAATTTAGTCTGAGGTAGGTGATCTGTGGATCACTGAGTTGTAGGAGCTAGCTTGCTCTGAGGTATGGCCTTGTGCATGAGGTAGGTCTTGGAGGAGATTGAGAGATCCTGAGGGATATGTGTTGTAAGCTCTTAGGAGCCAAGTTTTGGAGAAGTGCCTTGTTTAACACACTGTTAGAAGGGCATCTGCTACTACTCAGGACATCTGCCGCGAGTCATGGCCGCTAGAAGAGGAGACGAGGAATGGAGGGAAGGAAATGAAGGGGAGCTGCGTCTCTCGCTAAACATGATAGAGGAACTTCATGTCATGGCCGCCGTCAGGAAGGAGGAAATTAAACAAAGGATGGACAAGTACTTCGATAAACATGTTAGGATCAAGCAGTTCAAAGAAGGAGATCTGGTCTTAAAAAAGGTCGACGCCGCTGGAAGGTCGGTAGCCGTTGGGAAGCTCAATCCTAATTGGGAGGCTCCCTACATAGTTGAAAATGCCCTGGGGTCGGGAGGATACCACCTCCATGATGTGGAAGGGGTGAACATGGGCCACATTTGGAGTGGCGATGACTTGAAGCATTTCTACCCTTAGTGGGGGTAAGATTGTAAATCCTATTATAATAAATTCATTGAATTATTTCAGGTTTGTTTCTTTTGAAGATTACAAAAAGTTTATAGTTTGAAAGACCCCGAGTAGATCTTGTTGACCAGGCTCTCATTAGCTGGCTGGGGTGGAAGGCACACTCGGACCTGAGTAGACCCGTTATCTAGGCTCTCACAAGCTGGCAGGGCCGTAGGCTCGCTTGGGGGGGGGGGGGGGGGTAAGGTAAAGAGGTTGTAGTTTGAAAGACCCAGAGTAGATCCCGCTGACCAGGCTCCCATTAGCTGGCAGGGCTGGAAGGCGCACTCGACCTTGAGTAGACCCGCTGTCCAGGTTCTCACTAGATGGCAGGGCCGTAGGCTCGCTTGGGGGGGGGGGGTGAGGTAAAGAGGTTGTAGTTTGAAATACCCCGAGTAGATCCCGCTGATCAGGCTCCCATTAGCTGGCAGGGCTGTAAGGTGCACTCGGCCCCAAGTAGATCCGCTGTCCAGGCTCACACTAGCTGGCATGGACGTAAGCTTGCTTGGGGGGTGAGGTAAAGAGGTTGTAGTTTGAAAGAACCCGAGTAGATCCCACTGACCAGGCTCCCATTAGCTGGCAGGGCTGGAAGGCATACTCTGTAACATCCCATTTCATACTAGACCCCTAAACTTAGATTAGGGTAGGATATGTGGTGAGTGAATAGGGTTAGGCTAGGTTTGACCCAAGGAGTTAGGGTGGATTCACATAGGGCCCACTATAAGGTTCAAGTGAACTTAGGTCAAACTAGCCCAAATTGGAATCATAGGTACACATTGACCCCACCACTATGCCCCTAACCCTAAAAGTAATCTAAGTGAACCAAAAGTCACATTTGGTCACCCATTAACCTAAGTCAATCCAAGTAAACCCTAAACCCTAAATTGGTCAAATCCACACATATGTGCCCAATTAGCCCAAGTGGGGCACCACCATGGACCAACCCATGTTGGGTGATGACATAGGACTCATGATCATCAAGTGGGGTCAGCCCACTCATCAAGTTGACCAGGTCAACCCTAAAAGTCAACTTGTTCAACCTTAGGCCTATTTAAGTAAATTTGAAGACCAAGCTCATTCCTAATGGGCTAAGGCCTTGAGCCATGGCCCAACCCATGTTGGGTGATGACATGGGGTTCATGACCATCAAGTGGGTCAGCCCACTCATCATGTTGACAAAGTCAACCTAAAAAAGTCAACAAGTCAACATATGGCTTAAAGAGGAGAGAGAAGGGAGGAAAAATGGGGATGAAGGCCATGTGGCCCTCCTCCTCTCTTCCCAAGCTCCCATCTGAACCCCTGAAATAATTCCCAGCCTTTCTAGCCCAACTCCATGACACATGACAGCCATGGTGAAACATCCAATGCTTGGACGAAATCCCCCTCTGGTCTTCTGCAAGGCTCCCATCATATAAAACGTCCCATACCAATTTATACGTTGGGGGTGTCGGTTGTATGCAAATATGAGTGTAGTGATATGCTATGCTAGGATTCATGCGAGTGCAACTCACACACACGACTCTATGCGCACAGACCTTTATTTACCCCTGTTCGGGCAGCTAGCTTCACTCCCAGGAACCTCCGTAGTGGAAAATGGAGATAGTGGGTCGGGCCCCCCACTCCTAGGCAGGTGTCCACACCACCGGGCCTAGCCCTTCCGTACGCCCCTAGAAGAACACAACCTAGAGTATCCGCGTACTAGTGCTGGCTATATCCGCCAGGCTTTCTTTGGCTAAGTGTCCCACACCGCCGAGTCGACGTACCGATGTCGGTGTGAATGATAATAAAATACTGAAGACCCACCACCTTATTCTGTATTCAAACCCTCGAGCCCTCGGCTCCCCGGACTGTCTCATCCGTGCATCTACCTTCAGAGCTACCGTCTGAATGGCAAACAAACTGACTTATTCTACCTCCCTAGCTACCGGGGTGTGTGAAAGTGCAACCCTCGTTATACTAGTTGCTCTTTTAGCTTATCATTCCTACGGTTTACGTTAGCCCAGGACTGCCCCCGGTATTCCCCGTGAAGGGCTCTCAAAGGGCACTAGGAACTATAATGGTAGCTGAAGCTCACCGTTCCCTTTCGCAAGGGACTTATTGTTATTGGTTTATACCCATTACCCGATCCCTTTTAAATTACTTTAGACCTAGCTCTAGAGTATTAAGATTCTTCCTCTCCTACCGGGGTGGACGATCTTTCGTCGTTCCTGAACACCACTTAACACTAGCTAATCTCACACTCTACTCATCCTGACTTCCAATAATGAACTTGATTTAACTTACCCTATCCAAACCAGCAAACCACCAAAATTCCATCTCCCCAAGTTCATTACCCACTCTAGTTCAGTTTCTGTGGTTTTACTATATGCAGACCATCCTAAGCTACATGAGGTATATAAGGGGAGGTACTCCAAATTGTCTTCCGAATCTCCTATAATATTAACTGGAGGTCTATCATGACATAATTAGCCTAAATCAAGAAATTTATAATTTTCCTATTTAATCTGATATTTATTTAATTTTCCCAAAGATTGGCCATGGGTAATTTTAAACATGAACTACATGATCTTCTTAAGTAATGGCCACCTAGAAATTATGATCACTAATTAACAGCAAGGTATCATCAAATACTAATTTTTCAGGATTTTACAGAAAGTATTTGGCCTCTAATTAATTTATCCATTATAATCTCATTAATCCCATGTAAAGAAGGAAGTACTAAAATTACTCATCATAAAATTATAGAAAAATTACTGAATATTAATATGATATAGAAAAAGTCATTGTGCAAAGATCATAATTTTAGAGGCTTGCTAGACATCAAAATAGATTTAATTAAGTTTTCATGGAAGACAACACTTAATGAAGCAAGCCTTAGAATTAAACTTCTAAAAATTCCATAAAAATTCACAGAGCTTTAACAACATAATACAAGTTCTCTGCCTAAAGTTCATCAATTTCCAAAAAGTATTTCCTCCCTAATAAATTTCTAAGCAAATAATATAGACTACTACATTGTTAATGAAGTATCCAAAATAATGATTCTAAATTCATAATAAAATCTCCAGAGCTTGTACTAACCCTAAAAACCACTCTACCCAAATATCATCACTGTTCAGTGAGTTTTATTGACATTTTAAATCTCTACAAGTTTGGTGCCCTAAACTAGGGTTAGGGTTTTGAGGGACTTATTTACCTTAAAATCCATTTAGATTACTACCAGAGGATCCTAGCTACCCTAGAATTCTGTCTACCAAGTTTCAAATCATAAACAGGTCATTTGACCACTTGCCCTTCACAACCCACCAAGAGCCATCCTTTGGGTTTGGCCTTGGATCCTAGGGAAAATCTACCCCAAACCACCTCAAAATCCATGAGTGGGGTGCTAGAGGGCATTCCTAGTCAGTGGTAAAAATCTCAGCCCTTGTTGAGGTGATCTGACCACTCAAATCTCAAAGTTCACTTCTGACCTAAAAACCCTTTAATAGGGCATAACTTAGGTTTGTCCATTTCCTACCTAAAACATCTCCAAATTAGATGAAAAATTATACAGAGCCTCATGATGAACCCAGGGACCACTCACCAAGATTTGGGAGGGTTTGAAAGTCATTAAGCCAACTAATTAATTTTTCCTAAGATTATTAAATTGTTCTAAAAACTTTAGGAAAACATTCTCCAAAAATTCCCATTTTTGGACAGGCCCTAGGTATAGCTAGGGTAGACTCCCTGCCCAAATTTCAGATCATTTGGTCAATAGATGGTGGGCACACCTTTTAGTCTCTGCCTAGCTCTAGGTCTAGATCCCACCAAATGAGGTGCCCTGGTCAAAACAGTTGACCAAATTGACCCAAATCAATTTTTTAAAAAAGTAGACCTATAGGGAGAAAAATTACATGTTGACCATTTATTCATAAAAAGCTCCTAAGTATTTTTTCCTAATTTATCTAAGGTGGCTGTTATTTTAATACAGAAAAATGCATATAAAATAAAAGCTTAATTAAATGCACAGATCTTGAAGCAGGATCTAAGGGCCCTGGCATCGTCTTCCTCCTCTAGCCAAAGGCCACGATTTGCCCAACCTGGAGATACTTCCAAGCACAGCCACCGGCCGTCCAGCCTCCTCCTTGGCCGGCAACCGCCACTACCACCTCCGTTGAGGTGGTGGCCATCACCGAGCGGCGGCGCAGTCGCCGGAGAGGCGGAATCCGGTGAACCCGAGCATTAATTTGCGGGAAAATTAGGAAGAGGAGCTCTTCCCGATTGGGCTCAGTTGAGCCCGATTCTTAATCCTAAGAAGGCTAAGATCTACTCGTAGAGAGAGAGGAGGGGAGGACCTTGTTCGTGGGCTTGAGGCGTGCAGACCGTCGGGATGCCATTGGTGCGGTGGTGGCATCGCCGGAATTCTCAATAGCATAGTGGGAGGCTCGAAAACTTCAGGCAAAGGCTGGGAAAACCTCCTCTTGGGCCTCTGAGGGTGTTTAAAAACTTGGACAAGGAGGGGGAACAACCAAAGCTTCAATGGACATTATTGGTCCATTAAAGCTTGAGTCGGCCATGGTGGAGGGGGGGGGGGGGGGGCTGAAACGGCTCAATCTAGCCAAGCTAATGGCTGGAACTCCTCCTATTCCCTAGAGTAATTGAATCCAGCCGTAAAAAGGGGAGGGGGAAAGGCCACGGCATCAAATGCCATTGATGGCCATGACAGCAAGCTCTCGGCCATGACCGTAACCGCCCTTTTTGCAAAGCTGTCGGTCCACGTGTCACAGTTGACCGGACAACTTAATTTAAATATGACTTATTAGGTCTTATTAAGAGAAAATGGCCCACTCCTAGACCGGTCCGGTTCAGCTAAACCAGCACCCAGCCAGAAATAAAATGCCAGAAAAATTCTAAGTACAATGGCGTTGAGTGAGCTCAGCTCACTCAACGCCATCCAACCTACGACATTGAGTGAGCCTTGCTCACTCAACACCATCCCAGATACGGCATTGAGTGAGCTCAGCTCACTCAACGCCATCCAGAATGGCCTCCCAGACTATGGCGTTGAGTGAGCTCAGCTCACTCAACGCCATCCGGATTATGGCGTTGAGTGAGCTCTGCTCACTCAATGCCATCCAGAACATGCCCTTTTAAATGATGGCGTTGAGTGAGCTTAGCTCACTCAATGCTGTCCAGATTATGGTGTTAAGTGAGCTCTGCTCACTCAACGCCATCCATACAACACCAAATGGCGTTGAGTGCGGTCAGTGCACTCAATGCCGTTCAACTTATGGCGTTGAGTGCACTCAACGCCATCCCACCTGATAGATTATGGCGTTGAGTGAGCTAAGCTCACTCAATGCCATCCAGTCTACGGAGTTGAGTGAGCTCAGCTCACTCAATGGAATTCCAGACGACACCAGATGGCGTTGAGTGCAGTCAGTGCACTCAACGCCATTCAACTTATAGCGTTGAGTGCGCTCAACGCACTCAACGCCATCCCGCTTATGGCTTTGAGTGAGCTAAGCTCACTCAATGCCATACAAACCACGGTGTTGAGTGAGCTTAGCTCACTCAACGCCATTCCAAGGTCACGAGCGTAACGGATCGGTCACGGGCGTGTCAGGCCCATGTTGAAATTTCTGAGCTCACCGATCGTCTTCCTGAGGTCGACGATCGTCGAAGGGGTCACGCCCTAGGTCACGAGCGTGACGGGTCAGTCACGGGCGTGACCACCTTTTGACTCGAAATCTTGGTCGATAAACTTCAATTCCTGGGCTTCCTAGGGTTCTGTTAAGACAAAACCACTCCCTGGGGTCTAGTTGGAAATGGGATGTTACATGCCGTAGCCACAACGGTGGTACCAGAGAGTGATGCTATCTCCAAAAAGCGGGAACTAAAAGTCTGTGATCACAGAAACGTGTGTGTGAGTTGCAATTGCATGAATCATACCCCGCATACATAACATGCATACATATTTAGGTCATACGCACCATAGATCCTTATCATATTAATTAGTATGGGCTCTTTTATATGATAAGTTACATTTGAAAACCTTAACTTATAAGTTTGTATGGGCATTCATATAAGTTAAGGTACTTCTGTGATGGTAGTTTAGTAGTAGTGTAGTTTAATTACTAGTCTTTACCTTACTTTAATTGCAATACTGTTCTTAACTTTCTTTACTTGTTACAGTTCTTACTTACCTTACTTGTACTACATAGAACTGCTAAAGTAGAGATATACTTGCTATTACATAATCTTGATAGATTAGATCCACTGTCACCTACTATACTTTTTCTACCCCTTGTTGTCCTCCGCTTTCGTCCTCCCGCTCGGTGCCTAGGAGTCACGGGGGTGAGGTGAGGACAAAATGGCTTAGTCTTTATGACTAACGGTCGGTTGTGACCGTATCATTTTAGGAGCTCAAGGATATGGAGCACCAGGACGAGGTGGCAGGATATGAGGAGTTGATATCACCACCACCTACTACTACTAATACAGCCCGACGTCAGGTGATGACGAGTTCGATGATGATAGTTAGCTTTCGCTTTTTATTTTGTGAGGAGAGAGTTGATTATCATGTACAGGGAATAAGACCTATTTATTCTCTATATTATTTGCACTCATTGTGGACTGGTTGTACATTCATTTCATTTATATGATATGTACTGTGACTGTGGACTGGTTTGTAGTTTATTTCTACACTGCTTCTATACTTCTGTTTCTTATATTGGCCATTCAGGTTTTATGATCGTGCTAGCCGGCAGGATTAACGTCTTGCGGTGTCGACTAACACGTGAGTTAGGTCACCGTAAGACGACGGTTCTGGGCATAAGACCAGGGGCCTCCTTGGTAAGGGGAGGGGTCTTACACACTCAGCCATGAGTAGACCCCCTGTCCAGACTCTTACTAGCTGGCAGGGCTGTAGGCTCGCTTAGGGGGGGGGGGGTGAGGTAAAGAGGTTGTAGTTTGAAAGACCCCGAGTAGATCCCGTTGAATTGGCTCCCATTAGCTGGCAGGGCTGGAAGACGGACTCGGTCCTGAGTCGACCCATTATCCAGGCTCTCACTAGCTGGCAGGGGCATAGGCTGGGGGGGGGGGATAAGGAAAAAGGTTCTTGGTTTGAATGACCCCGAGTAGACCCACTAACCAGGCTCCCATCAAGTTGGCAGGGCTGACAGCTCGCTCAGTGGTAAGACATAAGGTGCTTGGAATAATTAGATCTAGAGCCGCTCCCACTGTCAGGCTTTTAACTAGCTGACAAGGCTATTGGACTCATGACAAATATTACGGAGCACTTCGATAATAGGTTTTCAAATAGCTAATACCTATCCTGAGTAGGGATGAGGTAATCTAGACCCATCACGACATCATCCTCTCGATATATTTCTCTCGGCAGGGGGCTCTCGGCATGTCCCTTTCGGCATGTACCTCTTGGAAAAATTTACTTAATCTATTCATCGAATGGGCGGTGGTCATCACCTAAGAGCCTAGGGTTTGAGCTAATGCGCGGATTAGTTTGCGGATAATAAAATGCGAGATGCAAAGAAAAGTATAGAAAATAGTAGTCATTTTGGCAAAAAGTAAGGTCATTTATATATTCAAAAAGTTGTAATATTTGCTTGGGGGTCCTTCCTCTTACAAAAACTCATAGAAAGAAAAAATTATAAGTTAAAGGAAACAAAAATGGTTAAAGGTCTTCAGTAAGAGTCGCCGGACATCTCGCTGGATGACTCATCAGTAGACCCATCGCTCTCGCTGAGGATTATTTCATAATCCTCACTCGGGGAGTTATCCTCTTCTACGAGCTTAGGGATGGGTTCGAATAGCCAGGGCAGGATCTCGCGCGATGTGGGCGTCTCGCTTCCCTCGTTCAGAAACCTAGATTCTCACAGCACCTGGATCACTCACTTGACTGCCGCCTGTGCATTCTCCTGCATCATCACTTCTATCTCATAGTTGGAATATTGGTGACGTTTGACCTTCTCGGTCGGCGGCAGCAGAACCAGTGTCTTGGCCTTCTGTGCTCATTTAAGCTCGGCCTTCAGCAGCATGATCTCGCACCTAAGAGCATTCTCCCGCACACGTGATAGCTGGGCTTGGGTGGGATCCTATAAGAAACTCGTTAGAACTAAACAAAACTAAATGACGGGAATAGCCATGAGGCAGAAGGCCTGTGGAGTTTCACATATCTCAGTCACTGGGCAGAGAGTGAGAAGTTTTTGAGAGGCTTCCAAGGCGACCACCTCGGTAGCGCCGAGATCCCGCGTATTGAGCGCCTTGCCCAGGTTGCGCTCAATGTTGAGGCTACGACGTGCAGACATATGCATAAGATCAAACACGCGCAGTTGGGCTCAAACAGCTTCATGGGAGAGAGCCTTGGTAGTTTCCTGGTCGTATATGCTCGAGTATACCCGGCTGTAAAGCTCGAAGCCGAGCGCAAAGGCTTCGCCGCTGCTTGTTTTCTTCTCCATTCATGAGGGAAGGAGCGACGAGATGGAGACCCGGTTAGCCTCTGGGTCCCACTGCAGAAGGGGTTGGCCCTCTTCATCCAGGTGCTTCCCACCAAGGCCAAAATTTCGATGCCCTCTCGGCATCGGTTTCGCGGGAGCTTCCTGTGAGGCGGCGACAACCTACGCGGCAATATCCGTTTGACCCGCGACAGGTGGTTCTTTAGCTGGGATTTCGGCGACAGATTTGTCCTTCTCCGTCGCAGATGGTTTGGACTTCTTGGAAGGGGACGAAGGAGGAGCGTCAGGAATCATCTTCCGGGAAATCGGCTGAGAGGAAGGGCCCGACTCATTCTTGCAAGCGAGGGATGCAGATTTGGCGAGAGACAGGGTGACGACAGAACCCCTAGCCTCGTTGAAGGGTTGGTTGAGGGGGATCTCCCGCTCACCTATGAAAGTCATAATAGTTATTCTTATAGTTCGGAATAAGAGATTAAGGGGATAAGGCAGAATGGTACCTTCGCCAGCGAGAACCGGTGGAAGAGAGTCGAGATCCCACTACAAGAACTTAACGTCAAAGTTCTTGGTCCTGAAGAAGGTGAGGATGGCTGTCTCGCGTTCCCCAAGTGCCGGAGGCCTGTAAGTCACCATATCATACTGGACCGGCGAGAGGGGAACGTTACCGAAGTTCCCGGATACGAAGATGAACTTCTAAGCCCAGTTGTGATTCTTGTTTACGAGACCGCTGGTCTTGGTCGTCTGCCCCGAGAAGAAGACGATCCCTCTTTTGGCCCGGAAGTTAAAGAGTTTCTGGAATATGGAGAGGTTGAACTCAATCCTTTCCGCACGCATGTAATAGTCAAAAGCCACTAGAAGCCCAACAGAGTTAGGATTGAGTTGGCCGGGACCACTCCATAGTACCAGAGGGCCTATGCACTTCCGACTAGAGGGGGAGGCGGAACCCTACCTCAAAGTGCTCTAGCGGGATGACAAGTTCCCCTTCCAGTATGAGATTGACCCTGTCTTCATTCCTGAGGTTGCATGCGATGAACCTAGGGGGAATATAGTTTGTGGCAATGGAAGTATATTCCACCTCGGTTAAGCGATAAGGGGGGAATTCGTGCTCAATGAAGTTCTGTGCACACTTGGTATGACCCTCGATCTCGCCTGACATTTTGTACAAGGGCAGAAAGGGAAAGAAAAATCATGGGCGAGAAGCTTGAGGTTGCAGAAGTAGCAAAAGTGAGGGAGGAGGAGAAAGACGAAGGTTCGGAAGCAAATGGAAGTAAATACGGTTGGTAAGCTGGTCTATTTATAGAAAAATTTTGTAATCATGACATTTTTTCTAATGGCGGAAATGCAGATATCAAATTTCCCTAGAATGAGTTCGGCGAAGCCGACTCATTCCTAGAGTGATCTCGTCGAACTGACTTGGCCCTTTTCTGCCGGTAGGTCGAGTTCGCAGGCCTTTTTGCCGAGAGCCAGGGGGCGAACCTAATGCAGTTGGTACGAGCTCTCACCTGAGCAGTGGCAAGATGGTCCTTGAACTCTTGCGAGAGTTGTCTCTCGACACATTTGACATACATCCTCGAAGCAGCGTGGGAGCTCAGGTGGTAAGCAGTAACAGAACAAACAGTGTCTTGGGGATATGCCCTGTGATATATATATATATATAGCGTCAGGGAGGGGCTCGCAAAAGATTTTCTTCCAGGTCAGCATGCACTCACTGATTATTAAGGGTTGGATGTATCTTTCCAAGCGTAGAACTAGCTCGCAAAGAGGGAGGATTATGTACAACCCCATATCCATTGAGTAGGACATTAGGTCCAGATTGGTCAGGTCAGGCAAGTAAAGCGGTGAAAGGGCTCTCTCCAAGACAGGCAAAAAGGCTTGGTCCTGGGTAGGTGGGAAGCCCCCAAGGGTTGCCAGAGTCCTTTGTTGAAGGCGCTGAGTAAAAGCCCCTTCACTCAATGCTTTTTAGCCTCTAGCATTGAGTAAAGCCTTTCCACTCAACATTCTCAACGCTTTTCGCCTCTGGTATTGAGTAAAGCCTTTCCACTCAACGCTCTCAACGCTTTTTACCTCTAGCATTGTGTGAAGCCTTTCCACTCAACGCTCTCGACGTTTTTTGCCTCGTGCGTTGAGTGAAGCCTTTCTACTCAACACACTCGATGATTTTCACCTCTAGTGTTGAGTGAAGCCTTTCCACTCAACGCTCTCAATGCTTTTAGCCTCTAGTGTTGAGTGAAGCCTTTCCACTCAACTCTCTCGACGCCTTCCCACCTCTAGCATTGAGTGAAACCTTTCCTCTCGATGCTCTCAACGCTTTTTGCCTTGAGGCATTGAGTGCAACTCCTTCACTCAACGCTCTTAACACCCTTTGTTCTAAAGCGTTGAGTGTATCATCTCTCCCTCTCAACGTACCAGTACTTAGACAGATTTCCTTGGGCCTAGGATGGTCCAGTCAGATAAGCAAAGCAGGCAGAAGGGATTCCTGAGACCTATCATGACATCTTAGACCTAATGCCAGAGATTTATAATTTTTCTAAAATAATCAGCAATTATTATAATTTTCCCAAATTATTGCTATATATGATTTTGAACATGAAGTGTCACTTTCTTTTATCAAACCAATAAGATAAAATTATCCTAACAACATTTTGAGTAATAATGGCTCTGGACCAAATTTCACATCATTCCAATAATATTTACTATTTAATTTCTAATTACCAAAAATCCGATCCACAAGGTCATGTTACACATGAAGTACCAAAAATATTCATAAAATAATTCCAGAAAAATAACGGGAGGTTAGAAATGATAAATCATTTTTTATTCCAAAAGTGTATAACTTTATAACTCCATTTGAGTAAAATTATCTCAATGATATAAAAGGGGAAAAATGGTAATTATAACTGAAACTCTAAGATTCTGAACTTCAAAAATTCTAATTAATTTATTCAGTGTTTATCATGCTAAACCATTGTTATTGACAAGATTTCATAATTTTTTAAACTATTGTTGTCACCCTAATTTCACTAATACACTTGCGTAACAAAATTATTAATTAAATTATTTGTTAAGCAAATCAACTCCAAATATTCTAAGACTTCATAAGGAGATGTATTTTCACTAAATAATTGTATGTATAAAATTGCACTGGATTTGACTAAGCCAATCTTGCTAAATTCACAAGATACACCTTTTTGGCTAAACGCACACCACATCACATACAACATGACAACTTGCAAGTGAGATTCACCAATCTAAATGGGTCTAAAGGCCTTGAAATTTTTATCAAGGACTTATACCTCCCTAATAAACCTCTCACCAAAATTTGGGATTAAAATAATTATTTTTCACCAAAATATTTCAGTTTTATGAAAAATCACATCTTTCCTAAAATCATAGGAAAATGTTGTCCAAATATTCTCATTTTTGGACCGTAGGTGTATCTATAGTATATAAATACCACCACCAAATCACATGTCAATCCAATTAGCTAATTAAAAATTATTAAGGATATAGTGATTGTCCTACCATAAGGACCAGTCCCACAAGAACTGCCCTACAGGAAGCTACAGTGCTCCAAATGACTTGATTTCAATTTCTAATTAAAGTAGACTCAAAGGGCTACCTTTTTTTATGTTGGTCAATTTTCATGGTTCAACACCTAAGGTTCTTATTTGTTTGATTCAAAAGTTCCATTGCATAGGGACAAAATAATTATAATCATAATATTTGTAATAGATGAGATCCAATGGCCAGATCATCATCTTCCTCCTCTAGCCGAAGGCCGTGATCCACCCGACCTGGAAGGTCCTACAACAACATTTGTTAGCGATCTAGTCCCCTCCCTGGCCGGCCACCACTGCCACCACCTCTATTAAGGTCGGGGGAATCGCCGGGCAGCGGCTCGACTGCCGGAGGGGCGGTTTCTGGCGAACTCGAGAGGAAGCCCAAAGCTTCATTTTTTCCATGGAATTAAAAATGGAAACCGGCTCCTTTGAGCCCGATTTCATTCCCTATTGATCTAGGAAGCTACCACAAGGAGAGAGGAGGAGAAGCATTGTAACGCCCCTGATTTTTTCGATGATTTTGTTTGGTTTTGGTATCGTCATATTTATGACGTCATGGCGTTACTTTTAACGTCGGGTTGACGGCGCATCGCCGATAAGGCATTTTCGCGTCCGTTCAGTCGAGTCGGCCAATTTCTTGGATTTTTGTCGAAATCAGAAAATATTTCTATGAGGTTTAAGTTGAGTAATTTTAAACTTGCTCGTCAAGTTTCGTCGCAATCCGAGCATTTTTGGAGTCTCGGCGCGCGATTGAAGTTTTGAGTATTTATGTCATTTTATTTGGAAATTTTTATCTCAGGAATGGCTCGTCGGATTTAGGTTTCAAATTCGTTGTTGGGTTCATCCCGTCAATTTTCTCCTCGAGCGTTCTCCCTTTGAATCTAATCGATCCTAGTTGTTTTCTCGAGTCCTATACGTATTTTGGCAAGTTTCTATGTAAATCTCGAGAGTTCAAGCCTTTATCTCGACCGTTTTTATTATTATTATTTTTGTGTCGGTGTTCGGGCGCTATTTAGAGGGTCAAATAGGAGTGGTATGGAAAAATGGTCAACATGAAATTTGTTCGTCTCGACGGGATCTACAACTTTCATGTTGACCACTTTTCGATTTGAGGTCATCTTGAACCCTTATTCTCGTTTATTCTGCTGGAACTCGTGTATGGTGCTCCTACTCGAGTATATAGACTTATACTTGAGTATATTGAACTCCTACTCGAGTATATGGACTCCTACTCGAGTATATGGACTCCTACTCAAGTATATGGACTCCTACTCGAGTATATTTGAACTCCTACTCGAGTATGTATGATTCTACTCGAGTATGTATGCTTCTACTCGAGTATGTATGCTTCTACTCGAGTATGTATGCTGCCACTCGAGTAGTCCATTCCTGTCAGCGTTAGAGCGCCGTTTTGATGGTCAAAACGGCATCGTATCAAAAAATGGTCAACATGAAATTTGTTCGTCTCGACGGGATCTACAACTTTCATGTTGACCACTTTTCTATTTGAGGTCATCTTGAACCCTTATTCTCGTTTATTCTGCTGGAACTCGTGTATGGTGCTCCTACTCGAGTATATAGACTTCTACTCGAGTATATTGAACTCGACCTCGAGTATATGGACTCCTACTCGAGTATATGGACTCCTACTCGAGTATATTTGAACTTCTACTCGAGTATGTATGATTCTAATCGAGTATGTATGCTTCTACTCGAGTATGTATGCTTCTACTCGAGTATGTATGCTGCCACTCGAGTAGTCCTTTCCTGTCAGCGTTAGAGCGCCGTTTTGATTGTCAAAACGGCATCGTATCAAAAAATGGTCAACATGAATTTTGTTCGTCTCGACGGGATCTACAACTTTCATGTTGTGCACTTTTCGATTTGAAGCCATCTTAGATGTCTATTTTTGATATTTCCGAGGCTGTCCCTTTTAAGTTGAAATTTTTATAAAAGAAAAAAAAACTATATATATACTTTTCTCTTAGGTTATTAGGATATAACTTCATCTTCTCCGATACTTCTATTCCGAACCAGACCAGCGGCGAGAGATAAGTTTCTCCATTTCGTGAATCTTCCGGTGGCCGCCGACGGAGCTCCGGTGCTCGGAATCTTCAACCGATCGTAGATCCGGAAAGCTCTCACCGAGAGCTACGCTATCGTGGTAATTTCTTCCTCTTTCCGTGAGTTTTCTTGTTAGGGTTTTTCGGCCCTAACCCCTTTTCCGCCATTGTTGTTTAGATTTCTACTTCTCCTGAGTTCTTTTGCCCCGATCTACGGCGTGGAACGATTCAGAGAACGTTTCCGGTGCAACCAAGGCAAGTAGTGGTTTTCCCTCCTTCCCTCTCGTCCGATTTCGATGGTAACGGTTAAACTTTAGTTCTCAATCCTTGTGCACTTTTGATATTCGGTTCAGTATGCTTGTTGAGTCTTCCTTATGAGTTTTCTTGGTTTTTATTTAGTTTTTGGCATGAAAAATCTCGTCTTGTGGAGTTGCAGAAATGCGATGTAGGGTTTTATTGTGGGCTTTTATCGCCCTATTTATCGCGTTAGAAATTACCAAGGGTCGTAAATCGTTTCTAGAGGTTGATCAACCGTGGTTTTTAACCTAGAATATATCGAGTAGAATCCGATGTGCCAAATCCTCTAATTTATTTCCTAGTGACTCGTTCTGCAGGTGTTTGTGGGCAAATCCACCGACCGCAAGGTTTATTTTCCTTTATTAGTGGTCGTGCAACTCTATTGGTGGTTGGGCATCCTGCGGCGACTAGTGGAGTGTATAAGTCTCCCCTGCAATTAGACGGATTTTAACATCTGTGAGGGGTGTGTCCTTATTAGTGAGCACCCTGCCTGTTTAGATAGAGTTGACCACACGCGGCTAATAAAGTTGTTTTTTTTTTGAGTTTCTTTCTTATGATTTACTCATGCTTTTGTTTTCCCCTGCCTTGGGTATCTGGCATGATGGGTTGTACGTGACGATTCACGTAAGTTCTATTTCTCTAAATTTGTTTTGTACCTTATTTCAGTACTTTGGGTCCTGGGTTGGTACCCCTTTCGACCTTGTTCATTTGTTTACTTTATTTATTTTCTTGCCACTACTTGTACCTTCTTGCTGAGGCATTCTTTTTTTTTTTGAATGCCTCAGGTTCAGAGCAGTAGCAGATAGTGGAGCTAGTTTTGGTTTTCTGAGCAGCAGTGTTGGCTGTGGTTTTGCACCTCGCCATAGTGAGGTAGTTTGTCTTTTTAGTTGTTTTCCTTAGTTCATACATACCTAATACTGTGGGTTCGTGTCAGGTTGTTGACGCCCACAGGATTGTTGATTTTTGACACTTGCTGGCTGTAGTAGTTTCTTATGTTTTGATTTAGATAACTTGCTCTCTGGGATGATTCCTTGCTAGGACTGCATGTTAGGTATTTTGACTTATATAAAAAAACCTATTAATAGTAAAGCATCCAAGCAATTTCTTTCAAAACAAAGTCACTTTTTTCTAGTTAGCGTAAAGACTTTTCATATACTTATTATAAATCTAGAGTCTACATAGCATGAGTTATTCCTCGGGGACATTGATACTCATGTAGGATGTTAGAGTCAATCTAATCAAATATCTTCCGCAAGCGTATAATTATATTGTAGACCGTGGACTAGATGATCCACTAAGCTGAGGGATACAACTATCTTCTCAACTTAAACGGGATTTTGTTAATGATAACATATGTTTTCTTTTAAAACCGTAGAGTTTGGAGCCCTGCCTGAGCGTCTGCAGTTATCCCCTGCACGACGTGGCATCACGGCGCGTATTTTCCCTTACTCTGATTTAATTTAATTGTTGGGAAAATGCGGGTTGTGACAGTTGGTATCAGAGGGAGGTTGCTTGACAATTGGTCGGGCAACCTTCCCTTGTTAGTGTTAGTTGTTTAGTGTCATGTCATACACACACCGATGTGTCATCAATATGTCTTGGCAGAAGCATGAACACTACACTCATAAGCATGATTAGAAGTATACGGGGCATATTATGTAGTATGGGATGCATAATATGTGTTTGTATATGGATCCACCATAGATGGCAACATGTGAGGGTTATGTAGTATGGGATGCATAACCTCACCACATGAATGCACATTAGCACGTTTTCTTTTCGTTGCATGCAATATTATGTTGTATGGGATGCATAACATTGCATGTGTACGCCGCTCATAACATGCATTAAGGCCTTTTATAGAATTCATAGCACCACATGCATAGCATAACATAACATAAGCACAACATGCCAAGCTAAAGATTTACTTGATGACATATGTACACACATGATTTTAAATAAGAGTAAAGGATTCATGCATTCATATCATAGGCACATGAGTCAATAGGATGATAAGATATCATCCTGAGTAGGACATATCATCATCATATAATCCCAGAGCAAGTGACAGCTTTAGCAAGTGTCTTTCAAGTATGGTCTGAACTAGTTTTGTTTGTCCTTATCGTAATCTAGGATTTTAATTGAGTGATCGTTTATTACCCTTTTAGAAATGCCGCCTAAGCGTCCTGCAACGAGGTCGACTCCCCAGTCGGAGGGTGAGTCGTCAGGTGCGCAAAGTGATGCGTTGATCGAGAGTCTATGTCAGAGCAACGAGGCTCTGTCAAGGCAATTGCTTGCGATGCAATCGCAAATGGAATCCTTTTTGTCTGCCGCCCCTGTGCAGCAACCCTTAGTGCAAGACCCTATCGTGGATCGAGTTGTACCCGATACCCCTGCTCCTCTAGTGCCCCCGGTGACTCTACCACAAGAGATGAATTTTATTTCACACTTCCAGCGGCTAGGGCCTCCTACCTATGACGGAAGTGCAGACTTTATGGTTTTAGACGATTGGATCATCTCTATCGAGGAGATGTTTTCATATTCGGGGATTGTAGAAGCCCAGAAGGTAATGATTGGGGCCTACCAGTTAAAAGGATTGACAAAGAACTTGTGGATTCGTGAAAAAGAGAGTCTGAAGGAAGGTTGTTCTTGGGAGTCTTTCAAGAAGATGCTGCTGAAAAAGTTTCTACCCTCGATCGAGCAGGACCGCCTGATGAATAACTTCCTGTACCTGAAACAGAGACATCTCACGGTGAGCGAGTACGAGATTGAGTTTAGCAAGTTGAGTAGATTTGCTCCAGATTTAGTAGCTTCGGAGGATGGTAGAGTGAAGCGATTCCTTGGAGGACTAAGAAGCGATGTCCAGCAGTTGGCATGCGCTTATAGAGCGGAGAATTTTGCAGAGGCAATGGAAGCCGCACTAAAGGTTGAGGCGATTGAAAATGCCAAGAATCGAGGAGCTGCAGCGAGAAAAGATAAGAGGAAAGGTGCCGAAGACGGAAGCTCTAGGGCATCTGGCCCTCCTTCGAAAAAGAAAGGTGGAGAGATATGCAGTTTCTGTGGTCGATCTGGCCACCCGTACGAAAGGTTGTTCAAGAGGACCGCTACCCTGAAGAAGCAGCAGGTGCTCGCCATTCAAGGCGTACCCAAGGGAGAGCTGGTGTGCTCATTTTGTTCAAGGAAGGGTCATGACGTGAGTCGTTGCTGGTTGAAGGATAGAACTTATTTCCAGTGCGGACAGAAGGGACACAAGAAGTCTGCATGCCCTCAGGCTCAGCCCCCATTGCAGCCTACCCCACTCCGAGCTCTACCGCCGCCACCAAACCAGGACAAAGGAAAAGGAAAGTTAAACGTGGTTACTAGAGAGGAAGCTCAGACCTCTACCCAAGTGATATCAGGTTAGATTCTAACTTGATTTTTACTCTCCTTGTTTGTGGTAGTTTTCGTTTGTTTAGTTACGTATGCTACGATTATATGGGAGTTTAAGGTGCGGAACAGGTGGGCGCGCGTCCTTTTCGATTCGGGTGCCACCCATTCTTTCGTGGCGCAGAGTTTTGTAGATAAACATCGTTTGAACGTGGATCAATTAGAAGATTCCTTCAACGTCAAGCTTCCTTCTGGAAATCTAGTGACATCAAGTCGAGGAATTCAGAGATGCCCTATTTGTCTAGGCGATTTTCTAGCTTTTGCGGATTTGATGGTATTAGATCTGGCAGACTTTGACGTGATTTTGGGCATGGACTGGTTGTCCAAGTATGATGCAGTCATCCAATGCAAGGCTAAGCGGCTGGATTTCAAGATGGGCAACGGCCAACTTATGAGTGTCTATGGTTCTCAAGGCAAGAGTTCCCTCCTAATTTCTGCGGTACGTGCTTGTCGAGCTTTAGAGTCTGGTTGTGAGGCATATGTTGTTTCTCTGTCGGCTTTGGAATCAGCTTTTATTACACCACGTCTTGAGGATGTCTCGGTGGTGCAAGAGTATCCAGATGTCTTTCCTGATAGTCTTCCAGGACTTCCTCCTGAAAGAGAGGTAGAGTTTGTGATAGACCTCGAGCCAGGTACTCGCCCTATTGCTAAGGCACCATACCGCATGGCTCCGCGAGAGTTAGATGAGTTGTGCGCTCAGCTGGATGAGTTGCTGCAGTGTGGTTTTATTAGACCGAGTTATTCACCTTGGGGTGCTCCTGTTTTGTTCGTTAAAAAGAAAGATGGTTCTATGAGGCTCTGCATAGATTATCGAGAGTTAAATAAGGTAACCATCAAGAACCGATATCCGTTGCCTCAGATTGATAACCTATTTGATCAATTGTGGGGATGCGCTGTGTTTTCGAAGATTGATCTTCATTCAGGCTACCACCAGTTGAGAGTCCGTGAGGCTGATGTACCCCGGACGGCTTTTCGTTCTCGGCATGGGCATTTTGAGTTCTTGGTGATGTCCTTTGGACTGACAAATGCACCCTCGGCGTTCATGGATTTAATGAATAGAGTGTCCAAGGATTACTTGGACCATTTTGTTATTGTGTTCATAGATGACGTCCTCGTGTATTCCCGCAGTGTCGAGGAGCATACTAAACACTTGCGCTTAGTTTTGTCAACCCTGAGGGAGCACAAGCTCTACGCTAAGTTGAGTAAGTGCGAATTCTGGTTACCCCAGGTGTCCTTTTTGGGCCATGTGGTTGGCAAGGACGGTATTTCTGTAGACCCAACAAAGATTTCTGCTGTGATGGAATGGAAGAGACCTTCTACTCCTAAGGAGATTAGGAGCTTTCTAGGTCTGGCCGGTTATTATAGAAGATTCATGGAAGGGTTCTCTGTGTTGTCTTCCCCTCTAACTAAACTTACCCAGAAGAACACCGCGTTCATTTGGAGCGATAAGTGTGAGGAAGCCTTCCAAGAATTGAAAAAGAGATTGTGTACTGCTCCAGTTTTAACTCTGCCTACTGAAGGACTTGAGTATGATGTGTATGTGGATGCATCACACATTGGACTTGGTTGTGTTTTGATGCAAGAAGGAAAGGTGATCGCATACGGATCATGACAATTAAAAGTTCACGAAAGAAACTATCCCACGCATGATTTAGAGTTTGCTGCAGTGATTTATGCGTTAAAACTTTGGAGACATTTATTGTACGGTGCGATGTGCAAGATCTACACAGACCATAAGAGTTTGAAGTACGTATTCACTCAAAAAGAATTAAATCTGCGCCAGCGTAGGTGGTTGGAGTATGTGGCTGATTATGAAGTGGAGATCCTTTATCACCCGGGAAAGGCTAATGTAGTAGCCGATGCTTTGAGTAGGAAGACAGCTGAAATCTTCAATTTATTTGTGCAATCCCTGGTGGAAGAATTCTTGTTAATGGACATTGAAGTTGGGAGTAGTTCGATGCCTTCCAGTTTGGAAGCAGAAGAACCCTCTTGGATTTCAGTTACTAGAGTGCACCAGAAGGATGATCCTGATTTGCTGCACCTCTGGGTTAGAACTGAGAAAGGAGAGTTACCTGATTTTTCTTTGGATGAGTTAGGTACTCTGAAATATCGAGGTAGATTTTGTATCCCGGCCATTGGTGACATTCGGGCTAAGATTTGTCAAGAAGCTCATGGTTCCAGTGTTTCCTATCATCCTGGATCCACCAAAATGTATAAAGATCTAAAGCAAATGGTTTGGTGGTCGGGAATGAAGGGTGATATAGCGAAGTTTGTGTCAGAATGTTACACGTGTCAGCGTGTTAAGGCAGATCATAGGAGGCCTGGTGGTAAACTGACACCGCTAGATATTCCACAATGGAAGTGGGAGAGTATATCAATGGATTTCATTACCGGTCTACCAAAATCTCCCCATGGGCACGATTCGGTTTGGGTGATAGTCGATAGGCTGACTAAGTGTGCTCACTTTGTGCCATTTAAGATTGGGTATTCTATGAAAAGGATCGCTGAATTATATCTTGAAGAAGTTATTAGATTACATGGTGTACCTGTCAGCATCGTGTCAGATCGAGACTCCAGATTTACGTCTCGTTTTTGGAAGAGTTTACAAGAGGGTTTGGGTACTGATTTAAGGTATTCCACCGCCTATCATCCGCAGACGAATGGTCAGACGGAAAGAGCGAATCAGTTTGTAGAAGATATGATCAGGTGTTATATTTTGGATCATGGTGGTGCTTGGGATGAGCGTCTCAGACTCATGAAATTTGCTTACAATAATAGCTATCAAGAGAGTCTGCAGATGGCCCCGTTTGAGGCCTTATATGGGAGGCGTTGTAGAACTCCCTTGTTTTGGGCTGAAGTTGGTGAGAGGCCGTTGCTAGGTCCGGAAGCCTTTGAGGAGATGAATTGTGCTGTAACTCATATTCGTGAGAAACTCCATGTAGCACAAGAGCGTTATGAGAAATATGCTAATCGACGAAGGGTCGATCTGGAGTTTGCTGTTGGGGACTTGGTTTTTCTGAAGGTCTCTCCGATGCCAGGTGTTAAAAGATTTGGAAGGAACCACAAGTTGGATCCCCGGTATGTGGGACCTTTTCAAATTCTGGAGCGCATCGGAGTGTTAGCTTATCGGCTGGATTTGCCTGCTACTTTCCCTGGTGTCCATGATGTGTTCCATGCGAGCCAGTTGCGGAAGTGTGTTCGTAATGGTCGTCAAGTCCTTGATTCGGTGCCCCAGATTCAGCCCAATCTTTCGTATGTGGAAGAGCCTGTCCGCGTTTTGGAATCTCTAGATCGAGTGTTGCAGAGGAAGACCATTCCTATGGTCAAAGTTCTTTGGAGAAACCAGGATGTCGAGAGCGCGACGTGGGAGTTGGAATCAGCGATGAGAGAATCTCATCCGCTCCTCTTCGCCTAGTTCTGGTATGTTTATATGTTTTAGGTTGTGTTTGATTTCTTCGTTTTTGTTAGATTTTAGATTTGTAATAAGTTTCGGGACGAAACTTCTTTTTAGGGGGAGTGACTGTAACGCCCCTGATTTTTTCAATGATTTTGTTTGGTTTTGGTATCGTCATATTTATGACGTCATGGCGTTACTTTTAACGTCGGGTTGACGGCGCATCGCCGATAAGGCATTTTCGCGTCCGTTCGGTCGAGTCGGCCAATTTCTTGGATTTTTGTCGAAATTAGAAAATATTTCTATGAGGTTTAAGTTGAGTAATTTTAAACTTGCTCGTCAAGTTTCGTCGCAATCCGAGCATTTTTGGAGTCTCGGCGCGCGATTGAAGTTTTGAGTATTTATGTCATTTTATTTGGAAATTTTTATCTCAGGAATGGCTCGTCGGATTTAGGTTTGAATTTGTTGTTGGGTTCATCCCGTCAATTTTCTCCTCGAGCGTTCTCCCTTTGACTCTAATCGATCCTAGTTGTTTTCTCGAGTCCTATATGTATTTTGACAAGTTTCTATGTAAATCTCGAGAGTTCAAGCCTTTATCTCGACCGTTTTTATTATTATTATTTTTGTGTCGGTGTTCGGGCGCTATTTAGAGGGTCAAATAGGAGTGGTATAGAAAAATGGTCAACATATAATTTGTTTGTATCGACGGGATCTACAACTTTCATGTTGACCACCTTTCGATTTGAGGTCATCTAGAACCCTTATTCTCGTTTATTCTGCTGGAACTCGTGTATGGTGCTCCTACTCGAGTATATAGACTTATACTCGAGTATATTGAACTCCTACTCGAGTATATGGACTCCTACTCGAGTATATGGACTCCTACTCAAGTATATGGACTCCTACTCGAGTATATTTGAACTTCTACTCGAGTATGTATGATTCTACTCGAGTATGTATGCTTCTACTCGAGTATGTATACTTCTACTCGAGTATGTATGCTGCCACTCGAGTAGTCCATTCCTGTCAGAGTTAGAGCGCCGTTTTGATGGTTAAAACGAGATCGTATCAAAAAATGGTCAACATGAAATTTGTTCGTCTCGACGGGATCTACAACTTTAATGTTGACCACTTTTCGATTTGAGGTCATCTTGAACCCTTATTCTCATTTATTCTGCTGGAACTCGTGTATGGTGCTCCTACTCGAGTATATAGACTTCTACTCGAGTATATTGAACTCCTACTCGAGTATATGGACTCCTACTCGAGTATATGGACTCCTACTCGAGTATATTTGAACTCCTACTCGAGTATGTATGATTCTACTCGAGTATGTATGCTTCTACTCGAGTATGTATGCTTCTACTCGAGTATGTATGCTGCCACTCGAGTAGTCCTTTCCTATCAGCGTTAGAGCGCCGTTTTGATGGTCAAAACGGCATCGTATCAAATAATGTTCAACATGAATTTTGTTCGTCTCGACGAGATCTACAACTTTCATGTTGTGCACTTTTCTATTTGAAGCCATCTTAGATGCCTATTTTTGATATTTCCGAGGCTGTCCCTTTTAAGTTGAAATTTTTATAAAAGAAAAAAAAAACTATATATATACTTTTCTCTTAGGTTATTAGGATATAACTTCATCTTCTCCGATACTTCTATTCCAAACCAGACCAGCGGCGAGAGATAAGTTTCTCCATTTCGTGAATCTTCCGGTGGCCGCCGACGGAGCTCCGGTGCTCGGAATCTTCAACCGATCGTAGATCCAGAAAGCTCTCACCGAGAGCTACGCTATCATGGTAATTTCTTCCTCTTTCCGTGAGTTTTCTTGTTAGGGTTTTTCGGTCCTAACCCCTTTTCCGCCATTGTTGTTTAGATTTCTACTTCTCCTGAGTTCTTTTGCCCCGATCTACGGCGTGGAACGATTCAGAGAACATTTCCGGTGCAACCAAGGCAAGTAGTGGTTTTCCCTCCTTCCCTCTCGTCCGATTTCGATGGTAACGGTTAAACTTTAGTTCTCAATCCTTGTGCACTTTTGATATTCGGTTCAGTATGCTTGTTGAGTCTTCCTTATGAGTTTTCTTGGTTTTTATTTAGTTTTTGGCATGAAAAATCTCGTCTTGTGGAGTTGTAGAAATGCAATGTAGGGTTTTATTGTGGGCTTTTATCGCCCTATTTATCGCGTTAGAAATTACCTAGGGTCGTAAATCGTTTCTAGAGGTTGATCAACCGTGTTTTTAACCTAGAATATATCGAGTAGAATCCGATGTGCCAAATCCTCTGATTTATTTCCTAGTGACTCGTTCTGCGGGTGTTTGTGGGCAAATCCACCGACCGCAAGGTTTGTTTTCCTTTATTAGTGGTCGTGCAACTCTATTGGTAGTTGGGCATCCTGCGGAGACTAGTGGAGTGTATAAGTCTCCCCCGCAATTAGACGGATTTTAACATCTGTGAGGGGTGTGTCCTTATTAGTGAGCACCCTGCCTGTTTAGATAGAGTTGACCACACGCGGCTAATAAAGTTGTTTTTTTTTTGAGTTACTTTCTTATGATTTACTCATGCCTTTGTTTTCCCCTGCCTTGGGTATCTGGCATGATGGGTTGTACGTGACGATTCACGTAAGTTCTATTTCTCTAAATTTGTTTTGTACCTTATTTCAGTACTTTGGGTCCTGGGTTGGTACCCCTTTCGACCTTGTTCATTTGTTTACTTTATTTATTTTCTTGCCACTACTTGTACCTTCTTGCTGAGGCGTTCTTTTTTTTTGGAATGCCTCAGGTTCAGAGCAGTAGCAGATAGTGGAGCTAGTTTTGGTTTTCTGAGCAGCAGTGTTGGCTGTGGTTTTGCACCTCGCCATAGTGAGGTAGTTTGTCTTTTTAGTTGTTTTCCTTAGTTCAGACATACTTAATACTGTGGGTTCGTGTCAGGTTGTTGACGCCCACAGGATTGTTGATTTTTGACACTTGCTGGCTGTAGTAGTTTCTTATGTTTTGATTTAGATAACTTGCTCTCTGGGATGATTCCTTGCTAGGACTGCATGTTAGGTATTTTGACTTATATAAAAAAAACCTATTAATAGTAAAGCATCCATGCAATTTCTTTCAAAACTAAGTCACTTTTTTCTAGTTAGCGTAAAGACTTTTCATATACTTATTATAAATCTAGAGTCTACATAGCATGAGTTATTCCTCGGGGACATTGATACTCATGTAGGATGTTAGAGTCAATCTAATCAAATATCTTCCACAAGCATATAATTATATTGTAGACCGTGGACTAGATGATCCACTAAGCCGAGGGATACAGCTATCTTCTCAACTTAAACGGGATTTTGTTAATGATAACATATGTTTTCTTTTAAAACCGTAGAGTTTGGAGCCCTGCCTGAGCGTCTGCAGTTATCCCCTGCACGACGTGGCATCACGGCACGTATTTTCCCTTACTCTGATTTAATTTAATTGTTGGGAAAATGCGGGTTGTGACAGTTGGTATCAGAAGGAGGTTGCTTGACAATTGGTCGGGCAACCTTCCCTTGTTAGTGTTAGTTGTTTAGTGTCATGTCATACACACACCGATGTGTCATCAATATGTCTTGGCTGAAGCATGAACACTACACTCATAAGCATGATTAGAAGTATACGGGGCATATTATGTAGTATGGGATGCATAATATGTGTTTGTATATGGATCCACCATAGATGGCAATATGTGAGGGTTATGTAGTATGGGATGCATAACCTCACCACATGAATGCTCATTAGCACGTTTTCTTTTCGTTGCATGCAATATTATGTAGTATGAGATGCATAACATTGCATGTGTACGCCGCTCATAACATGCATTAAGGCCTTTTATAGAATTCATAGCACCACATGCATAGCATAACATAACATAAGCACAACATGCCAAGCTAAAGATTTACTTGATGACATAAGTACACACATGATTTTAAATAAGAGTAAAGGATTCATGCATTCATATCATAGGCACATGAGTCAATAGGATGATAAGATATCATCCTGAGTAGGACATATCATCATCATATAATCCCAGAGCAAGTGACAGCTTTAGCAAGTGTCTTTCAAGTATGGTCTGAACTAGTTTTGTTTGTCCTTATCGTAATCTAGGATTTTAATTGAGTGATCGTTTATAACCCTTTTAGAAATGCCGCCTAAGCGTCCTGCAACGAGGTCGACTCCCCAGTCGGAGGGTGAGTCGTCAGGTGCGCAAAGTGATGCGTTGATCGAGAGTCTACGTCAGAGCAACGAGGCTCTGTCAAGGCAAGTGCTTGCGATGCAATCGCAAATGGAATCCTTTTTGTCTGCCGCCCCTGTGCAGCAACCCTTAGTGCAAGACCCTATTGTGGATCGAGTTGTACCTGATACCCCTGCTCCTCTAGTGCCCCCGGTGACTCTACCACCAGAGATGAATTTTATTTCACACTTCCAGCGGCTGGGGCATCCTACCTATGACGGAAGTGCAGAATTTATGGTTTTAGACGATTGGATCATCTCTATCGAGGAGATGTTTTCATATTCGGGGATTGTAGAAGCCCAGAAGGTAATGATTGGGGCCTACCAGTTAAAAGGATTGGCAAAGAACTGGTGGATTCGTGAAAAAGAGAGTCTGAAGGAAGGTTATTCTTGGGAGTCTTTCAAGAAGATGCTGCTGAAAAAGTTTCTACCCTCGGTCGAGCAGGACCGCCTGATGAATAACTTCCTGTACCTGAAACAGAGACAGCTCACGGTGAGCGAGTACGAGATTGAGTTTAGCAAGTTGAGTAGATTTGCTCCAGATTTAGTAGCTTCGGAGGATGGTAGAGTGAAGCGATTCCTTGGAGGACTAAGAAGCGATGTCCAGCAGTTGGCATGCGCTTATAGAGCAGAGAATTTTGCAGAGGCAGTGGAAGCCGCACTGAAGGTTGAGGCGATTGAAAATGCCAAGAATCGAGGAGCTGCAGTGAGAAAAGATAAGAGAAAAGGTGCCGAAGACGGAAGCTCTAGGGCATCTGGCCCTCCTTCGAAAAAGAAAGGTGGAGAGATATGCAGTTTCTGTGGTCGATCTGGCCACCCGTATGAAAGGTGTTTCAAGAGGACCACACCCTGAAGAAGCAGCAGGTGCTCGCCATTCAAGGCGTACCCAAGGGAGAGCTGGTGTGCTCATTTTGTTCAAGGAAGGGTCATGACATGAGTCGTTGCTGGTTGAAGGATAGAACTTGTTTCCAGTGCAGACAGAAGGAACACCAGAAGTCTGCATGCCCTCAGGCTCAGCCCCCATTGCAGCCTACCCCACTCCGAGCTCTACCGCCGCCACCAAACCAGGACAAAGGAAAAGGAAAGTTAAACGTGGTTACTAGAGAGGAAGCTCAAACCTCTACCCAAGTGATATCAGGTTAGATTCTAACTTGATTTTTACTCTCCTTGTTTGTGGTAGTTTTCGTTCGTTTAGATACGTATGCTACGATTATAGGGGAGTTTAAGGTGCGGAACAGGTGGGCGCGCATCCTTTTCGATTCGGGTGCCACCCATTCTTTCGTGGCGCAGAGTTTTGTAGATAAACATCGTTTGAATGTGGATTAATTAGAAGATTCCTTCAACGTCAAGCTTCCTTCTGGAAATCTAGTGACATCAAGTCGAGGAATTCAGAGATGCCCTATTTGTCTAGGCGATTTTCTAGCTTTTGCGGATTTGATGGTATTGGATCTGGCAGACTTTGACGTGATTTTGGGCATGGACTGGTTGTCCAAGTATGATACAGTCATCCAATGCAAGGCTAAGCGGCTGGATTTCAAGATGGGCAACGGCCAACCTATGAGTGTCTATGGTTCTCAAGGCAAGAGTTCCCTCCTTATTTCTGCGGTACGTGCTTGTCGAGCTTTAGAGTCTGGTTGTGAGGCATATGTTGTTTCTCTGTCGGCTTTGGAATCAGCTTTTGTTACACCACGTCTTGAGGATGTCTCGGTGGTGCAAGAGTATCCAGATGTCTTTCCTGATAGTCTTCCAGGACTTCCTCTAGAAAGAGAGGTAGAGTTTGTGATAGACCTTGAGCCAGGTACTCGCCCTATTGCTAAGGCACCATACCGCATGGCTCCGCGAGAGTTAGATGAGTTGCGCGCTCAGCTGGATGAGTTGCTGCAGTGTGGTTTTATTAGACCGAGTTCTTCACCTTGGGGTGCTCCTATTTTGTTCGTTAAAAAGAAAGATGGTTCTATGAGGCTTTGCATAGATTATCGAGAGTTAAATAAGGTAACCATCAAGAACCGATATCCGTTGCCTCGGATTGATAACCTATTTGATCAATTGTGGGGATGCGCTGTGTTTTCGAAGATTGATCTTCGTTCAGGCTACCACCAGTTGAGAGTCCGTGAGGCTGATGTACCCCGGACGGCTTTTCGTTCTCGGCATGGGCATTTTGAGTTCTTGGTGATGTCCTTTGGACTGACAAATGCACCCTCGGCGTTCATGGATTTAATGAATAGAGTGTCCAAGGATTACTTGGACCATTTTGTTATTGTGTTCATAGATGACGTCCTCGTGTATTCCCGCAGTGTCGAGGAGCATACTAAACACTTGCGCTTAGTTTTGTCAACCCTGAGGGAGCACAAGCTCTACACTAAGTTGAGTAAGTGCAAATTCTGGTTACCCCAGGTATCCTTTTTGGGCCATGTGGTTGGCAAGGACGGTATTTCTGTAGACCCAACAAAGATTTCTGCTGTGATGGAATGAAAGAGACCTTCTACTCCTAAGGAGATTAGGAGCTTTCTAGGTCTGGCCGGTTATTATAGAAGATTCGTGGAAGGGTTCTCTGTGTTGTCTTCCCCTCTAACTAAACTTACCCAGAAGAACACCGCGTTCATTTGGAGCGATAAGTGTGAGGAAGCCTTCCAAGAATTGAAAAAGAGATTGTGTACTGCTCCAGTTTTAACTCTGCCTACTGAAGGACTTGAGTATGCTGTGTATGTGGATGCATCACATATTGGACTTGGTTGTGTTTTGATGCAAGAAGGAAAGGTGATCGCATACGGATCAAGACAATTAAAAGTTCACGAAAGAAACTATCCCATGCATGATTTAGAGTTTGCTGCAGTGATTTATGCGTTAAAACTTTGGAGACATTTATTGTACGGCGCGATGTGCAAGATCTACACAGACCATAAGAGTTTGAAGTACGTATTCACTCAAAAAGAATTAAATCTGCGCCAGCGTAGGTGGTTGGAGTATGTGGCTGATTATGAAGTGGAGATCCTTTATCACCCGGGAAAGGCTAATGTAGTAGCCGATGCTTTGAGTAGGAAGACAGCCGAAATCTTCAATTTATCTGTGCAATCCCTGGTGGAAGAATTCTTGTTAATGGACATTGAAGTTGGGAGTAGTTCGATGCCTTCCAGTTTGGAAGCAGAAGAGCCCTCTTGGATTTCCCTTACTAGAGTGCACCAGAAGGATGATCCTGATTTGCTGCACCTCTGGGTTAGAACTGAGAAAGGAGAGTTACCTGATTTTTCTTTGGATGAGTTAGGTACTCTGAAATATCGAGGTAGATTTTGTATCCCGGCCATTGGTGACATTCGGGCTAAGATTTGTCAAGAAGCTCATGGTTCCAGTGTTTCCTATCATCCTGGATCCACCAAAATGTATAAAGATCTAAAGCAAATGGTTTGGTGGCCGGGAATGAAGGGTGATATAGCTAAGTTTGTGTCAGAATGTTACACGTGTCAGCGTGTTAAGGCAGATCATAGGAGGCCTGGTGGTAAACTGACACCGCTAGATATTCCACAATGGAAGTGGGAGAGTATATCAATGGATTTCATTACCGGTCTACCAAAATCTCCTCGTGGGCACGATTCGGTTTGGGTGATAGTCGATAGGCTGACTAAGTGTGCTCACTTTGTGCCATTTAAGATTGGGTATTCTATAAAAAGGATCGCTGAATTATATCTTGAAGAAGTTATTAGATTACATGGTGTACCTGTCAGCATCGTGTCAGATCGAGACTCCAGATTTACGTCTCGTTTTTGGAAGAGTTTACAAGAGGGTTTGGGTACTGATTTAAGGTATTCCACCGCTTATCATCCGCAGACGAATGGTCAGACGGAAAGAGTTAATCAGTTTGTAGAAGATATGATCAGGTGTTATATTTTGGATCATGGTGGTGTTTGGGATGAGCGTCTCAGACTCATGGAATTTGCTTACAATAATAGCTATCAAGAGAGTCTGCAGATGGCCCCGTTTGAGGCCTTATATGGAAGGCGTTGTAGAACTCCCTTGTTTTGGGCTGAAGTTGGTGAGAGGCCGTTGCTAGGTCCGGAAGCCCTTGAGGAGATGAATTGTGCTGTAACTCATATTCGTGAGAAACTCCATGTAGCACAAGAGCGTTATGAGAAATATGCTAATCGACGAAGGGTCGATCTGGAGTTTGCTGTTGGGGACTTGGTTTTTCTGAAGGTCTCTCCGATGCCAGGTGTTAAAAGATTTGGAAGGAACCACAAGTTGGATCCCCGGTATGTGGGACCTTTTCAAATTCTGGAGCGCATCGGAGTGTCAGCTTATCGGCTGGATTTGCCTGCTACTTTCCCTGGTGTCCATGATGTGTTCCATGTGAGCCAGTTGCGGAAGTGTGTTCGTAATGGTCGTCAAGTCCTTGATTCGGTGCCCCAGATTCAGCCCAATCTTTCGTATGTGGAAGAGCCTGTCCGCATTTTGGAATCTCTAGATCGAGTGTTGCGGAGGAAGACCATTCCTATGGTCAAAGTTCTTTGGAGAAACCAGGACGTCGAGAGCGCGACGTGGGAGTTGGAATCAGCGATGAGAGAATCTCATCCGCTCCTCTTCGCCTAGTTCTGGTATGTTTATATGTTTTAGGTTGTGTTTGATTTCTTCGTTTTTGTTAGATTTTGGATTTGTAATAAGTTTCAGGACGAAACTTCTTTTTAGGGGGAGTGACTGTAACGCCCCTGATTTTTTCGATGATTTTGTTTGGTTTTGGTATCGTCATATTTATGACGTCATGACGTTACTTTTAACGTCGGGTTGACGGCGCATCGCCGATAAGGCATTTTCGCATCCGTTCGGTCGAGTCGGCCAATTTCTTGGATTTTTGTCGAAATCAGAAAATATTTCTATGAGGTTTAAGTTGAGTAATTTTAAACTTGCTCGTCAAGTTTCGTCGCAATCCGAGCATTTTTGGAGTCTCGACGCGCGATTGAAGTTTTGAGTATTTATGTCATTTTATTTGGAAATTTTTATCTCAGGAATGGCTCGTCGGATTTAGGTTTCGAATTCGTTGTTGGGTTCATCCCGTCAATTTTCTCCTCGAGCGTTCTCCCTTTGACTCTAATCGATCCTAGTTGTTTTCTCGAGTCCTATACGTATTTTGGCAAGTTTCTATGTAAATCTCGAGAGTTCAAGCCTTTATCTCGACCGTTTTTATTATTATTATTTTTGTGTCGGTGTTCGGGCGCTATTTAGAGGGTCAAATAGGAGTGGTATGGAAAAATGGTCAACATGAAATTTGTTCGTCTCGACGGGATCTACAACTTTCATGTTGACCACTTTTCGATTTGAGGTCATCTTGAACCCTTATTCTCATTTATTCTGCTGGAACTCGTGTATGGTGCTCCTACTCGAGTATATAGACTTATACTCGAGTATATTGAACTCCTACTCGAGTATATGGACTCCTACTCGAGTATATAGACTCCTACTCGAGTATATGGACTCCTACTCGAGTATATTTGAACTCCTACTCGAGTATGTATGATTCTACTCGAGTATGTATGCTTCTACTCGAGTATGTATGCTTCTACTCGAGTATGTATGCTGCCACTCGAGTAGTCCATTCCTATCAGAGTTAGAGCGCCATTGTGATGGTCAAAACGGCATCGTATCAAAAAATGGTCAACATGAAATTTGTTCGTATCGACGGGATCTACAACTTTCATGTTGACCAATTTTCGATTTGAGGTCATCTTGAACCCTTATTCTTGTTTATTCTGCTGGAACTCGTGTATGGTGCTCCTACTCGAGTATATAGACTTCTACTCGAGTATATTGAACTCCTACTCGAGTATATGGACTCCTACTCGAGTATATGGACTCCTACTCGAGTATATTTGAACTTCTACTTGAGTATGTATGATTCTACTCGAGTATGTATGCTTCTACTCGAGTATGTTTGCTTCTACTCGAGTATGTATGCTGCCACTCGAGTAGTCCTTTCCTGTCAGCGTTAGAGCGCCGTTTTGATGGTCAAAACGGCATCGTATCAAAAAATGGTCAACATGAATTTTGTTCGTCTCGACGATATCTACAACTTTCATGTTGTGCACCTTTCGATTTGAAGCCATCTTAGATGCCTATTTTTGATATTTCCGAGGCTGTCCCTTTTAAATTGAAATTTTTATAAAAGAAAAAAAAACTATATATATACTTTTCTCTTAGGTTATTAGGATATAACTTCATCTTCTCCGATACTTCTATTCCGAACCAGACCAGCGGCGAGAGATAAGTTTCTCCATTTCGTGAATCTTCCGGTGGCCGCCGACGGAGCTCCGGTGCTCGGAATCTTCAACCGATCGTAGATCCGGAAAGCTCTCACCGAGAGCTACGCTATCGTGGTAATTTCTTCCTCTTTCCGTGAGTTTTCTTGTTAGGGTTTTTCGGCCCTAACCCCTTTTCCGCCATTGTTGTTTAGATTTCTACTTCTCCTGAGTTCTTTTGCCCCGATCTACGGCGTGGAACGATTCAGAGAACATTTCCGGTGCAACCAAGGCAAGTAGTGGTTTTCCCTCCTTTCCTCTCGTCTGATTTCGATGGTAACGGTTAAACTTTAGTTCTCAATCCTTGTGCACTTTTAATATTCGGTTCAGTATGCTTGTTGAGTCTTCCTTATGAGTTTTCTTGGTTTTTATTTAGTTTTTGGCATGAAAAATCTCGTCTTGTGAAGTTGTTGAAATGCGATGTAGGGTTTTATTGTGGGCTTTTATCGCCCTATTTATCACGTTAGAAATTACCTAGGGTCGTAAATCATTTCTAGAGGTTGATCAACCGTGTTTTTAACCTAGAATATATCGAGTAGAATCCGATGTGCCAAATCCTCTGATTTATTTCCTAGTGACTCGTTCTGCGGGTGTTTGTGGGCAAATCCACCGACCGCAAGGTTTGTTTTCCTTTATTAGTGGTCGTGCAACTCTATTGGTGGTTGGGCATCCTGCGGTGACTAGTGGAGTGTATCTCCCCCGCAATTAGACGGATTTTAACATCTGTGAGGGGTGTGTCCTTATTAGTGAGCACCCTGCCTGTTTAGATAGAGTTGACCACACGCGGCTAATAAAGTTGTTTTTTTTTTGAGTTTCTTTCTTATGATTTACTCATGCCTTTGTTTTCCCCCTGCCTTGGGTATCTGGCATGATGGGTTGTACGTGACGATTCACGTAAGTTCTATTTCTCTAAATTTGTTTTGTACCTTATTTCAGTACTTTGGGTCCTGGGTTGGTACCCCTTTCGACCTTGTTCATTTGTTTACTTTATTTATTTTCTTGCCACTACTTGTACCTTCTTGCTGAGGCATTCTTTTTTTTGGAATGCCTCAGGTTCAGAGCAGTAGCAGATAGTGGAGCTAGTTTTGGTTTTCTGAGCAGCAGTGTTGGTTGTGGTTTTGCACCTCGCAATAGTGAGGTAGTTTGTCTTTTTAGTTGTTTTCCTTAGTTCAGACATACCTAATACTGTGGGTTCGTGTCAGGTTGTTTACGCCCACATGATTGTTGATTTTTGACACTTGCTGGCTGTAGTAGTTTCTTATGTTTTGATTTAGATAACTTGCTCTCTGGGATGATTCCTTGCTAGGACTACATGTTAGGTATTTTGACTTATAAAAAAAACCTATTAATAGTAAAGCATCCATGCAATTTCTTTCAAAACTAAGTCACTACTTTCTAGTTAGCGTAAAGACTTTTCATATACTTATTATAAATCTAGAGTCTACATAGCATGAGTTATTCCTCGGGGACATTGATACTCATGTAGGATGTTAGAGTCAATCTAATCAAATATCTTCCGCAAGCGTATAATTATATTGTAGACCGTGGACTAGATGATCCACTAAGCCGAGGGATACGGCTATCTTCTCAACTTAAACGGGATTTTGTTAATGATAACATATGTTTTCTTTTAAAACCATAGAGTTTGGAGCCCTGCCTGAGCGTCTGCAGTTATCCCCTGCACGACGTGGCATCACGGCGCGTATTTTCCCTTACTCTGATTTAATTTAATTGTTGGGAAAATGCGGGTTGTGACAAGCATGCCTAATTCCGGGGTTGGAGGCGGCTACTCCGACTGGTGGCCATGGACTTTGGCATTTTCCGGTGAACCTATCCCGATCTCAATTCTCCAGCAGAAGCTTTGATCCAAGAGTAGATTTCAACTACTCGAGGGCTTTTGAAGGTGATGAAAGGGTCGAATTGAGCTTTGGAGGCCTCAATATAGGAGATCCATGAATGGGAGGTGGTAGTCCATGGCCATTAATGTCCCTTCTTGATGTTGGCCAACCTTAAAATGCTAGAAACTCATCCTCTTCATCAGGGGAGATGAAAGAAGGGGTTGGGGAAGGAGAAGGGAGTGTCACTTTGCCTCCCTCCATTATTCCCCACCTCCAAATGAAACTTCCCCCTTAATTACCTCAATTAAACCCTAATTAAATCTCCTAATTAAGATTAAATAAATTTAATAAATTTAGTGGGCCTTAGGTTGGGCCTTGGGCAAGGCCTTAGTCCACTTGAATTGGCTTGGACTCTCATTTAGCCTTTAGGGTTAATTTGACCATGGTTGACCTTGGGGTTGACTTTGGTCAACTTGATAGGTTGACTGGTCCAAGGGGTCTGTCTTGCGTCCCATGACACCACCCAATGTTGATTGGATCATGGTGATGCCCCAATTGGGCCCACTTTGCCAAATAGCGTGATTTTGGGCTAAATAGGGCCAAGTTTGACTTTGGTCAAATTGGTCAACTTGGTGACCCCATGATGGGGCTCTTGGGTCCACTTGACCCCTAATGACGTTACAAGATTAGGGGCGGGGTCGACTTTAGGTTTTGAGGCCAATAGGACCTTTTAGGGGAAGGTTTGACCTATATTGACCTAAGGTTGACTTTGGTCAATTCGACCCACTAGATTGACCTAGCCTTGAGTCCATCACTCAATTGCCTCTATCTTAGGGTTAGGGAAGTGTTAGTGAGCTTATCTTGAGGTGGTGAGTTCATGTGAGTGTGAATTGACCTAGGTTGACTTGTGCACATTGGGGGTGCACTTAGTCATTTCCCTAAGCTCAAACTGAGCTAGGGGCACACTAGGGCCTCCATGCACCACTCAAGCCCTAACCCTAACTTTAGGTGGTTTGGAAGTGTGGGGGATGTTACACATATGACCCTTTTTCTTGCAGAAAAAACAAGTTGATAGCTTTTGGTTATCCGGTTTCTTTATGGAAACTGCTACCCCTTTGCCTTTATCTTTTGGATCACCCTTAGGATTATAAGGCTATCCTTTCTTGTGAGGCACAAGATTAGCTGATTCTAATTTCTCTTGGTTCAGCCTGCCCTGCTCTTGAACACACATATTCAGCAGCTCATTCACTGACCACTTTTCCTTGTGTCATATAAGACACCTTAAATGCAATGTAGTCAGCAGCCAATGAAGTTGGGATAAAATGGACCAAAAATGACTCTGAAAAATCAACATCTAAAGTCTTCAACTGAGCAGCTATTTATCTCATCTCCATAATGTGCCGCCTTATGATTTTTGTTCCTTTAAGCTTCATGGAACATAGTTTTGCCATTAGAGTGCTGGCTTGAGCTTTATCGAAGCTGACGAACTGTTCATCAATGGTCCCCATCATTTCTTTAGTAGCTTTGCATTCAGGAATAGATCCCCTTATGCTCTGGATGATGTGGGTCTTGATTACCATCATACTAAGACGATTGGATCTCTCCCATTGCTCGTATAAGGTACAGTCAACTTGAGAGCTTTGCTCCGTGGGGAGAGCATGCTCTTCTATGCGAAGAGCAAGATCTAGGTCCATGCACCGTAAGGCTAGAAGAACCTTATCTTCCCAAAATTTTTAATTATCACTGGAGTGAATGAGGATAAATTGAGTTGGATCAATTATGGTGTTAAAAACTGCAATAGACATTAGAGTACACACTTACTATTAATTTAAAAGCAACCAAAAATTTAATTGTCGATGAAATCATTATAGAAAACAAAAAAAAACTTTATTTAACAATTAACTCATGTTAATTGTGAATTGATAAAAATCTAGTCTTTTGTTGGCAAAGACCGTTGTTGCATTGGATTTTTATCAAACTTTATTTATATATAGAGCTAGTAAGGAATATGCCAAGATTAATGGAATCTCGTACCCGTGGGCTTGAAGACCCATTAATCTTGGTATGTATTAACTACTATATCCCAATTAAATTCTAAATGTTATATATTACTTCTCCGTGGGGCCAGGTAATTAATTACAAGTAATTGAATGTAATTGCAACATACAAAAATTAGATTGTGAATTTCAACGCACTCCATAGTGCATTTCTGAAGGTCACTTTACTGGGCTTGTCAGGATGCTTTGTCTATTCCTGAGATTCTCAACAAAATTTATTCTAATAAGAGCACGAAACAATTTGTGGAGCTCATCACCAGAGAACCTGAATCCGATCACCAAAGACCAGTACACAAGACCATGTTAGTAAGCCAGTTGAACTGCAGTTCCACACCGCCAAAAGCTTGATGCTTCAAGAGTATTGTCTTGTCTTTTACTTGCACATTCACTGCAACACCGAAGAACATCAAACAACGACAAGTCAGAGGCACACAAGTTTCTCCATGGTGGGTATCGAGCACATGACAATGGAGGACATGGATATCGGATTCGAGTCGATAATGTAGGGTTGTTCATTGCTGCAATACAATCCAGATTGAAAGAAATTAATTACATCACAATGAAAAAATATTACATCCATCACAAAAGCGGTAATGGACAACTCTGAAACCTAGAAATGCACCAATGAGCATCCAACAAAGAAAAGTTTGTTGGTTTTTTTTGGAAGAAATCGCCTAGATTTTTGGAAAAAACACTAGAAATTTTTGGAAGAAATCTTCACAAAATTTCTAAAAACCAATCATAGATTTTGGAAGAATCTTCGCAGAAATTTTTGAAATAAAACCGGATATCCAACCCTAAACCTCTCTTTGATACCACATGATAAACACAAAACCAATTTAGGGCAAAACCCTAGTGCAGCGGAGAGAAGGATCAGGTATTTAGGAGTTATACCTCCAGCCATTGATAACTTATAAGGACGGTCGGCTTCAATCCGGAGTCCTTGTGCATAAATCTGGAAGAGATCGGGTTGATTCTTCTACGGAACAATGACATAGAACCACCTCTAGCCGGACTGTGAAAACACCGACGAAAGAGGGCTCAGGACGGTGCTCCGGTGATCTAAACAAGGCTTGGGACGATGCTTCCGTGGGCGATGTCGCGAGATGACGACGGATCGGGAAAGAAACCTAAAATCGCGAATCCGGTTTTATGGCTTGCGGCTTCTGAATTTGGGAAGAGAACCGGATGGATGTAATTAAGATGAGTTTAAATCCTATTTATACCCCCAAACTAGGGCCTCAAGCAAACCTTGAACCATCTTGGCCATCCATCCTCCCATCTAGAGCATCTTGACTTAAAACCCGATCTAACTTAAACCACACATCACTCTTGGGCAATCTAACATGAGTGGCTCAGTTAATTTTGCGTGGCTCTCTGCCTCTTTTATTATTGTGTGACTCCAGTTCCTGCTATATTTTGCCTCGTCAGTTGCTGCACCTGCTTTAATTATGTTGTTAATTGTTGTACCCTCTGTTTTAGGGCTATTAATATGCCCAATTTTGTGTTAGTATTTTATCTATGAAAGTCAAGTGAATGCAATGTTCGATCCACTTCATGTAATATTCCTCAGACAACTAGACCCCCTAGGAGTGCTTTTGTCATGACTGGATCATGACAAAACCCTAGGAAGCCCAAGAAGACCAAGTGGACCTAGGAATATAGGTGAGATCATTATGGTCTGTAAATAGTAGATTCCTAAACCCTAGTTTTGGATGATCATGGGGTTTCACCATGACTCCAAGACCCCATCATGACCCAACCAATCTATTGAAAGGCCCTAAGGGTCCATATGAGTCAACCTAGGGTGACCAAGTTGACCTAGGACCATCCTAGGCCTAAATTGGGCAAGGTGCCCTAACTAAGGGCAATGTGCCCCTAATAAGCCCAACTAACCCTACCAAGGTCTTCCTAGACCCAAAGTGGGGTCAATGGGTCACCAAAGATCCATTGGGGTCAACTCTAGAGCCTGAATTGACCCAAGTCAACCCTAGACCTAAAGTGGTCAAAGTGCCATAACTAAGGGGTAAGTGACCTTCAGTGGTAAAGTTAACCCTACATAACTCTACCTAGACCCTAGGGGAGGCCAATGGGTCAGCAAGGACCCATTGGGGTCAACCAGAAAGGTCAAAAGGACTAAGGTCAACCCTAGTCTAGTTTAGATCAACGTAGCCCAAATGGGCTAACCCAAGCTCAAGCCCTCTTTCATTTGGGCTAACCAACTCTTAATTATGTGATGATATGAATTAGTGGGCTTCAAATAGCCTAAAGGGTTGACCAAGTCAGCCTTGATGACTAGGAGAGAGGAAACCTCATTTTCCCCTTTAATGGAGGAGAGAGAAAATGAAGGGAAGGGCCATTCATGGCTATGAAGGCCAAGAGACCTCTCCTATTGCTGGAATCATCTCCCCTGGTCAGTTAAGGGAAGGCCAAGGGTTTTCCCGACCATGGCAGTGGATAGGGGAGGAGAACCACCATGGACGAAATTTCACTTTCAATGGCCATTAATGGCCATTGATGCTTGACCTCTCCCCTCCCCCATTTTACTCTTTTAAAAGCATCACTAGACTCATAGGAGTCATTTGCAACCCTTGCCTGAAGGAGCCGAGACCCTTGATAGTGTTGTTGCAGAAATCTAGCCGGCGGCACCACCACCATTGCAACCCGGCGATCGACGCATCTATAGACCACCAATAAGGTCCTCCTCCTCTCCTTACTCTGTGGGTAGATCTTAGGTTTCAGTTAGAATGAAGATCGGGCTAAATTGAGCCCGATCCAAGCTTTCAATTTCCTGGTTTTTCGGGAAAATTCCTCTTGTCGGGATCGCCAGAAAAGGCCCCTCCGGTGGCTGTGCTGCCGCCTGGCGATAGCCACCACCTCGACGGAGGTGGTGGTGGCGGTGGCCGGTCAGGGAGGTTGCTGGATGGACGGGAATTAGGCCGGGAAGTGGCTCCAGGTCGGTACGATCCTGGCCGTCAGCTGGAGGTAGACGATGACCAGTTACCGTCCATCATGTGCCAAGATTCGTGCCAATATTATATTTAAACTATAGGATGATATTCATTTCATTTCTGTCACAGAATATGTATTTAATGTTTTTATTTATTAAAAATACCTAGGGTCACCTACAAAAAAGTGGTAAACATCAAAGTTGTAGCCCTAGGGGTTTACTTTATTTTACAATTGGTTTGAATCAATTTGGGTGCCTGGTTTGACCAGGGCACTCATTTTGGTGGGGTACCTAGGGTTAGACAAAAAAAATAAAATGAGTGCACCCACTTCATCCCTTGTCCAATCAATCTGAAATTTGGACAGGGAGTCACCCTAATTTATACCTAGGTCCTGTCCAAAATTGAGAATTTATGGAGACAAGTTTTCTATAGTTTTAGAAATTATTTAATAATCTTAGGGTAAATTAATTAGGAGACCTAAAGACCTCCAAACCTTCCCAAATTTTGTTGCGTGGTCCTTAGTGTCATCATGAGGCTCTGTATAAAGTTTCACCCGATTTAGAGAAGATTTAGTTGGGAAATGAGCAAACCCTAGCCTTGCCCTAAAAGGGGTATTTAGGTCAAAAGTGCACCTTGTGGGTTTGGGTGGCCAAACCACCTCAACAGAGTTTGAAATTTGGGTCACTAATTTAATATGACATTTAACACCCTCATATGGATTATCGGGTGGTTTAGGGAAGAGTTGCCCTAGGACCCAAGTTCAAACCCTAAGTTTGGAACTTGGGGGTTTGAGAAGGGCATGGGGTCAAATGCCCTTATATGGACTTGAAATTTGGTGGAGAGGACCCTATGGTAGCTAAACTCCTCTGGTGTAAATATTAATGGATTTAGAGATAGTTAAACCCCTCAAAACCCTAACTCTAGTTTAGGTCACAAATTTTAAAATGGTATGATAAGTTATCAAAACTACATGAAAAGTTGTGAAATTTGGGTAGTGTAGTCATAGGGTTAATATGAGCCTCTGCTAATTTTATTGGAGATTTTGGAACAATAAATTTAGTATCTTCTTTGTATTACATGGATTTGGCCTTGATAGTCTTTTGTGTATTATGATCTCACTATTCATTGGAAAATTAAGAAAATTGGACAAATGATGTTTTAGGTCATTATGCTCATATCTGAATTTTATTGTAATTTTTAGATGCATATTTTCTGTACTTACTTCCCAAGCTTATAATTATGCAATTATTAGAGCTCAAGGCTTGTTAAAAAATTGTGAAACTTATTCAGGTGGGATATTAAAGCAGTATTCTCATGAGGAAATTTTATTAAATTTTTTTAAATGAATATTTTCAGTAGTTGGTTCATTATTTTATGAAAGAGGATTATCATTCTAAATTAAAATTAGAGTTTATTATTCACTGGAAAATTTGGAAACTTGGTCAGGAATGTTTACAGGGTATAATAGTCATGCTTGAATTTTCTTATAATTTTTGTAAGCTTAATTGCAGTACTTGTTTCTTTAATTGTTAACTATATATTTATATTTAAAATTTTGGATCAGAGGCTTAAACCTTGAAAAAAAATTGGGAGACTTGAATTTACTGTTAATTAGTTGCCTAGTATTTATCATAATTTTCTGGAGCATTTTGCATGACTGTAAATGCCACTTCATATTCAAATTGGGGCATTTGGATTTTTAGGGAAAATAAATAAAATTTCAAATAAATTAGGAAAATTCCAAGTTTCTGGATTTAGGCTATAAATGGCATGATAGGCCTCCATTAATTATATTAGGGTGTTTGGATCAGTATTTAGAGTACCTCCTATCATGCACATCCTATAACATAAGGTGGTCTGCATTTAGTAAAACTGCGGAAATTGTGTTAATATGTGGAATGGTCGTAGGGAGATGGGATTGTAGTTTGCTGATTTTAATGAAGTAGATTGGAGTATACCATTGGAAGTTGGGATAAGTAGGTTGTAGGGTTGTCTAAGATTAGGTGGTGCTCGGGATTGACGAAAGATCGTCTTTCCTGTGGAGGGAGAAAGAAAGCCAAAACACATTAGAGTTAGATCCAGAGTAATACTAAAGAGATCGGGAATTGGGTAATAAACAATACTAATAAATGCCTTGCGAAAAGGAGCTTTGGGCTTCAGCACATCGTAATTCCTAGTGCCCTCGAGAACCCTTCAGGGGGTATGCCTTGGGAAGTCCTGGGCTAACCTAAACTGTAGGAAAATAAACTGCAAGAGTAACTAGTATAACTAGGGATTCACTTTCACTCACCTCGATGTCTCGGGATGTTAAGTTGGGTCACTCGGGAAGTAGGCTCGGTGGTTTTGGTGATGGGCAGGTTGGCCCATCGAACTTTGGCTCGGTTGTTGTTTGTGACGGGCGGGATGGTCCGGGGAGCTTAGGCTCAGTTGTTGACAGTGACAGATGGGATGGTCTGGGGAGCTTTGGCTTGGTAGCTTATACATAAGGTTGTATGTGCATAAAGTATAAGGTAGTGGGTCTTCGGTATTGGAATGTCGATGCACCGACGCCAATATGTTGACTCGACAAGTGTGGTTTTGCACTTCGCCAAATAAAACCCTGTGGACTTGTCGGCAAAGAGTACGTAGGAGCTCCGTTTAGTGCACCAGCGTCGAGGCGTACGATAGGTCTGACTGGTAGTGCTATTACCGGTTTAGAGGTGGGCGAGGCCCAACCCACCACTTCCGTTTGCCACTACGGAGGTATCTCGGGAGGTTAGGCTCCAGAAAGGGGGAACTAAAGGTCTATGTGAACAGAGTCGAGTGTGTGTGTTGCACTTGCTTGATTAACATCATAGCATACTTGCATGTTATAGCATAACCATTGCATTTAACCCTTGACACCTATTGTATAAATTGGTATGGGAATTTTTATACAATAGGCCCTACAAAACGACCCCTTGGTTTATAAGCTCGCGTGAGCGTGCTTATAAGTTAAGGTTTTTATTCTGTAGATATATACATGCTTGCTATAAAACTGACACCCTACCTTATAAATTGGAATGAGACTCTTTATACGATAGGAGCTTTGCAAAAGATCCCTTAACTTATGTGTTTTTATATAAGTTAAGGTTACTTATTTCTTGTTCAGTTTTTCATACCTATATTACTGCCACATATACTTATATAACTGCTAGATTAGTTCCGCCGTCACCCTCCTCTTGTTCATTCTCCGCCATCACTACCTCTCCTTTCCTTCTCTCCGCTCGGTGCCTAGGAGCCATGGGGCAAGGGGTGGGGGATGATATGACTTAGTCTTTTAGACTAACGGTTTTTGAACCACATCATTTTAGGTGACCGTGGAGCCTGTTGAAATACCCTATTACTAATTTGGGCAAGGATCACTATGTTCTTAGGAAATTGTTTTGACCTTCTTGTATAGTCTTAAAGGTCAATTAGAATGAGTCTAAGGGTTAGAACTTAGGTTTAGAAGCTGCCCCCAAGACCCTCTAAGATCAGAATAAAAGTGCAGAAGACTAAGACAATTTTCTTCGAGCTCAGATCGACGAAACGTCGAACTCAGTTCGACTATCTCTTAGCTCAGTTCAACGAGTCATCGAACTCGGTTCGACGATCTTCGAACTCAGATCGACGTTTCTATCTCTAGCTAATCCAAGTCTCTGAGCTCAGTTCGACGATAGTTGAGCTCATATCGATGATTTCTGTTTCAAGTCTAGATCCAGTCTCTGAGCTCAGGTCGACGATAGTTGAGCTCAGATCGACGATTTCTGGAGAAATCTACGATTTCAGGAATTCAAATTTAGACAGTTATGGAATTCAATCTGAGTTATTATCAGCATTTATTTCAAAGGATTCTGTAGCCGTTTCAACTAATCTAGAGCAAGTTTCAAGGAAGAGAAAATGGAATGTTTCTTAGGACTTTCCTCCAGAGACAGATGACATTTAAGGCAGTAATTTATGACTGATAAACGGCTATCTAGAAGGCTGCTTTTCATTATATCTCTTCAAAATCATTTTGAAGAAGACACAAGAGATATCAATCAAGAATTTTGAGATACAAGTCTACAGGATTACTGAGTTAGAATTCATACAGAACACAAGGAATAATACTGTGAAGGAGATCATCAAACAAAAAAGATTTCTTCTATTCTACTCCTTCAAGATCATCTTGATTCAAGTGTTCAAAGGCTTCTTCAATCAAAGACTCCAGACACATCAAATTTAAGCAACTGCTGAAATCATCTCTTGCTCGAGATCTAAAGTTACTGAAGACCTATCACCCTATACAAAGCTCTTCTTCCTGAACAATTGCAGATCTCACGGGGAGCTTTGACAACATCATCCACTAGTCTTCTCTTAGACTGTTGACAAAGAAGAACAACAAACTCTTTTCTTTCTTTCTTTATTCTGCTGTAAAAGGGTTACTCAAAACTCCCTTAAAAAGTTGTGGTTGGTTTTTGAGACCTGATCAAAACTCAGTGGTGGCAAGACACCTGATCAAAAAATCTGGGTTTGGTTTTTGAGCACCTTATCAAAAGCTCATTGGTGCCCAGGACACTTGATCAACCTTTCCTGCAGTGGATTCCTACCTAGGGTGGTAGAAGAGTGCATGTACCCAGGTTGATTGGGGAACAACTATAGATCCTTGTGTCTTCTGGATTGCTGTGTTTTTGCTTTGCTGTGTGCTGTGATTTTGTTTATTGCTTTTTTAGTTTTATTTACTGTAAGCACATTACACCTATACTTAAATTAAGTCTTCCACTGCAAATAATTTTTATCTGGAAAATTATTTTAATATACTCTATTCACCCCCCTCTAGAGTAAATGTAGATCTTACCCTCACTTTCAATTGGTATCAGAGGGAGGTTGGTTACTCAACAACTGAATCTTCATTAGATTGGTTGTTCCTATAGGCTAACACCTGAACCAAAAGATCTCTGATAAGATCAATCTTCTATAAAGGATTATTATTTGTATTATATTTATATTCATACAAAACCATGGCACAAAACAAAGATTATGCTAGCACCAGACCTCCAGTGTGCAATCTTTCTAAGTTTGCACTTTGGAAGGCAAGGATAAAATTATATATGAATTCTATTGATGAGGACATCAACAATTCTATTTTGACAGTGTGTCCAAGACCTCCAGCAAATACAAGTACAAGTGTTGTTCCACCTCCTTCAGGAATAGATGCAGAAATCAAGAAATGGAAAGTTGCAGATGCCAAAGCAATGAATATTCTGGCTCAGACTATGTCTGATGAAATATTTCAGAAAGTGGCTGAATGTAACTTAGCAAAATAAATATGGGATAAGTTATCTGAAATTGTATCAGGATTTGCTGATGAAAGGAAATACATAAGATCCCATCTCATAACCCAGTATAAGAACTTCAAAAAGGGAGAAACTGAGTCAGTTGCTGACATGTACAATAGGCTCAGCCTAATAGTCAGTGAGTTAAAAACATTGGACAAGGAGATCTCACTAACTGAACTCAATGACAAAATCCTAATGTGCTTTCCCAGCACTTGGGACTCAAGGATCTGGCCAATCAAGGATGCCAGAAGCCTAACTAAGATCACCACTGAGGCTCTTTTGGGCAATCTCAAGTCCTATGAGCTGCTCATCAAGAATAGAGAGGAAGAACAAAAGGTTGCTTCTCCAGCAATCAGGAAGGAGAAGACAATAGCATTCAAAGCTACAGAAGACCAGCCTGAAGATAAAGTCACAGGCAATGATGAGATTTTAAGCTTACTGGACAAAAGATTATATAAGATGGCCAGGAAAGATTTCAGAAAGAGGTCATCAAGAGGACATGAGAAGCCAAGGTATGACAAGTCCAGTAACAAAGAAATCATTTGTTTTGGATGCAGGAAACCAGGCCACATTGTGTCTGATTGTCTAGAAAATCAGAATAAGGATAAGAAGGACAAAAAAGATAGAAGAAAAGACAAGGACTCCTGGAGAAACAACAATTAAAAATCCTCCTCCAGCAAGAACAAACACACTAGGAAGGGATTTGTAGCTAAAACCTTGAGTGAAACTAAAAAAGAATTAGAGGCTTCATCAAGCTCAAGTGATGATGAAGATGATGCTAAAGAGAAGGAGTTCTACATGATAGCTATCAATGCCTCTCAACATAATTCTGATGCAGAACAAGAGTCAGAGTCTGAATCTGAAACTCAAACTGAAGAAGACAAGGTAATAGATTCCTTTGATTTTGATTTAGAGGACTTTAGATCTGAATTTAAGGCACTTTGTTTAGACCTGTTAAAGTCTAAGAAAGAGATTATCTCTCTCAGAAATCAATTGTCTGAACATAACACTTTAAAATAAGACAACCTCAAACTCTCTGAGGAGTTAGAATGCTGTAGGGAGGAGATAGATTCACTGAAAAGTGAACTATCCCAGGCAAAGAAGTTTGAAGAATCCCTTAATGGGAGAAGCATCAGACTGATGGACATCACAAGCACAGTGAACTCAAGACTCAACAGTACACTGGGCTTGGGTGCTTCATCCAGCCAACCTATAGTATTAACAACCCCAATTAAATTTATCTCAGATAAAGGAAAGGGTGTTGTAGAGGTAGCTAGGAAGAATACTGATTTACCTAAGAAAAACAAAGTTCAACAACAGAGCTCGACGATCTCAAGCTGAATCGTCGAACTCAGGTCGACGATCGCTGAACTCTGAACTCTGGCAAAGTCGATCTTCGAATGGAGCTCGACGATCTGACCCAAGATCGTCGAACTCAGCTCAGAGATCGTCGAACAGAGATCAGAGTTATGAACAAATTTTTAAGGGTAAATCAAAATTCAATTTTAGAGGTCCTACATCCCAAAGCTTTAACCCTTATACTGAATGGATAACACCTCATAGGAGATATCATCCTGAAGGTTATAAGAGTCAGCCAGGGATGTCTTTTATTTCAAAATTTAAAGGCTATCAACCTAGGCCCAAGGTAAACTTGGTCAAAAACATATAAGTTATTTATGTGCAGGTGAAGACCTATCCAGCAATGAACCAATAATGGTATCTGGATAGTGGGTGATCAAAGCACATGACAGGAAGTAAGGATAACCTTACATCCTTCAAAACCAAACTTGGACCCAAAGTAATATTTGGAGATTCAAACTTTGGACAAACAAAAGGATATGGTGCTGTCCAGATTAGCTCAGTCACATTCAAGACGGTGGCCTATGTGGAAGGACTAAAGCATAATCTAATCAGCATCAGTCAACTATGTGATGAAGGCTACCAGGTGACATTCAACAAATCCTCATGCAAAATCAAATCAGAGGATAACATAATTGTGTTAACAGGTAAAAGGAAAGGTAACATTTATCTTATAGATTTTCTTTCAACTAAGATAGATATTTGTTTATTCAATTCTGATTGCAAGCCAAATGATTTATGGCATAAGAGATTAGGGCATGTAAACCTTATAACTATTGCTAGGCTATCCAAGGACAACCTTGTTAGAGGACTACCTTCTTGCCCCTACATGAAGGAAGGACTTTGTAGGGCTTGTCAATTAGGCAAGCAAACTAAAAATAGTTTCAAGTCACTTAATAAGTGTGATTCACCTAGGATCTTGTATCTGTTACAAATGGATCTTTTTGGACCCATTACAGTACAAAGTCTAGGAGGGAAATCTTACACTTTAGTGGTTGTAGATGACTTCTCTAGATTCACATGGGTGTTCTTTCTGAGGAAGAAGTCTGATAACTTTAAGTGTTAGACATAGTTTCTCAAATGCACACAGATTGAGTTCAATACTCACATTGCCCTGATTAGAAGTGATCATGGGACAGAGTTTGATTATCTTCTTATACAAGAGTTCTGTCAGAGTGAAGGGATCAGACACACTTTCTCAACTCCTAGAACTCCTCAACAAAATGGGGTAGCTGAAAGGAAAAATAGAACCTTTATTGAATCTGCTACTATATTATTGACAGATGCTCACCTTCCTCTATCCTTTTGGGCAGAGGCAGTGAACACCTCAAACTATGTGTTGAATAGAAGTTTGATAGATAAGCTTAAGGGCAAGACTCCCTATGAATTACTCAAAGGGAAGAAACCTAAAGTAGATTATTTCAAAAAATTTGGTTGCATTTGTTACATACACAATAATGACACGAAGTATATAGCAAAATTTCAAGCTAAAGCTGATGAAGGAGTGTTTCTGGGATACTCCATGATCAGTAAAGCTTATAGGGTGTATAACAAATCTTCTCTTAAAATTGAAGAATCTGTACATGTATCTTTTGATGAAACTAACATGTTTTATAAGGAGAAGAATACTTCTACCATAGAACCTTTGCAGGTACACTCTCTTTCAAAAAATTTGGACAGGTTACATATTGTAGAAAAAGATACAACACAAAAGGATGAGAGCAGTGAATATGAAGAGGATGCTCAACATCCTGGAGAAAATCATCTTGAAGAGCCAGTTGTTGTTCCACAAGAGGAAACAACAACACAGGTTGGTGAACAATCAACACCCCCTGTTGATTTAGTAATAACAAGAGGTCATCTAATATCCCAAGTGATTGGAGACATCTCAATTGGTGTGCAAACCAGAAATCAGTTCAACCAAAACCTGATGCACACCTGCTTTCTATCTCAAATTAAACCTCAATCCATACAAGATACAGAACAAGATCTACACTAGATCATTGTAATACAAGAGGAATTACATCAATTTGAAAGAAACAAAGTTTTGGAGCTAGTGCCAAGGACTAAGGATCACTCCATTGTTGGAACAAAGTGGGTGTTCAGAAATAAGCTGGATGATCAAGCAATCATTGTAAGGAACAAGGCAAGGCTAGTTGCACAAGGATACTCTCAAGAAGAAGGAATAGACTATTACCAGACCTTTGTACCAGTTGCAAGGTTAGATGCCATAAGAATATTCCTAGCTTATGCAGATCACAAAGGATTCAAGGTCTATCAGATGGATGTAAAAAGTGCATTTCTCAATGGAGACATCAAGGAAGAAGTCTATATTATACAACCCCCAGGTTTTATTTCTCCAACTCATCCTGATCATGTTTTTAAATTGCATAAAGCATTATATGGTCTCAAGCAAGCTCCTAGAGCATGGTATGAGACCTTAGCATGCTTTCTTCTAAAAAATGATTTTATAAGGGGTAGAGTAGACCAAACCCTTTTTATTAGAACTCATAAGTCCAATATCCTACTAGTGCAAATTTATGTAGATGATATTATATTTTGATCTACTGATTCAAATTTGTGCAAAAGGTTCTCTAATCTGATGCATTCTAAATTTGAAATGAGTAGCATGGGTGAGCTTTCCTTCTGTCTAGGATTGCAAGTCAAATAGCATGCTGATGGCATATTCATTTCTCAAACCAAGTATGCAAAAGGAATTGGTTAAGAAATTTGGTATGTCTGAAGCATCATGTATGAAAATACCTATGCCTACTAATGTTGTATTACATGCTGATGAACATGGGAAACCTGTTGATCAGACAACATATAGAGCAATAATTGGCTCTTTATTGTACCTTACAGCTAGTAGACCTGACATAATGTTTGCTACATGTATATGTTCTAGATTCCAAGTAAGCCCTAGAGAGTCCCACCTAACATTAGTAAAAAGGATTCTCAGGTATGTGAAAAGTTGTCCAAATCTAGGTCTCTGGTATCCAAAAGACTCAGGATTTGAATTAACTGGATTTTCAGATGCTGATTATGCTGGATGTAGAGTAGACAGGAAAAGCACTAGTGGAACTTGCCAGTTCCTTGATGACAGACTTATCTCCTGGTTCTGTAAGAAACAAACATCTGTGTCCACTTCAACTGCAGAAGCTGAATACATGACAGCAAGTAGTTGTTGCTCACAGATTTTGTGGATTAAAAACCAGCTCCTAGACTATGGTTACAACTTAGAAAGGTCAAAAATCTTTTGTGATAACACTAGTGCTATTTCTATAGCACAAAATCCAGTCCTCCATAGTAGGACAAAACATATAGAGATTAGACATCACTTTTTAAGGGATAATGTTGAGAAAAATGAAATTTAACTTCATTATATCCCAACTGATTTGCAAAGGGGAGACATTTTCACCAAACCATTGGATGAAAAGAAACACACCTACTTCCTAAATCAGTTAGGAATGTTAGATGGAGGAAGCTTAAAATAAGATCCAAGATTTTAAAACCCTAAAATTTATCAAGACTAGGTTAAAAACTTGATTTTTCTAGTGTCTATAAGTTGTTTTTGGTCTCTGAACTGCGCTCGACGATTATCCCAAAGATCGTCGAACGGAGATCGACGTTTTTCGAAATCGTCAACCGGAGTTCAGCGCTTTTAGATAGCACTAGGCTATCTTCTTCTGATAAGAGATCGTCGAGCGGAGTTCGACGCTCTCCAATATCGTCGAACGGAGATCGACGATGTTGAAGACTCTTCAGATTCCTTTAGAAGCCCAGACCGTCGAACGGAGTTCAACGATCTTTCCTTTCTGGCGTCGAACCCTAATATAAAATTCATTTTTCGGCCGTCATTTTCCTTTTGCACTTTCATACTCTCTGCAGAACTTTTCTTTCCCTCCAAACTTCTCTGCACTTGGTCGTGTTTGTTTCGTTTTTGCAGGTAAACAGTGGCCGTTTCTGTTGCAGTTCTTGTCGCAATGAAATTCGATACTGGATTCGACATCGATATGGACTCTTTTGATGACAGTGACCAGATATTCAAAGACATTCTCGAATTATTCAAAGAACAGCAGTTGGTGCATATTATGACCACAAGGATGAAACTTGCTGCCGATGAGATCAAAGAATGGGTGTACACGGCTCATAATCTGGATCAGAATACTGTGGTTGGTATTATAGCCGGGACACAGGTATCCCTAACCCCTGTCCTCTTGACCGAAGTTTTTCAATTAAGCACTGGAAACGATTCTGTTGCATTATCCGGAGAAGAGTTTGCAAATATGCTAGATCGAATGGGTCATTCTGCAGCAAACCCTAATAAACTGCTTAAAAAGAATCTGTCAGTTGAATATAGATTCTTAGCTGATGTTGTGGGAAAAGTGCTTTTAGTCAAGCATTCTGCTCATGATATCATTTCTAGGTATCAATTCTGTTTGATGGTTGTTGTAGTGGATTAGAAACATCTCAATTGGGGAGATATTTTCTTTGATTTAATCAAGAAAAAGGTGAACAAAAATTTTGTTAACTTTGGGAGGATCCTAGGGTTGTTCTTGCATAACAGATGCCCACAGCTGCTTGTGTCTAGTGGGATGCACATTAATGCCTCCAAGAGGCTATTTTGTGCTCTATTTGGTAAATGGGACAGGCAAATTGCCAAGCCAAGCAGAGCTCCTGCAGCTATCTCTACTTCAGGCACCAGGATTTCTCAGGTCACTTCCCCACAGGCAACTGCCCCATTGGAAGAACTGCCTGCCTCCTCGTCATCTCCACCATCTCCACCCATTGTTTCTTCTTCCATTCCTTCTTCCACTATCACTATCTCAATCTCCTCCCCCATCACCATCTCATCTCCACTATCAACTCCTTCACCACCACCAACAACAACAGAAGATCTTTTCCATCCCCTACATTATTATCCATCCCTTGACATTGCCTCATCCATTCCATCTTTCAATCTAATGGATGATTCCTACATGGATGATTCCCCTTCCTCACCTCTTAAGCCTCCATCATCCTCTACCTCCTACCAACAACTTCTCCAAGACATTCTTGCACAACCATCCTTCACCCCATCCATTTCCACTCCAATAACTTCCATCTCCACCATTCCCATCTCTCAACCATCCATCCTTCCATCCACATCTTCTATTTCTACTTCTGCAACTCATTCACCACCAATCTCTGTCACACTATCCTCTACCTCTACTCAAGTTTAACTTGAGTAAGTAGATCTTCCTGCCCTAGCATATAGGCTATATGGGATGTTAGCTCCCAAGCTAGCACTCCTGCTGGAGACCTCCATGGATCCACTCCTGAAATCCATCCAGGAGTTATCTGCCAGGCTCTCTTCCCTTTCTCCTCCTCAGACAATCCCTTCTGTTGGGTGCCTTGACCCAGTATCTACTGAAACTAGGCAGGGGGAGATGCCTCATGAAGAAGAGATGGTGCCTGCCTCAGAAGATTTCCTGCCAGAGATTCCAGTTACAGATCCATTTCCAGTTCTAACAGTTGACCTCAGGTCACTGTTATTAGTTTTTGATTCACTTTATTCCAGCTTTTCTCCAGCTCAGGAAGTTGAAGATCTTACTAAGGCCATTGTGCCTATTGCCAGCTGTGAGCCCAGCCTGATTTTTGAATATATCAAGTCTCTTAAGGTTGTGGAAAATGTTCTTTCTGTTGATGATATGAATGATGCTACTACTGCTGTTGATGTAGTCTGTTCTGATAGTGCTGCTGACTTACTGATGATAGAGGCTGATGAGCCTGATGTTCATATTAAAGAATCTGCTGTCTCTGATGTTATTATTTCAGTTTCTGTTTCTGCTACTGAAGTGTCTGTATCTGGTGCTCCTGCTGCTCCAATGGTCTCTGCTGCTGATGAGTCTGCTGCTATTATTATATCTGTCAGTGCTGCTTCTATCACTGCTGATGCTGTTATCTCTACTGAACAATCAAAACAACAACAAGAATACCTTAAAATGATTGATGAATTATATGACAATCCTCAGAGTTCAGACAGTGACCAATTCAACACTGATTCTGATGACTCCTCTGCAACTATTGCAAGGAAGAGGAAAGCTAGAAGCAAGTCATTGAAGAGGGTACCTCCAAAAAAGGTGAAAGATGTCAATGATATTCCTTATTATATTCTGCATGACTGCCCTATCTCAGAACCCTTGATGCAATATTCAAAGAACCAGCTCAAGGCTATGAAGAAAAAGAGGAAGATTGATAAGTATGATAAAGGATCTTCTCATTTTAATCCTACTCCTCCTCCTCCAGATGCAGGTACTGGTGGAGGTTCAGCTTCTCAATTTGGATCTGCTGCAAAACAAAACTCTTCTCAACCTTCAGACAGATTTCAACCAATAGGATATTATCAAAGAGGTTATCAATCAAGGAGAGGTCAGCACAGAGGAAGCCAAAGAGATTATAGAGTATACTCCAAAGGCCAATCAAGACAGCATCCATATCAAAGGGAAGGATAAGGACCCATTGACTCAACCTCTGGTCCTTCCCCTTATAAGCTGAAAGACATTGTTACTTCAAGAACTCCTCCTTCTGATGATACTATGAATAGATATGACCCTCCTGTTCCTTTTGAAGACCCTGAAAATAATCCACTTTCTTGGACTGCCAGAATGAAAGAGCTAGTTGCCTTGGATCAGATTAAGAAGGCAAGAGATCAAGGGAGAGACTCTTCCAACATCGCAACCTTATCTGAGCAAAGAAAGAAGGAAGTAGAAAGATACTCATCCAGAAAATTCTTTGATCCAGAGAGCTATATGAAGTTGCACCCAGAGGCTGTGGTTCCCAGGCCCAAATCTCAAACTTCTCTAGGTGCTGCTGATGATAGGAGATCCAAGAAAGAAGCTCTCAACCCTAACAAAAAAATCTTATTCAAGAAGGGCAATGAAAAGAAGTAAATGTGTAAGCTGACAATATATCTAAATTCTGACTGTCTGCTATGATTCTGTCTGTGGTTCTACAATGCTGCATTTCTTTTCTCTGCATTGTTGTTTTTGCTTTTGAATTCTATCTGTATGCTTATTATTTCCTATTTGTCTTGTAAATAGTAATCCTAACCCAAATAGGGGTAGATTGTTGGAACACCCTATAACTAATTTGGGCAAGGATCACTATGTTCTTAGGAAATTGTTTTGACCTTCTTGTATAGTCTTAAAGGTCAATTAGAATGAGTCTAAGGGTTAGAACTTAGGTTAAGAAGCTGTCTCCAAGACCCTCTAAGATCTTAATTCAAGTGCAGAAAACTAAGACAATTTTCGTCGAGCTCAGATCGACGAAACGTCGAACTCAGTTCGACTATCTCTGAGCTCAGTTCAATGACTCGTCGAACTGGTTCGACGATCTTTGAGCTCAGATCGACGTTTTTGTCTCTAGCTAATCCAAGTCTCTGAGCTCAGTTCGACGATAGTTGAGCTCAGATCGACGATTTCTGTTTCAAGTCTAGATCCAGTCTCTGAGCTCAGGTCGACGATAGTTGAGCTCAGATCGACGATTTCTGGAGAGATCGGCGATTTCAGGAATTCAAATTTAGATAGTTATGGAATTCAATCTGAGTTATTATCAGCATTTATTTCAAAGGATTCTGTTTCCGTTTCAACTAATCTGGAGCAAGTTTCAAGGAAGACAAAATGGAATGTTTCTTAGGACTTTCCTACAGAGACAGATGACATTTAAGGCAGTCATTTATGACTGATTAACGGTTATCCAGAAGGCTGCTTTTCATTATATCATTCAGAATCATTTTGAAGAAGACACAAGAGATATCAATCAAGAATTTTGAGATACAAGTCTACAGGATTACTGAGTTAGAATTCATACAGAACACAAGGAATAATACTGTGAAGGAGATCATCAAACAAAAAAGATTTCTTCTATTCTACTCCTTCAAGATCATCTTGATTCAAGTGTTCAAAGGCTTATTCAATAAAAGACTCCAGACACATCACATTTCAGCAACTGTTGAAATCATCTCTTGCTGGAGATCTAAAGTTACTGAAGACCTATCACCCTATGCAAAGCTCTTCTTCTTGAACAATTGCAGATCTCACGGAGAGCTTTGACAACATCATCCACTAGTCTTCTCTTAGACTGTTGACAAAGAAGAACAACAAACTCTTTTCTTTCTCTCTTTATTCTGCTGTAAAAGGGTTACTCAAAACTCCCTTAAAAAGTTTTGTGGTTGGTTTCTGAGACCTGATCAAAACTCAGTGGTGGTAAGACACCTGATCAAAAAATCTGGGTTTGGTTTTTGAGCACCTTATCAAAAGCTCATTGGTGCCCAGGACACCTGATCAACCTTTCCTGCAGTGGATTCCTACCTAGGGTGGTAGAAGAGTGGATGTACCCAGGTTGATTGGGGAACAACTATAGATCCTTGTGTCTTCTGGATTGCCGTGTTATTGCTTTGCTGTGTGCTGTGATTTTGTTTATTGCTTTTTTAGTTTTATTTACTGTAAGCACATTACACCTATACTTAAATTAAGTCTTCCACTGCAAATAATTTTTATCTGGAAAATTATTTTAATATACTCTATTCACCCCCCTCTAGAGTAAAGGTAGATCTTACCCTCACTTTCAGAGCCCAGCATGGAGGAGCAGCCCTGGAGGTCGGCACGCTAGGAGATGAGACAGTCTAGCACCGGAGTTCAGACAGATGGGACTGTGATTCCCGATCATTAGTAGATGTTTAGTTTTTGCTTCCGCAACGAGTGATATGTAGTGAGGATATTGATATATCGGGCATGAGCCCCCTTTTCAGTACTTCTTCTATTATTATTACTGTGGACTCTCCCTTTATGGAGATTATTTATTATATATGTGATCTCTGTGGACATGTTTTATTTACTCTCTTGCTACTTTTCTGCGATCAATTTGGCCGGCAGGGTCGGTGTTTTGTAGTGACGACCTTCCCGGGCGTGAAGGTGTCATCGCAAAGCGGCGATTCTGAGCCTAAGACCCCGTGGTTCTAAAAAGAAAAAAGGGGGTCTTACACTTCCGCCTCCCTGTCTCTTCTCTTTTTTGTGTATATATGACGTGAATGTGTTTATCTTTTACTTCAGCAAGAACGACGGGACGGGAAATGGCCCTTTAAGCTCAGAGAGTTAGATGATCGCGGCGACAGATGCCTTTATTAGCCTGTCCACGACCTTGCATAGTTATAACTTGCAGCTAATTTTTGCTGATGTCATAAGACAACACAATGATATTTGATGAACAGGGAGACACAAACAATGATATTTTAACATGGATTTTCCTTTTCACCGTCACACAATGATATTCCAAAGATTCACACTCACATAAAGATATTATATTGGCACTCCATTAGAACCAGGAATATCATTGTGTTCTGTTGCCATGTTATAGTTATGTTCAATATTGTTGAATTTTTCAACACTCCATTAGAATAAGGAATATCCTCTATCCTCAACATGAGGAGTATAATTTAACTCATCAGCTCCTCTGTCCTCAATTGCATTGTTTGTGCTTGTAATTTGGATTCGACCTAATCAAAGAGCTTAAGACTATTAAAAATCACAAAAGATTGAATAACCACACATAAATAAATACTTGTTTATAGATAATGAACATAAAATGTAGAGTTGCATAACATCCTAGCAGTGAGTTTAGGGCATACATTTACCTTCTTCTAGACGTAGTAGGCCCAAAAGCAAGATGGTTTCGGAGATGACAGCTAATGGGGCCCCTTCGATCTGGTATTCCGACTGATATGGAGAATGAAGGAGGAAAGCTTCGGAGGTGGTGGGTGATGGAGCCCATTCGAGATGGTATTCCAGGGACCTTGCCAGCACCACCATGGAGAGCTGATCGGGAAAATAAAAGAGGTAAATTTTGGAGGCGGGGTGTGACGGAGCTCGTTTGAGATGGTATTCCATGGAGGATCGAGGGGAACAAATAAAGTGGAGAAGAACTTTGCGAAGAAGGTTTGGCAGGAAATTTACTGTCATTTACTGCATGGTATACTGCATGGTATACTGCAATTTCTTTTTTTCACATTTGCTTAAGGAAGAAACAATTGTGACCTTCAAATTTTAAATCTCCACGTGCCAAAATAAAAAAACGTGCACTTACCCCACTGGACCCATCCTCCCATGCCCCATGTGACATTGCTCGCACCGCTAATGATTAGGCGGGCTTTGATGGGCTTCACCCGTCTCCAAGCACGACAGGCCTCCTAGGAACTATTACGGTAGTACTATATTTTTATGGACGGTGTTATTGACAAACCTATTTTCACTAATGACAGCCCATTGTTATTGGCTGGTAGCAAAATTATTATCACAAACCATTATGTTAATAAGAGGGCAAGAGAAAAAAAATCAAAACTATATGTATTATATAAAATTCGCAATTATTAGAACATTCTAAATTCTCCAAAAATTAATAAAAAGTTATAAATATGTTAGTATATTAATAATTAGTCAAAAATAGTTGAATCAAAAAAACTCCATATATTGTTCCATCAAGAGCTCTATTGTCCCACAGCCTTCTAAATGCACAAATACTAAACCTAATTTATCAGTTAGTAAACTCACGCATGAATGAAAAAAATCAAAATTAGATAGGGTTTAGCCAAAAAAATGTTACTAAACCTAATTTATTGCATTTTTTGTCATTAGATTGCCTCCAAAAGATTGTTTGAACAACTTATGAGCACTAAAACTAAACATTCAAAAAATAATTTTTAGAAAAGCATCAAACTTATGATTATAATTGTGTAACATGTACCAAATAATCAAATCCATTTGCAAGTAATCTCTTGACGATATCTTCCCCAACTTGAGAATATTGGAGGTAGTGGACAATCATCATACATAAAAAATTTGACAAAGTGATTGTCATTTATGAACCCAATGTAAATTGTCCTTGAGAACTGTGGAGGTGCCGAAGCAGTAAAACTTTATATGATTGAAATTTTTAAAAGTGAACAATTTTGATATTGTAAAAGGATGTCACTACTAATCTCATATCATGTATAATCATCCACTTATTCAATGGAGCAGCAGAAATCATACAGTCTAAAGATGCCAATAGTTTTGATCTTATATCATAACCATATATATCCGCATATAATTTTTCATAACAATGCAGCTTAAATGAAAGTGTGTGTCAAACCTTTTTCATTGATCCCCAATCTCTATTGCTATACAAGCGACATGATAGCCGCAATGTCTATCTCCCGCCACGTTGAATCACATTCATGATATATTTTGACACACACTAGCATTATTTTTTGATCATGTCAAGCAATTTTGTATCATTTTTAACATGTTCAGTAGTTGCAATTATGCATTTTTTTTCCTCACCAAGTAGTACATGCTCAAACAATGATAATTTACGTTTAGTAAATTTATAGTCATTCTCAAATTGCTTGTAGCTACTTATTGACCTTCCCCTTAGTTTTGATGGAACTAAAGGTTTTATTGTTTGAGTCAAAGAAGGATCCATAATTTCATACAATTTCCTTTTTATTTCATGTTTTTATAGGCATTAGTACCTTCTTATAATGCTCACAATCTCGGGGTCAATTTCATTGTCATTCACTTCTTCAACTTTTGCCTCCTCCTGAATGTTCTTCTCTTTTAATTTTAACTCTTTCCAATGTTGGTGAATCCTCCATAATGGAAAGGCATTGGTATGTGTAATGTAGGGTTTCAACTCATGGGAGCATTGTAATCCAAATATTTGCCTACTTGTATATGTATATACAAAATAATTTCCTAATTGTAACTTTGAAAGCTCCTTATATATATAATATTCAAAGCAACAATTAATGCACAACCAAGCAATTCATAATACAAGAAGCTCTTAAACTCTTTGTTTTCCAGAATGATGCTTTGACCAAAAGATCTTTTAATCTCCATGTGTTGTAAATTTATCATCTGATTAAAGGTCTTTCATATGGTGGATAGGTTGCCAATTGACATTTCTGGAAACCTCTTCAAATGATTGTGCCCACTTTCAACCAAATTAGTGGTTATAGTACCCAAATGCAAGAACTAATCAACCCAAGCACAAAAAAAACACTCTTTATACGACGTAGAAGTGAAATCACTCTCAGTTGGTGTATCAACTATTCATTATCATTCAAGTAAAAATACGTCTCATTCTTTCCCCTTTTGAATTTTTTTTTCAGTGTACAAGAATGTTTCTACCTATACGAACTTTACATACAATATTATTTACATGAGGAAAAACATGTTAGACAACATTCATGAATGTCACTTCTTGGTCACCAACACATGTGACAAATCATTTATATCAAGGATGAACTTAAAACATTCAAGTGCCCAAACATAACTATCTTAAAGCTCGTTAGAAATGAATACAAAAGCAGCAAAAAAACTCATATTTGTTGTTGTTACTCAAACAATAGAAAGTAATGGCAAGCGGTGCCTGTTTGTTTTGTTTGTGCAATCTATTATAAATGATATTGGAAACATTTGTCTAAGAATGACTAATGTTGGGTGAGCAAAAAAGAGGGTCTCTAGATTATTGCTATTTGTCTTCACTTTATTAAAAAATACAATAACCACAATCTATTATGCATTTCTATAGAAATTATATGATAGACTCTCCCTCCAACTCATTGTGCACTTTAATTCTATGATTGTATATGGTTCGGAGCATGATAGAATTAGAACTATATCTCCTTTTAAGGCTGCTAATATTTTATGAGGCTTCATATTTGCAGCATACATCTCTTGCACAATTTTTGGTTTGCTTTCATTTAACCTCTTAATATAAGAATGTGTTTCTAGGTGAACAATTTAATAATTATATGTACCACATAATACTTCAACATTCCATTCGGTTTCGACTGAATTTCTAATGCATATTAAAGAAAAAGGACACCCACACCGGTTAGAAGAGGTTTTTCAAACATTTTTGTTTGGAGCCTTTGCACTTTGACTGTGCCATTTAAATTCAGCCCTATCACACTGAAGCAGTACTCTAGGTCTTGTCCAAGATGTTAACTTGCCCTCACTTTGAATTATAAGTACAAAACAAGACCCTTATCAACATTCCTTGCCCAACTAATCAACTCTTATTTTGTAGGAACTCATTAAAGTTGTAAAATGTCATCCATAATCAAAACTATTTTCTTGTGTCAAATTCTTGATGGAAGTGGCATATGCGGTGTTATCCAAATGAACATTTAAATATAGTAAAGCCAACAAAAAATTATATCTCAAATAGAGCATGTAAATAACACAATAAATAGGTATATGATATAATTTTGTTTGGAAATATTAATTTACCAAATAGTTCCATCTTAATAATAGGGCAACATTGAGGTATACAAGAAACCACAAAAATTTGGGGGAATGCATCTAGTGTCATTGTTTCTTCCTCCATAAAAGACTTTGAATTTTCAACAAAAATGAAAAAGTTAGTGATTGGTGATTTCAATCCTACTTGATCACTCCAGAGCAACACTTTTATGTAAAATTTTCCAGCAAGCAAAACTCAGGATAAAAAACAAACTCATGAGCTGATTTTTAAGTGCAACAAACCAAGAATTTTTCTTTATTCTCATAACAAAAAATGCAGCATCTTAAACCATTCTAGCAAACACAACTAAAGAATGCAACTTTCAACAAACGAAAACCTAGAGGAGATTTCAAAATGTTATAAATTGGAGGATCTTAGCAAACAAAACTCAGTATGCAGTAAGAAGAAGGAGGGAGGAGAGGGAAGGAGTAAGAGAAGAATACATCGTCGGTGGACTTGCAACTGACCTAGATTTGGGGAATGACCATTTGAAGGTGGAGAGACTAGGTTAGGGGAATCCAACATTTGTGAAGAACCTTCGATGGAGGTGGCAAGCGATAGTTGCAATCATGAAAGGGAACGACGACAAAAATAGGCGAGGGGGAAGGTCGTGATGATGCATGATTGCAATTCTTCGGAGAAATTACCATTGGGCGGTTGTTTAGGGCTGGGTTGCCATTAGGTTTGAAATATGAGAAAAAAAGAGAGTTTTCTTAAACGTTGGTTTGCTAATAGCTGAACCGGAGTTGCCAATAAAATTATTTAGTAATTTCATTTAATGGCATTAATTTAGACATAAATATATATTATATTTCAATGTTGTTCAATAAAAAATAGATGATGCGATGGTCATCATCGTGTTTATTATAGTAAGAACTTAGATTCAATTCTTAATGTTTCATTTTTTATGCAATTAAAAATTGGGTCATGTGACCCTATATTTATAATAATTTAAAGGGTAAAATCATAATTTAACATTATGGAGGGGGTGGGGGAGGGGTTTAGGAGGCGGAAGTAGACTAACAAGAAATTGGTTGTTATTACTTGGACATCAAATTTTTTTATGATCCTCACGGTTACACCCATGTTAATCGTCCTATGATAGTAGAGCATACCACTCTCTACAACATGACAGTCGCCATGTCATACTAATAACCGATGCATCACAATTCAGATATAACTAAATTAAACAAAAAACTAATGCAGACATAATAGATAAATGAATATGGCCATAAATAAAAAATATAAGGTCTACGATAATTTGGGGTCATACAAGTGACCATAAAATCAGTTCATATAAAGAGGGCCACAAAACATGGATAGTACAAATATTTTGCTCTATAAGCACACATCTCTCAATTCAGGCTGCTACATCATCATCTCGGTAGCTGGATCAATGACAAATGTCGCCTCAGGCTCTGACATTGCCTCGATCTATTTCATCTCTTGGATGGTATCAGTAGAGTAATGAGTTAAATATATTAAGTGGATCCTTCCTTACCCCTCAAAGTATCATGCATGCTCAAGGGGAGGTAGGATCCGAATGCAAAGGCTTATGATAGTAGAAGTACAAGGTATATGCCATAGAGAACTAAGAAGTGGAAAGAAGTAAGGGATAAATATAGTAAGCCATAAAAGATCAATCGTTTAAACATGCAAACCATTTATTTGATTAGTAAATACAACTACACTAAGGAAACTAAAAAAAAATTATACTATTATAGTACTTATAAGATTATGTTTTATTCAAATTCTCAATTCTAATTCACAATTCAAGCATCATTATCTCACGATCTATTACAGACAAGACTATGTCGACATAGTTTCATATTTGTTAAGTGGGTATATAACCTTGTAGGTCTCACCGTCATGACAAGATAGTGAAAGCAGAGCAATATCCCCCCACTTCTAGGTTAGGTTCGCACTACGGACCTAAGCCCTCATGTATGTCTCCACGTATTATTGATGTAGGATAATTGCCACATCCAACAAAATATATAAACAATGGTCGCCAGTAGAGCCTAACCTTGCCAGATGCTAACACCTAGGAAAAGACCTAAGCTAGGGCAATCTAGTGGGGTTCTATTCTCTCCTGCCAGTGCGACCTAGCGAGGTTAACTAACTACCCTCCAAAACAAACACATAAGAATTTTTACAACAAGCAGCACCTTAATGATATACAAGCCCAGATTTTACTATTTTTGCTTTGATTTGTGTGAATTCAGATTCTCTAAAATGAGGGACATCAATTGCTACAATGAGTTTTGAGATGTTTTATCAAGATTGTGGATTTTACATATTAGCCCTACGGTGTCAAAAAAATTGTTTTTGAAAATACTTGTATTTTACAAGAACATTACGACTCAAAATTATATAGTATGCAAAACATAAGGTTCACATGTTCATACTGACTAAATATGCATGAAATAAAGGATCATGACATATAGTGAGATACTAGTCATGCATATGATATGATATAAGCATGTCTAAGATTATAACTACCCAAGCAATGTGTCTACACTATAGCCTGGTACTAAGTGACAGACATGCATGAGAAGCTGCACAAATATCGTATGTTGGGGTGTTAATCCCATATACATATAGAAGATGCAACTCAACCTAATGCTCTCCCCCCAAGTGCCTCACAAGGCCCCGCTAAAGCTCTCCCCGATTAAGGACAAGACATGGTTTACAGGTTAGTGTCTCTAATTTACGTAACCCTACGCTCCTCTATTATGAGTCACAAATAATGGGTCAATGATCATGTGCATGCAAGGCTCTTAATCTCAAGGAAAAATAAATGATTTATGATATGATTGCATGATTTATATGAGGATTAATTATTGTATTGTAGATTATTGGTTTTTTAAATTTGGTTAGACTTGTGTATTCACGCAATCAGTTACGTATATATCATGATTTTCATATTTTTTAAAACAAATTTCCATAGCATGTCATAAAGTACTTAGCATAGATATTTAATTGATCATGCACTATATGGTGAAGCTAGAATGAGGAGTATGAATACAAAATGCAGTGATATGCCCCCAAAAGATTTGATTTATATTTAAAAAGACATTGAATATATTCAACACAAATATATTTCATATACCTAATGACGATTATGTGATTTGATTTTGATTAGTGCACAATTGATTCTAAGGTCTACATAAGAAAGAAATACATGCAAACCCAAGTGAAGCACATCACACATACGACTATACTGAGCAAATTACGGAGCTTATAATATAAATATCAATTAATCGTAATAAATTATTGCGGTGTATATGATGTTCATATTCATCTTTATTGATCTATTATACGAAAAGTATTTAATTTTACTATAGCATATCATGACATGATGTAACTAGCATGACGCTAATGTTTTCCTATAGTAAGAGAATATGCTAGAGTGATAAGTTTGTATAACCATGTGTAATGCTATATAAATATATAATTGATTTGCATGAACCCAAGATTGAATTCCAAACTAAATGTTTATAGACCTATAGTAATGTTATTAAGCTTTGTGATTTATGTTAAGAAATATATGATTGATTCTAAGGTCTAGAAATGAATGATATACATGCAAACATGGGTGAAGCTCAAAAAAATAAATTTCAGAAATTATCTATTAAAAACAATCAAAGTTTTACCAAAAAAGCTACTACTAGCGTTAAATATTAGTGCTTGACGATACCAAAAGTAACATTAAATTTCATACAACAAGCATGGTTTTCATGATTTTTGGATTTTGATTTTTTAATATTATGATTTTGCCTATTAGGGGCTATCAAATGCAGTAGAGAGATTAGAGAATTAATCAAAAAGTTGTGCCTTAACTATCTTTGCATATGACCCTAATAACCCCCTTTTCAAATCCATTTTTAACATGATTTCATTAATCTTTATAATATCATTTTGAAGTTTAGTGTTTAATTTATCCTTAATGATATTATAAGATATTTATAGGCGACGGATTTTAACAGGATAGAGGTTAGAAAGATGGGTCATTTGCAGTGATAGGACTTTCTATTCAATTTTCTTCAATTTATTTTATTATTCATTATGTTTAATGTGTGAAGGTCATATCTCAAAATATATAAAGTGACCATGAATCGTGTTGGCTCAAACAAAATTGCAAAATAAGACATAAAATACATTAAGCATATCGTGATGTAGGATATAGTATAAAAGTTTATGGAATAGTCTAATAACCTAAAGGAGGGTGAATATGTGTTTGAAGTGTTTTGAACCTTTTTAAGGTCTGTTTATGATTTTGAGATTTAGCTACCACAGAATATCAAGCACAATCCACACACAAAATAACACACATGGATTTTATAGTGGTTCCCTAGATTATGGATACGTCCACTGCACCCTCCACATATCTAGCAGTGCGCTAGACTTAGCTTACTCTTCTAAAAACTCAGATCAAAAGATCTTACAACTTAGATCCAAACCCGGATCCTACAACTCATAATAAAGTCATTCCTATATCTCAAATTTCTTAGAAGCCTACCTCAAGTGCACTGTAGCAACCCTACCTTAGGTGCGTAATAACAACCCTACCTCAGGCCAGCAAAAAGCCCTACCTTAGAATAGAAGTACTCCTATAGCTTTGGAACACATCATGTTCCCTTCCTCAGGTATTCACAAGATCCTACCTCAGATCTCATGGAGATCTTACAATAGAAGGAAAATAAATGTATTTTTATAGATTTAGACTCAATAAAGATATAATTATTGAAGCTCCAGTCTCTCCAAGCTTTATTGATAAAAGCGCCTTTCCTCACAACAAAAACTTTTTGAATAATCTTCCTTGAATATTGAAGCTATGCTGTGATCTTTAGATAAGAAGTCTTCTTGCTTCGGGAAGATGTATAGATTTGAAATCTTTAGCAACACTTAGTCTTGTTCTTCAGTCGAAGACTTCTTCTTCCTTTCTTCTTTCTTTGGAACTTTGCTGACCATTATTGTTCTATCATTTACTAACAGCTAGGCTTTTCTTTTTTTGTGGCAAAGTTAAAATAAATCCGTTATCTTTTCCCTTTAAATAGGGAAGGCCTTCTCCAACGGTTGGAAAACCAACTTTAATCCTTTTACAATTAGGTCTGATTTGACTTATCCTTTTGGCATGGAAGAAAATTTTAAATCTTGTCTCCCATAATTAAACGATGCCAAGCACAATCTTCTGTTAGGTTAAGGCTTCACAAGGCACTTGAGTAATCAACATGATGCCCAAAGTCATTCCTTTTCTTAGCGCAATCTTTTGTCAAGCTGAGTCTTCACACAATGCTTGAGCAGTCAACACGATGCTTCTTGACTTAGAAAGTTGTCTGCTTCTTCATGATTATTATTAATAAAGCGCTTTGCTTGACTGAACATGATGCTTTTTTCTCTTGAACATGTCGCTTTTAGACTTTGACCAAATCTGAGTTCTGAACATTCATAATCTTGGTCTATACTATTCTTACACATGTTAAATTAGAAGATTATCAAAAATATAATGCACTTATCATTGAGTGTCGGACTACTCCAAATCTGGAAATATTGTGGGCAATTTTCCCAACAATCTTCCTCTATTTGAAGAAGACAGGACACACTCAATGACACAGTACATATCAAAGAAAGAATAATGATAATTGATTAAACCATCAACTAAGCTTATACTAATTGAGCAGGAATTATATTTGCACCAATCTTATAGAGCATTATATAGCTTCATACTCTCCTCATTTTACTCTCACTCTCTCTTCCTCAAAGAATTTTTGCATGTTCACACACTCACTCTCTCCCCCCCTTTCTAAGTACTTCAAACTCTCACTCTAGACTTTTAAGCATTATCTGCTCAATACCATTCAAACTCAAAGTGGGTTGCATCCTCAACCTCTGGAAGCATACTTAACCATTTTAGCACTTGGAAAGCGAGGCTTCCTCTCAGTAATAACACGAAATTACTCCTTTTTAGATAGTTTTGCTGATAGATTTTTTTTGCTCTCCCCCTCAATTGAGGCACACTTCCCCTCAGCATAACTAGGGCAAATATAGATTTTGACCTGAATAATTACTTATTATATTGGAATGCAGGAAGAGTGTTTAGCTGGAGGTGTAGTAAATTTTAGATTATAGAGGTTTGAGAGTATAGAAGATCAGTCTAAAAACTAGATTAGACAATATAACTTAGATACATCTTATATGTATCATACCTACATGCTTGATTAGAGTCCTAACATCTACTTATGGCAAAAGATAAGCATATGTACTGTCTTAGAAAGATATTTACTCTAAGTTAAGCATAATCATTTTTATTTTGAAGAAATTAAACTTTGTTTCATCTAAAGGCTCGATAAAAATATCTGCCACTTGCTTGTGAGTAGGGACAAATTAAAAGCAGATGTCTTCCTTCTCAACATGTTCTCTAATGAAATGATACAAAATCTCAACATGCTTAGTCATACTGTGTGACACAGGATTTTTAGCAATTGAGATGTCACTTAAGGAGTTACAGAACATTTGAGTTCTACTTAGTTGTAGGCTGCAATCCTGTAGTTGATGTTGGAACCACAACAATTGAGCTCAACAACTACCAGCTGAAATATATTCCAACTATGCAGTTGAAATAACATCACTAGTTTTCTTCTTTCTACTCCAGGAAAATAACCTTCTTCCATGAAATTGGCATGTCCCCGAAGTATGTTTTCCTATCTTTTTTACACCCTACAAAATCGACATTTGAATAACTATCAGTTCAAAATCATTATTCTTAGGTTACCATATGCCAAGATATAGTGTGCCCTTAAGGTATCTTAGAATCCTCTTTGTAGCTGAGTAATAAGATTCCTTGGGGCATGCCTGGTATATAACACATATACATATTGTATATATGATATTCGGTCTACTAGTATTCAAGTAAAGCAGGGATCCAATTATACATATGTATATGGTTTCATCAAAAGATTTCCATTTCTCATCCTTGCTTAGGGATATATTTGACCATATAGGAGTTTTCATGGTTGAGGCACTCTTCATACGAAATTTATTGACTAACTCTCTTGTGAACTTAGTCTAGGAGATGAAAATTTCAACTTCAAACTATTTTACTTGGAGACCCAAAAAATATGCGAGCTCTCTCATACTGCTCATTTCAAATTTCCCTTGCTTTAGGTTAACAAACCTTTTGCAAAGGTTATCATCTATAGACCCGAATATGATGTCATCAATATATATTTAGACTATGAGACACTTGCCCTTTTACTTCCCTTAGGAATAATGTTTTGTATATCTTTCCCCTTGAGATTTTATTCTTAATGATGATGGTAGACATGGTTATATACCAAGATCTTAGAGCTTATTTTAACCAATATAGAGCTTTTCTTAGAAAATATATATAATCAAGAAAAGTTGGATTGACAAAATCTAATGGCTGCTTTATATACACTTTTTCTTTCAAGTCACCATTCAGGAAGGCTGACTTCACATCCATTTGACAGACCTTGAATCCTTTGTGTGCAGCATATGCAAGAAATAGTCTAATAGCTTCTAGCCTTGCCACTGATCCAAAGGTCTGGTCAAAGTCAATACATTCTTCTTGCCTATAACCTTTTGCATCCAATCTTGCCATGTTCTTCACAATGACACCATTCTCATCCATTTTGTTCTTGTAAACCCATTTTGTCACAATAATGTTTTGTCCTTGTGGCCTTGGAACCAACTTTCAAACTTTGCATCTCTTGAAATGATTTAGTTCTTCCTGTACGAACATTATCCAAAATGAGTCATTATTTGTTTCTTTAATCTTCTTTGGTTTAACTTGGGAGAGGAAGCTCAAAAACATTGCTTCATTATGAATTTTGCTTCTACTTGTGACTCCATGCTTGTCATCCCCAATATTCAAGTTTTTGGGATGATCTCTTAGGTGTCTGGTGGCAGCTGACAACCTTTCTTCACTCCTCACTACTTCAATTCAAACTATAGTCTGCTTATACATTTATATATCATTTAGTACTTCTATCGATGACTGTCCTTCTTCATTAATAACTATATAAGGTGAGGTAATCTCATTGGATTTTGGCTTGTCATTGACATACCTTGTTGGGTATTATATCCACAATATACCTGATTTGAAGAAGCCCCTGAACAAGCTAAGGTAAATAGACAGTGTGTTTGATGAAATCTTTTAAGTTGTGCTTGCAGTTATTCCACGCTAAGTACACACCAATGTCAGGGTGCAGTGGGTCAATATACACGGGTCTGCGCGACGTAATCCCTCGTTGAGCAGATCAGTGTGTTGGCCTACGTGTACTCTCTCTATTGGGGTGTACTTAATTTCAAGTACAAGGCTATGATAAAGCAAGAGCAGACAAGGAGCAAGGATGGGCCAAAGACCAGCTCACGGGTTGAAAGACGAGAATCGTCTAAGTGTAAATCATCGAGAATCACTAAGTGATTCTCGCTGATTCGTCGAGAATCACTAGTGATTCTCGACGAGTCGTCGAGAATCACTAGATGATTCTCGCCAGGTTGGGCCGGCTGTCTCGACGCAATCAAAAAATTCTCTAAGGCAGAATCGTCGAGAATCACTAAGTGATTCTCGCCGATTCGTCGAGAATGACTTTGCATTCTCGACGATTCGGCGAGAATCAAATGTGATTCCCGCCGATTCTCCCCGGCCTCTATAACCTGTGCAGCCAGAATTCGCCAAGTAGAATTCAGCGAGAATCGTAAGTGATTCTCGCTGATTCGTCGAGAATCACCTACGATTCTCGCCGATTTTGCCTTGGGCGATTTTTCCGAATTCCTTGACCGGTCCATGTTACCTGCAGCTATTTGAACCGGACTTTGGTCTTTGCTTTGGTGGGGCCCACAACGGTCATCTCCATGACCTATTGTATAAATACACATGTATTTGTGTACAGTGGTTTCACAGATATAGAATACGAAAGCCGAGCCGCCGACTAACCCTAAATTCGTGAACCTGCTCCGCCTCCGTCGCCGCCGCTCGTGCAGTGGTCACCGTAGCTGATCTCGATCTCCTCCAGATCCACGGTGACAGAAGCCAAGTCTTGCACAACGTCTCACGCGTCTAACCAGAGATCTTTTGTCTCTTGATTTGAGATAGGGAAATCCATCCCCGTCCGAATCGATCGAGACGATCGATCCTAGTGTGACCGTTGGAAGACCTTGCCGACTTCGCTAAGAAGATTGAATCTCCATTGCATAGCTGCTGTTTTCAGTTGCCGCCGCCAACACCGAGAGCCTTGCCGCCGCCCTTTGCCGCCGCCGGTCTCGGGGAGATTCTCTCCAAGAAAGATCAAGGGTTGTGGACTTTTTGTTGCCTACAAGAACAAGTAGTCTAACGAAAAGGGACACCTAGATCTTCAAGTTGTTTGTATTTCTTATACACTCCAATTTCTTTTTCATTGTAAAGGAACATTTGGTTCCTAGTTATAGGGTTGGGTGCAACCCGTGTTGTGGGAGTGTTGACTCCTACGTGTGGAAGGGTTCCTTCCGATAGTGCAAGGATTGGATTTCAATCCTGTTGGTGAAGTGACCGAGTCATCCCTGGATTGGGAGATAGGTCGAAGGGGGAAAGTGGACGTACACAAATCGGGGAACCATTATAAATTGCCTGTGTTATTTTCTGTGCTGTGTGGTTTGTTTTGATTCTGCAGGTACAATTTTAATTCCGCAAATACGCTACAAGTCACCTATCCCCCCCATAGGTGAAGGTGGTTGACACTAGGTGAACTTTAAAGTGGTATCAGAGGGAGGTTCCTCATCAAAAAGGTTCACACCTTGAGTAGAATCCTGCCACCTGTGTCAACAAGGATGGAGCTGGAATATGATATCTCTCCGCTTAGACTCCCTACGTGCACAAAGGAATATTACCCCATCTGGAAGATGAGGGTATCTTTTTTACTTGGAGGCCATTGACCCACAGACATCAATCATCCTGGAAGAGGGTCCATTCATTCCTATGAAGACCTCCTGCTCTAGAAAGGGTCTTCAAACACCTATGAATGTCTCTGAGATGTCAGAGCTTGAACTCTCCTTATTCAACCTGGATAAAGAGATCCGTAGAATCATCCTGGATGTCTGGACTGGACCTTCCCGGTCAAGACTTGAAAAGTGTAGGATGGCCAAGTCCTTGTGGCAAACTGTATCAGACCTCATGGAGGGATTAGACAAAACAGGGATAAGTCGCCAGCAAGAGGATGAGGCATATATGGGGGTCAACATTTCTGAAGAAGAAAGTGATGACCAATTTCTCAGTATCAGGGCTCCTGTGTCCTTGTCAGAGACTGAAGAAGAAGTTGAGTAGAGCAGTTCTGATGAAGCTGACTCAACAGTCTCTGCCGATATTAACGGTAACCCTTATCAGCAAAGCCAGGAGCAGGTAACTTCTTCCTCCTGCCCCCTCCTCTTGAAGTTCCTGAAGACAGGAACAATTTAGAGGGTAGTCCTTCCAGAGATGCAAGGGATATGGATAGCTTCAATCAAAAGATTGAAAATCCTGATTCCCTTGAGAGTGCCCTTCAGAAGAGCAACTTACTTGTGGAGGAGCAAGCTAAGGAGATTGCTCAGCTAAAGACCTTGATGAATCTCCAATTGGAATCCATCAAGGTAAAGGACTCAAAGATCTCGGATCAAGAGAGTCATCTAGAGACCGAGAAGAGGATTGTTTCTAACTTTTCCAAGATAGATGCTATCAAAAGAAAAGCAAAAAATGGGTGGATCTCCCAAATCATTAATTCATGGAGAAATGGGGAAACTGTGTTCCGACCCCCCACCCCGAGCAGGAAGGGCACACATCATGCATTCAGGTATGACCATAGGAACAACCATGGTCACTGCAAGAATGATCAGCCCTCATGTGGAAATACCCACAGTGCTAGAGCTGTCCTGGACACCCAGAAGAGAATACCTCAGGCTTCCACCAAGCCCTTTGTATTCTCGGCCACAGCTCCAACTCGTCATGAATCTGCCAGCATCAGCTCACAATGCGCCTCTCACCTCCCTAGGACTCAGGAAAGGGGGGTTAGAAATCATGTTGTTGGGACTCATGGGGTCCTTGGAAGGGGGCTGACTGAAAGGAAGGCACCACCTCCCAGGCCTCATGACGCCTGCCAAATGCATTCTTTCCACCCTTCCAATAGTCACGGTGGAAGAGACAACTCTGTTAGCATATCCGACTCTATCCCGTTTAGACCTAAAACTATGACTACCTCAATCACCCGTTCAGGTCACAAACGGCGATATAACATTCATGAATGTTGGTGTTGTGGCAAAGTGGGTCATTTTGCCATAGATTGTTGGCACAACTCTTCTGTGTCAAAGGCAAGGGGACTTCCACATCCTCGAGACAATGTTAGTCCTCCCACCAGGATTCCTGAGGGGAGGCACTCCAATTATTATGCTGACAGGAACCTAGGACCCAATACTTATTGGGTTCCTAAGGCAAGATAACTTTTTCCTACAGGGTGGTCTGGGTTCTCGCAATCCTGATGGGAACTGGACAGGAGATGCTCCAAGAATGACGTGGAAAAAGTGTCGAGAATGGGAGTAGTGCCATCATTACAGGCACATGCATACTGACCTCCTGATATACTTTGTGCTTATGATGTGAATGTTACATCTTGTTATCACAGGACACGTCGTGGCCAACTGCCATCAAGGCAAGAGGGAAAAGGGAAAGGGAGAGGAGTACAGGTCCTCAAAAGACAAGAAGAAGGAGAGGAGTTACATCGCGAAGAAGCCAAAGATGCTGAGTGAATCTGACACATCAAACACCAGCGATGACGAGGAAGCCTACTTTGGGCTAATGGGTCACTGTGACTCGGAAGGAGATTGCCCCCCATTTACTGGGAAGGTAAAAGCTCACACCCCTCTCTCCGACTCTGACTCTGATCCTGAGTCTCAGGATGATGACCCTGAGGATAGCCCTTCTGCCCGTGAAGCTGAGCTCCTCGATAAGTATGAGCTTTTGCTCAATACTTTCGTGGAATGTCGAAAGAGACTGAAGGCTGAGAAAAAGGAAGTTAAATTCCTTAAAGGTGAGAGTGTATCCCTGAGGGAAGAGATCACCAGTTTGATCTCCCTCTGACAGGAGCACTTGGACCTGACTTCAAAGCATTCAGAGTCTCTTAAGCTCCTTGATCTTAAGCAGAAGGAAGTCGACAAGTTGGAAGAACTACTTGCGGCAGAAAGGAAGATCGTCAAGAGCTTCTCTATGCCAAAAACTGTTCTTCCATTAGTTGATACCTTCTCTGCTCAGGACAAAGGAGCTAGCTTGGGGCATGTAGGGGTATCTAGCTCCTCATCCAGGAGAAACAGGAACAAGAGGAAGAATAAGGCTGCCAAGAAAGCCTCTATTGCTGAGAAAGGAAAGGCCCCACTCAGCCCTGTTGAGTTCAGAAAGCCTAGCTTTCCCTGTAACCAACATGACTTTGAGTCAACATATGGCCATCACTTCAGTCCCTCGGTTGCAAAGCCGAAGAGCCGGTATGATGGGTGGACCTTTCCCCGTAACTTCAGTGAGAGTGTCTTCAAGGCACCTTATGTGGAAATCCACTTGGGAAATTATGGTCAATTCTCTAGCGGCCATAATAGAAAGCAGGCACCTAAGGCCAAGCCTGTTACACTAAAAAGCCAAGAGGTGAAGAAGTCATGTGACTGTGGTCATCATGATGCCTCCACCTCTAGGTCTTCGGCCCCGGCTGAACCCCACGTTTCAAGGGTGAAGCAGGGGCCCAAGAGGAGGTATAACAGGTTTGACTGCTGGTGCTGTGGCAAAATTGGTCACTTTGCCATGGATTGTTGGTTTAATCCGAGGAATATCGAGACTCCTCATGTTGGCAATGCGAGGCCGACCTCTCGTAGGGCTAACCAACCGAGGGGGAGTATGCTAATGAAAAATCTAGGACCCAAGTACGATTGGGTTCCTAAGGCAAATTAATTTTATTTTGCAGGAATGTCCAAAGGCCAACAAAACTCATATTTGGTATTTGGACAGTGGATGCTCCCGTCACATGACCGGGACAAGAAGCCTACTGCGGGAGTACTCTCCAGTCGAGAATGGACCCAAAGTCATATTTGGGGGATCTGATAAGGGAGTCACCAGAGGTTACGGTAGGATTTCCAACGGTATACTCTCTATCACTAACGTAACTTATGTTGAAGGGTTAAATCATAACCTGATCAGCGTAAGCCAGTTATGTGATAAAGTGTATGACGTTAAGTTCTGCAAGGATAAATGCCTGATAATATCATGTGATTCTTCGGAGACCTGAAAGAGGAAGTATACGTCGCTCAACCCCCAGGTTTTGTCAATCCTACTTATCCTAATCATATATATTTTCTTAATAAAACTCTATATGGTTTAAAGCAAGCTCCTCGAGCTTGGTATGAGACCTTGTCTAGTTTTCTTCTTGAGAACAAGTTCTCTAGAGGAAAAATAGATAAGACATTGTTTCTTAGGGAAGTCAAAGGCAAGATCTTGCTGGTGCAAATCTATGTCGATGACATTATATTCGGCTCAACGGACAACAATCTTTGCAAAAAGTTCTCTAAACTTATGCAAGGAAAGTTTGAAATGAGCAGTATGGGAGAGCTAAAGTATTTCTTGGGACTTCAAGTGAAACAGTCTGAGGATGGAATCTTCATCTCTCAGACGAAGTTCATAAATGAACACCTCAAGAAATTCAGAATGGAGAATGCAACCTCTATGAGGACTCCAATGGGATCCACTATGTCTCTGGATAAGGATGAGAAAGGTAAACCTTTCGATGAAACCAAATACAGAAGCATCATTGGATCCCTGCTCTACCTTACTGCCAGTAGACCGGATATCATGTTCTCCACATGTGTCTGTGCCAGATATCAGGTGAACACTAAGGAATCTCACTATGTCGCTGCAAAGCGAATTCTAAGATACCTTAAAGGTACCCCCAATCTTGGCTTGTGGTACCCGAGAAACAATGATGTCGAGCTAATAGGTTTTTCAGATGCTGATTTTGCAGGGAGTAGGGATGACAGGAAAAGCACTTCCGGGACGTGTCAATTCCTGGGAAGAAGGCTTATTTCATGGAACAACAAGAAGCAGAATTGTGTAGCAACCTCCACTGCAGAGTCTGAGTACATCTCGGCTGGTAGCTGTTGCACATAACTCCTATTGATAAGAAACCAGTTAGCCGACTATGACCTCCAGTTCAAGGAAGTACCAATGTACTGTGACTCCTCAAGTGCAATTGCTATTGCCAACAATCCCGTATCGCACAACAGAACGAAGCATATTGAAGTGCTCTACCACTTCATTCAGGAGCACGTGGAGAACAAGGACATCTCTCTCTACTATGTCCCCACGGACAAGCAGATTGCAGATATTTTCACAAAACCCTTTGACGAGGCCAAGTTCAGTCTCTTCAAAACTGAATTTGGGATGCTCAACTATGAGGAATGAAGACTCCAGAAGCTCCTGGCTCGTGCATCTAGGGGGAGCATCTGCCAGGAACTCAAGTGTAAGCATAGGTGCAAGAACTGAGGGGGAGCATGGTGTCAAATGCACCAGACCCAGATTTGCAGAAGCCGAAAAGGGGGAGATTACCCTCTCGGCTAAGGCTAAGGTGGCTCCAAGTTTGCTCTCAAGTAATTGGTAATGAATATCTCTCTCAACTCAATTTTAAGTTTATGATTTTCATTCCTATATGCTCTATTCACCTTAGCTTGTAGGGTTTAGGCTTCTTCAAATAGGGGGAGATTGTTGGGTATTGTATCCACAATGTACCTGATTTGAAGAAGCCCCTGAACAAGCTAAGGTAAATAGACAGTGTGTTTGATGAAATCTTTTAAGTTGTGCTTGCAATTATTCCACACTAAGTACACACCAATGTCAGGGTGCAGTGGGTCAATATACACGGGTCTGCGCGACGTAATCCCTCGTTGAGCAGATTAGTGTGTTGGCCTACGTGTACTCTCTCTATTGGTGTGTACTTAATTTCAAGTACAGGGCTATAATAAAGCAAGAGCAGACAAGGAGCAAGGATGGGCCAAAGACCAGCTCACGGGTTGAAAGACGAGAATCGTCTAAGTGTAAATCGTCGAGAATCACTAAGTGATTCTCGCTGACTCGTCGAGAATCACTAGATGATTCTCGCCAGGTTGGGCCGGCTGTCTCGACGTAGTCAGAAAATTCTCTAAGGCAGAATCGTCGAGAATCACTAAGTGATTCTCGCCGATTCGTCGAGAATGACTTTGCATTCTCGACGATTCGGCGAGAATCAAATGTGATTCCCGCCGATTCTCCCCGGCCTCTATAACCTGTGCAGCCAGAATTCGCCAAGTAGAATTCGGCGAGAATCGTAAGTGATTCTCGCCGATTCGTCGAGAATCACCTACGATTCTCGCCGATTTTGCCTTGGGTGATTTTTCCGAATTCCTGGACCGATCCATGTTACCTGCAGCTATTTGAACCGGACTTTGGTCTTTGCTTTGGTGGGGCCCACAACGGTCATCTCTGAAAGTGCAGGATAAGATCACTCCTAACTCTAGAGGGGGGTGAATAGAGTTATTTAAAATAATTTTCCAAATAAAAACTTGCAGAGAAAATTTTTACTTTACTTAGTGTATGGTGCTATAGCAAGTAATCAGAGTAAAAAATAAATTCACAGCACAAAGCAAAACACAGAAAAGGGGCAAGCAATCCAGATGACACAAGGAGCTATAGTGGTTCCCCAAAACTGGGTACATCCACTCTTCTATCACCCTTGATAGGAATCCACTTCAAGATGAGTTGATCAGGTGTCTTGAGCACCAGAGAGTTTTTGATCAGGTTCTCACAAACCAACAGAAGCTGATTTTGACCAGGTTTCAGCAAAACCAAAAGTAACTTTTGAAGGGAGTTAGAACCCTGTACAGAAAGAAAAAGAAAAAGAATGAAGTTGTCTTCTCTTTTCAACAAGCAAAGAGAAGCAGAAGTGGATCTGAAGTTGTTGTCAAAGCTCCCCCTGAGATCAAGATGAGGTTCAGGAAGGAGAGCTCTGCACAAGGGTGACAGGTCTTCAAAGATCTGATTTGCTCCAGCAAAGAATGATCCAAGTGAGTTGGATGGAGGTGTCTGAAGCAATCAGATTTTCTGTAAGAGAGTCTTTCAGAAATAATTTTTCACTGAGAGAAAGATGAGAAGTCTTGTATTGTTGTTCTCTTCTTGTTCTGTGTATTCTCTGTATATTCTTATTATTGTCCAAGAGAAAAAATATATTTGAGTCTTCTTCTTCCTTTACTTTGATAGCCGTTGGAAGTCAGCATTGATTGCTTTCCTTAACTGTCCATGCCTCAAAGGAAATGACAGGCAGACATTCCTTAGAAAATTCCTTGAGCCATGCACCAGATATGCTGTAACGGCCAATAAATTCTTCAGCATTAATTGCCTGTCAGAAGGAATTTGAATTCCTATCCAAAATCGACGGAAGTCTGGAAGGCGTCGAGCTCACAGAAAAACGTCGATCTGAGCACGACACACGTTGGTCAGAGAGTGTTTTCTGTAAGCAGAGCTGGGATCGACGGAACGTCGAGCTGAGGTCGACTCCACGTCGAGCTGAGGTCGACTCTGCGTCGAGCTGAGATCGACTCTGCGTCGAGCAGAGGTCGACTCTGCGTCGAGCTGAGATCGACTCTGCGTCGAGCTGAAGTCGACTATGCGTCGAGCTGAAGACTACTCTAACTAGCCTATGTGACCTATATAACAACATGGAGGTCACAGCATACAATCCCTATAGAAATATAGTCATCCTGGTCCAAATAGTAATAGGGTGTTCCAACAATCTCCCCCTATTTGGATTAGGATTACTATTTACATGAATTTTAGGGAATCAAAGAAAAGAAATAAAGCAGATACAACACAATATAATACAACCAGACATAACAGAATAATATGCAGCATATATGAAGCACTATATAGCAGCAGAATTGTTTAAATGTCCTGAGTCCAGAATATAGAAAGTGTCAGAATACCTTACTTTACTTGTCCTTTGATGCTTTGTCTTGATCACTCTTTTTGAAGATGATTTCTCTGTTTGGATTGGAAGCTTCCTTTTTAGATCTGAAGTCATCAGCTGCACCTAAAGATTTTTGATCTCTAGCACTGGGTGGTACAGCTGCAGGGTGGAGTTCCATGTATCTGTCTGAATCAAAAAATTTCTTTGAGCCATACTTTTCCAATTCTTCTCTTCTTTGTTCTGACATAGTACTGATATGAGATGTATCCAGTCCTCTTTCTCTGGCTTTGCTGATCTCATTTAAGGCAGCCATTTCTGTCATCCTTGCTTTCCAGTAAGCAGGAGTCTTGGTAGGATCTTCAAAGGGGACAGCTGGTTCAAATTTGTTAGAGGATGATTCTTGAGAAGTTCTTGGAGTGAGGTCAACTCTAGGCCTATAGGGATAGGAACCAGAGGTTGGATCAAAGGTTCTTCCCCTGGACTGCCTGCCTTTATAATTTCCTCTTTGTTGACCTCCCCTTTGCTGGCTACTTCCTTGATATCTTCTGGCTTGATAGGTTTTTCCATGAAGAGCTGAAGGGGCTGGTTTTGAAGAAAGACTAGCACCTGCACCTGCATCAGGAGGAGGTGGAGGTGGAGGCTGATGGACTGGTTTAGATGGACCTTCATTGAATTTTCTCTTCTTCTTCATTGCCTTTCTCTGATTCTGAGAGTACTGCATCCAAGGCTCTGTGATTTCACAATTATATTTGATGTAATAGGGAATGTCATGATCTGTAGCTCTGGCAGAAGGTACTCTTTTCAAGGCTTTTGATCTGGCTTTCCTCTTCCTTGCAATAGTTGCAGAGGAGTCATCAGAATCTGTGGCAAACTCATCTTCAGAACTTTGTGATTCTTCATATGGATCTATATATTTTCTTTTGGAGAGGGGAAAGCTGATGGAGGCTGGAGCTGCTGAGGAAGAGACTAAAGGAGGCTCTGCTATCAGTGGGAAGGAGGAAGCAACCACTGCAGGAGAGGGCACAGCCTCAAAAACCATAGAGGCTGAGGAGACTGGTTCCTGAAGAGCTTGGGAGATATTGGCCTCTGCAGCATCAAGTGTCTCAGTCACTTCACCTGAAGTCTCAGCAGAGACTACCACACCAAATCCAACACTAACAGGAGCCACTGCTACCACTGCTAAATCAGAAGTCAAGACCTTCTGGAAGGGGACAATAGCCCTGGACATATCTTCTTGAAGCTGTTTTTCTGCTATATCAAGGTCTTCTTGTATTGAAGCTGGAGGAGAGAAGATCTGAAGAGAAGCTGCCAAAGACTGAATGTCTAAGGCACTGCTGATTTGCTGCTCTGAAACTGGAGGAGAGGCCTCAGATACCATTTGATCTTCTGCAGCAGACACTGTCTGTGAACAAGTAACTGATACTGTCTCTGAAGGAGTCTGAGCAATCTAAACTGAAGAAGGAGGCAGCTCTTCTTCTGCTGACATCTCCCCCTGCCTAGAATCAGGGGCAGCTGACTCTAGGCCCCCAGAAGAAGGGCGTGCCAAATGGGAGGAAAGGGAGGAGACAGAGGCAGAAAGAGCTCTCAATGAAAGTAGGAGAGGAGCCAGCTTGGCATCCAAAAGGGAGGAGAGCCTAGGAGACAGAAGATCAAAAAGTTGATTGGCTAAGGGCAGGAGGGCTCCTTGCTCAAGGGGAACTTGAGTAGAGGTAGAGGGAGTAGCAGAAGCTGAGAATGAAGAAGATGTTGAGAGAGGAACAGACAGAGGAGGTGTAACTTGTTCCTGAATGGAGGAGAAGAGTAAGTCGGAAAAGGTAGATGAATTGAGGAAGTCATGAGGAGAGGAGGTAGAAGCATCCATGAATGAGTCTTCATGGATGTCAAGTGAAAAGATATCCTCATGAGGGGTGGAATCCAAGTTTATTGGAAGGAAAGTAGTTTGAGGAGGAAGGGAGAAGGCAATGGTGGATATGGAGGAGGGTAGAGTTTGAGAGGATGAGATAAGTGAGGTTGAGGGGATGAAGGTGGATGGAAGGGTGAGGGAGAGAGATGGCATAATCCCTTCTTCTGGACCAGTGGACTGAGGGGAAGTGACCTCTATAGTCCTGGTGTCTGCAGAGGATTTCATGGCTGCTGCTGCCCTGGGATTCACGATTCTCCTGTCCCATTTGCCAATTAAAGCACATGTGAGCCTCTTGGAAGCATTTATGTGCTTCTTGGAGGACACCAGCAGTTGGGGGCAGCAGTGGTTGAGAATCAACCCAAGAACTCTTCCAAAATGGACAGAGCTTTTATCCAACTTTTTCTTAAGCATATCAAACACAATTAATCCCCAGTTGGGATGTTTCTTATCCATTAGAGCAGCCATGAGGCAAAACTGATGCCTTGTTATTGCATCATGTGCAGTTCTCTTTGCACAGATCACCTTTCCAGTTATATCTGCTAATAACTTGTACTCAATTGCTAGGTTAATTTTAAGGAGTTTGGAGGGGTTACCAGCAGCATGCCCCATCCTGTCCAGCATCAAGGTATACTCTTCCACTGATAGTTCTATATCATCATCTCCAGCAGCAAAGTTGAAGGCTTCTGTAATGACTTGAGGTGAGATGGCTACCTCATTTCCTGCAATCTTCCCAGTCAAGATGTTGTTATCTGAAATGATTGCTGTAAGACACCATTCTTTAATTTCTGATTCGGGAAGGGGTATCCTGGTAGACATAAAGGGAACTAGCTGCTGCTCCTTGAAAAGATTCAGTATATCCAGAAAGTGTTGTGGAGATCCATCAAAAGAATCGAAATCAATGTCGAAACCAGAGTCGAACTTCATAGCCGCCAGAGCTCCTGCTGTAATTGCCATTGTCCTGCAAAAGAAAGAGTACCTTCCAAGATCAAAAGTATAGTATTTGGAGGGAGAAAGCTTGAGCAGAGAAATATGAAAGCGCAACTGCGAACGACGGAGAAAAAATGATTTTATACTTAGGGTTCGACGCAGAAAAGGAAAGAACGTCGAGCTCAGTTCGACGCTCAAGGGCTCTAGGAGAACTGAAACGACTCAACAGCGTCCAGCTTAGGTCGACGTTCGACGCTTTGGCTGAAGCTATACGTCGAGCTCAGGTCGACGTTGAACGAAGACGTCGACCGGGGAGAGAAAAAACTCAAGAGGCCAGGAAGCTGTGAACTCAGTTCGATGCTAGAAGCTGAGTTCGACGTTCGACGCTTTTGAGGGCGACGGACCGTCGATCTCCATTCGACGCAGCGTCGAGCTTAGTTCAGAGCTCAGAACAACCACTCAGACAGGGAAATTTTGAAAAGAAATTTTTCTTATTCCTGTTAATTATGGGTTTCAAAATCTTGGAGTTTTAATTTATGCTGTCTCCATCTAGCATTCCCAACTGATTGAGGAAAAAGAGGTGCTTCTTTTCATCCAAGGGTTTGGTGAAGATATCTCCTCTCTGTAGTTCAGTGGAAATGTATTCTAGTGCAATTTTCTTCTTTTCTACATTGTCCCTTAAGAAGTGATGTCTGATTTCTATGTGCTTAGTCCTACTATGGAGAACTGGATTTTGAGCAATAGATATTGCACTGGTATTATCACAAAAGATTTTAGACATCTCTAAGTTGTACCCATAGTCTAGGAGCTGGTTTTGAATCCACAAAATCTGTGAGCAACAACTACCTGCAGCCATGTATTCAGCTTCAGCAGTTGATGTGGACACAGAGGTTTGTTTCTTACAAAACCAGGAGACAAGTCTATCACCAAGAAATTGACAAGTTCCACTGGTGCTTTTCCTGTCTACTCTACATCCAGCATAATCAGAATCTGAAAATCCAGTTAGATCAAATCCTGAGTCATGTGGATACCAGAGACCTAGATTAGGACAACTTTTTACATACCTAAGAATCCTCTTAACTAATGTGAGGTGGGACTCTCTAGGGCTTACTTGAAATCTAGCACAAATGCATGTGGCAAACATTATATCTGGTCTAGTAGCTGTTAGATAAAGTAATGAGCCAATGATTGCTCTATAGTTTGTCTGATCAACTGGTTTTCCAGATTCATCAGCATCTAAAACAGCATTTGTAGGCATAGGTGTTTTCATGGATGATGCTTCAGACATTCCAAATTTCTTAACCAGTTCTCTTGCATACTTGGTTTGAGAAATGAAAATGCCATCCACATGTTGTTTAACTTGCAATCCAAGAAAGAAAGCAAGCTCACCCATGCTACTCATTTCAAACTTTGAGTGCATAAGTTGTGAGAACTTTTTGCATAAGTTTGAATCAGTAGATCCAAATATGATGTCGTCTACATAAACTTGTACTAGTAGGGTATGGGCCCTATGGGTTCTAACAAAAAGAGTTTGGTCTACACTACCCCTTTTAAAATCATTTTCCAACAAAAAACAAGCTAAGGTCTCATACCATGCTCTAGGAGCTTGCTTGAGACCATATAAAGCTTTATGCAGTTTAAATACATGATCAGGAAAAGTTGGAGAGATAAAACCTGGAGGTTGCTTTACATAGACTTCTTCCTTGATGTCTCCATTGAGGAATGCACTCTTGACATCCATCTGATATACCTTGAATCTCTTGTGAGCTGCATATGCAAGGAAGATTCTTATGGCCTCCAACCTTGCAACTGGTGCAAAGGTTTGGTCATAATCAATTCCTTCTTCTTGGCAATACCCTTGTGCAACAAGTCTTGCCTTGTTTCTCACAATTATTCCTTGATCATCCAATTTGTTTCTGAATACCCATTTGGTTCCAACAATTTGCTGGTTCCTTGGTCTTGGTACTAATTTCCAAACTTTATTCCTCTCAAATTGATTCAACTCTTCTTGCATTGCAATGATCCAGTTTGGATCTTGCTCTGCATCTTGTATGGTTTGAGGCTCAATTTGAGAAAGGAAGCAGGTGTGCATAATATTTTGGTTAACTTGATTCCTTGTTTGCACACCCACTGAGATATCTCCAATCACTTGTGAGATTGGGTGATCTCTTGTTGTTGCTAGATCAACAAGGGGTGTTGATGATGCACCAACCTGTGTTGTTGTTTCCTCTTGTGGAACAACAACTGGTTCTTCAATTTGTTGGCCCTTTGAACTTTCCAGAACTTGAAATTCCTCTTCATTGTCACTAAGTTCAGTGACTTGTTGAATTGGTGAAGGTGATGACCCTTTGTCTTTGATGGTAAGCTGCTTCAGATTTTCTGAAATTGAATGTTCTTGCAAATTGCTTATGGTAGAAGTCTCCTTCTCCTTATAAAACATGTTAGTTTCATCAAATGTAACATGCATGGATTCTTCAATTTTATTTGTGCACTTGTTAAAAACCCTATAAGCCTTGCTAGTCATGGAGTATCCCATAAACACTCCTTCATCAGCTTTGGCTTCAAATTTAGCTAGGTATTTCTTGTCATTATTGTGAATGAAACAAATGCAACCAAATATTTTGAAGTAGTTCACTTTAGGTTTCTTCCCTTTGAGTAGCTCATAAGGAGTCTTACCCTTTAGCTTATGTATCAGGCTTCTATTCAGAACATAGTTGGAGGTGTTCACAGCCTCTGCCCAAAAGGTTAGAGGAAGGTGAGCATCTGTCAACAATGTTGTGGCAGATTCAATAAGGGTTCTGTTTTTCCTTTCAACTACCCCATTTTGTTGAGGAGTTCTAGGAGCTGAGAAAGTATGCCTGATACCTTCATTCTGGCAGAACTCTAGCATAAGAAGAGAATCAAACTCTGTCCCATGATCACTTCTGATCAGGGCAATGTGAGTATTGAACTCAATCTGTATGCCTTTGAGAAAATCTGTCAAAATTTTGAAGTTATCAGACTTCTTCCTCAGAAAGAACACCCAAGTGAATCTTGAGAAGTCATCTACAATTACTAAAGCATAAGATTTCCCTCCTAGGCTTTGTACATTAATTGGTCCAAAAAGGTCCATGTGCAATAAGTACAAGATTCTAGGTGAGTCACTCTTATTAAGTGACTTGAAACTGTTTTTGGTTTGCTTGCCTAATTGACAGGCCTTGCAAAGTCCTTCCTTCTTGTAGGGACCAGAAGGTAGTCCTCTAACAAGGTTGTCTTGGGATAACTTAGCAATGGTTCTAAGGTTCACATGTCCTAATCTTTTATGCCACAAGATGTTTGGTTTTGAAATGGAGTTAAACAGGCAAATATCTACTACAGGTGAATGAAAATCCACTAAGTAAATGTTACCTCTTCTGTTACCTGTCAACACAGTTGTGTTGTCCACTGACTTGACTTTGCATATGGCTTTGTTAAAGGTTACTTGGTATCCTTCATCACACAATTGACTGATGCTTATCAGGTTGTGTTTGAGTCCTTCAACATATGCCACCTTTTTGAAAGTGACTAAGCCAATTTGAACTGTCCCATATCCTTTTGTAGTTCCAAAGCTTGAGTCTCCAAAAATTACTTTGGGTCCAAGCTTGGTTTTGAAGGAAGTGAGGTTGTCCTTGTCTCCTGTCATGTGCTATGAGCACCCACTATCCAGATACCATTGATGGTTCTCACTTGGATAGGTCTTTACCTGCACAAAAACAGCTTATTTGTTTTTGACCCAGTTAACCTTGGGCCTAGGTTGATATCCCTTAAATTCTGAAATGAAGGACATCTCAGGTTGACTCTTATAGCCTACAGGATGATATCTCCTAGGAGGTATGATCCATTCAGCATAAGGGTTAAAGTAATGAGATGTGGAGCTAGAATTGAAATTTGAGTTAACCCTTGAGAACTGGGTTTTGCTCTGAACTCGGCTCGACGCACGTCGAGCTTCGGTCGACGGACTCAAGTGAGTGCGTCGAGCTCCGTTCGACGGCAAGGTCTTGCTTTGTTCAGAGAGTAGAGGGCGTTGACCTGGGTTCGACGTTTTCTTGCGATTACGTCGAGCTCTGGTCGACGTCCGTCGAGCTTCGTTCGACATTTTTTGTCCAGTTTCCTGGGTTAAGTCAGCATTCTTCCTAGCCACTATCAAGACTCCTTTACCTTTCTCACTGGTAAATTTGATTGGAGTTGTCAGCACTATGGGTTGGCTGGATGAAGCACCCAAGCCCAGTGAACCATTCAATCTTGAGTTCACTGTACTTGTGATGTCCATCAATTTGATACTTCTCCCATTAAGGGTTTCTTCAAATTGTTTGGCCTTAGATAGCTCACTTTTCAGTGAAGCTATCTCCTCCCCACACTGCTTCAACTCTTCTAAGAGTCTAAGGTTATCTGAGTTAATGGATTTGCATTCAATTAATTGTTCATTTAGAGTTTTAATCAGCTTTTGAGACTCAATTAAGTCAATGCACATAGATTTAAACTCAGATTTGAAATCATCAGAAGTAAAGTCAAATGAATCTATTACCTGATCCTCAGTAAGTTCCTGATCAGATGGATAGTCAGCCTCAGGCTCTGAATCAGTGTTCTTTTGAGATACACTGATGGCCATCATGCAGAATCCCTTTTCTTCTGCATCATCCTCATCATCACTAGAACTGGATGATGAATCAGACTCATCAGAGTCACTCCAGGATTCAGCCACAAATCCTTTCCTGGTGTGCTTGCTGTTGCTGGAGGAAGGCTTGTCATGGTATTTCCTTGACTCCTTGTCCTTCCTTTTATCCTTCCTTTCCTTCTTGTCCCTTCTGTCCTTGTCTTGATTTTCTGGACAGTTTGGGAAGATGTGTCCTGGTTTCCTGCAACCAAAGCAGATAATATCTTTATTATTGGATCTGTCATACCTTGGCTTGTCTTTGTCTTTGGATGACCATCTTCTGAAGTTCCTTTTATTTAGCTTATTGAACCTCTTGACCAGTAGGCTCATAAGCTCTTCATTTCCCAACACCTTTTCTTTAGGTTCTTCTTCCTGTGCTTTGAAGGCAATAGTTTTCTCAGCCTTCTCTGTTGGTGTGGATGTCTTCTGCTCTTCTTCTCTTTTCTTAATAAATTGCTCATAGCTCTTGAGCTTTCCTAGAAGAGCTTCTGTGGATAGCTCACAGACATTTCTTCCATCTTTAATTGACCATATTCTTGAGTCCCAAGAGCTAGGGAAACAAGTCAGTATCTTGTCATTTATCTCAGTAAGAGATATGTCCTTCTCTAGTGATCTAAGTTCACTTATGATTAGGCTCAGTCTGTTGTACATGTCAGCAACTGACTCAGACTCTGCCTTTTTGAAGTTTTCATACTGTGTGATGAGATAGGATCTCCTATCCTTTCTTTCATCTGCAGAACCTGATACAATTTCTGAGAGTTTTTCCCAGATCTCCTTGGCAGTATTGCAATCTGCTACCTTCTGGAAAATGTCATCTGACATGGTTTGAGCCAAGATGTTCATGGCTTTAGCATCTGCTGCCTTCCACTTCTTTATGTCAGCATCAGTCCCTGAAGGAGGAGGAACAGCTGATGTACTTGTTCCTGTGGGAGGTCTTGGACAATCTGTCAATACAGAATTGAAGATGTCTTCATCAAAAGAGTTCATATAAAGTCTAATCCTTGCCTTCCATAGTGCAAACTTAGATAGATTGCACATAGGAGGTCTGGTGCTAGCAAAGTCCTTGTTTTGTGCCATGAGTTTTAAAAGATAAGTAAAACTAGGAAAAGTAACCCTTTGAGGGAAATGATCTTATCAGAGATCTTTTGATCCAGGTGTTAGCCTGTATGAATGATCAACCTGCCTCTGATACCAATTGAAAGTGCAGGATAAGATCACTCCTAACTCTAGAGGGGGGTGAATAGAGTTATTTAAAATAATTTTCCAAATAAAAACTTGCAGAGAAAATTTTTACTTTACTTAGTGTATGGTGCTATAGCAAGTAATCAGAGTAAAAAATAAATTCACAGCACAAAGCAAAACACAGAAAAGGGGCAAGCAATCCAGATGACACAAGGAGCTATAGTGGTTCCCCAAAACTGGGTACATCCACTCTTCTATCACCCTTGATAGGAATCCACTTCAAGATGAGTTGATCAGGTGTCTTGAGCACCAGAGAGTTTTTGATCAGGTTCTCACAAACCAACAGAAGCTGATTTTGACCAGGTTTCAGCAAAACCAAAAGTAACTTTTGAAGGGAGTTAGAACCCTGTACAGAAAGAAAAAGAAAAAGAATGAAGTTGTCTTCTCTTTTCAACAAGCAAAGAGAAGCAGAAGTGGATCTGAAGTTGTTGTCAAAGCTCCCCCTGAGATCAAGATGAGGTTCAGGAAGGAGAGCTCTGCACAAGGGTGACAGGTCTTCAAAGATCTGATTTGCTCCAGCAAAGAATGATCCAAGTGAGTTGGATGGAGGTGTCTGAAGCAATCAGATTTTCTGTAAGAGAGTCTTTCAGAAATAATTTTTCACTGAGAGAAAGATGAGAAGTCTTGTATTGTTGTTCTCTTCTTGTTCTGTGTATTCTCTGTATATTCTTATTATTGTCCAAGAGAAAAAATATATTTGAGTCTTCTTCTTCCTTTACTTTGATAGCCGTTGGAAGTCAGCATTGATTGCTTTCCTTAACTGTCCATGCCTCAAAGGAAATGACAGGCAGACATTCCTTAGAAAATTCCTTGAGCCATGCACCAGATATGCTGTAACGGCCAATAAATTCTTCAGCATTAATTGCCTGTCAGAAGGAATTTGAATTCCTATCCAAAATCGACGGAAGTCTGGAAGGCGTCGAGCTCACAGAAAAACGTCGATCTGAGCACGACACACGTTGGTCAGAGAGTGTTTTCTGTAAGCAGAGCTGGGATCGACGGAACGTCGAGCTGAGGTCGACTCCACGTCGAGCTGAGGTCGACTCTGCGTCGAGCTGAGATCGACTCTGCGTCGAGCAGAGGTCGACTCTGCGTCGAGCTGAGATCGACTCTGCGTCGAGCTGAAGTCGACTATGCGTCGAGCTGAAGACTACTCTAACTAGCCTATGTGACCTATATAACAACATGGAGGTCACAGCATACAATCCCTATAGAAATATAGTCATCCTGGTCCAAATAGTAATAGGGTGTTCCAACAATCTCCATGACCTATTGTATAAATACACAGGTATTTGTGTACAGTGGTTTCACGGATATAGAATACGAAAGCCGAGCCGCCGACTAACCCTAAATTTGCGAACCTGCTCCGCCTCCATCGCCGCCGCTCGTGCAGTGGTCACCGTAGCTGATCTCGATCTCCTCCAGATCCACGGTGACAGAAGCCAAGTCTTGCACAACGTCTCATGCGTCTAACCAGAGATCTTTTGTCTCTTGATTTGAGATAGGGAAATCCATCCCCGTCAGAATCGATCGAGACGATCGATCCTAGTGTGACCGTTGGAAGACCTTGCCGACTTCGCTAAGAAGATTGAATCTCCATTGCATAGCTGCTGTTTTCAGTTATCGCCGCCGACACCGAGAGCCTTGTCGCCGCCCTTTTCCGCTGCCGGTTTCAGAGAGATTCTCTCCAAGAAAGATCAAGGGTTGTGGAATTTTCGTTGCCTACAAGAACAAGTAGTCTAACAAAAAGGGACACCTAGATCTTCAAGTTGTTTGTATTTCTTATACACTCCAATTTCTTTTTCATTGTAAAGGAACATTTGGTTCCTAGTTGTAGGGTTGGGTGCAACCCGTGTTGTGGGAGTGTTGACTCCTACGTGTGGAAGGGTTCCTTCCGATAGTGCAAGGATTGGATTTCAATCCTGTTAGTGAAGTGACTGAGTCGTCCCTGGATTGGGAGATAGGTCGAAGGGGGAAAGTGGACGTACCCAAATCGGGGAACCACTATAAATTGCCTGTGTTATTTTCTGTGCTGTGTGGTTTGTTTTGATTCTGCAGGTACAATTTTAATTCCGCAAATACGCTGCAAGTCACCTATCCCCCCTATAGGTGAAGGTAGTTGACACTAGGTGAACTTTCATACCTCTCTTTCATTTTTAGTTTAGCACCTGCACCATTAGAAGAACTAGACCAACCCTTATAGATCCGGCTAGTCTCATCAAATTCAATATGGATTGATTCTCTTATAACTTGAGTTTTCTTGTTGAATACTCTATATGCTTGTTATGGGAGTTGTATTTGATAAAATACCCTCACTGCTTTTCTCTACAAAATTTATTAAATAAGAATTTCCATTATTTATAATGAAACACTTGCTTCCAAAGATTCTAAAGTAGGATAAAGTTGGTTTTCTGCCCTTCATCAGTTCATAGGGAGTTTTCTTGTGATTTTTGGTGATAGAGGCTCTATTTAGCACATGACATATTGTGTTGACAGCCTTAGCCCAGAAATATTCTAGCAAAGAGGAGTCACTCAACATGGTTCTACCAGCCTCTATAAGGGTCCTATTCTTTATCTCATTCACCTCATTCTGCTGTAAAGTTTTGGGAGAAGAGAATTCTTTGGAGATGCCTTGTCCTTGACAAAATTCTTTCATTGCACTAGAATGGAATTATATTCCAAGGTCACTTCTTACTTTGACCCAAGTACTGTTCATCTCATTCTGGATAGACTTAATAAATGTCATGAAGGTGTTTAGAGTATCTAGCTTTTTTCTATGGAAGATGACCTATGTAAATTTAGAGTGATCATCAACTATCACAAGGGTGTATAACTTCCCTCCTAAATTTTGAATTGGCATTGACCCTAGTTTGCTTGCTCATTTGGCATGTATGACATGGACCATCTTTAATACATTTTAAATTAGGTCTATCCCTAACAAGGCTTTTTAGAGAATAACTTACTAATTGTCTTGTAGTTAAGAGGAGCTAATCTCTTGTATCATTATACACAAAGAGATTCCTTCTCATTAGCTACAAGACAAATAGGAATGGAAGAATCAAAACAAATAAAATTTCAGGAATATACATTTCCACTCCTAGTGCCTGAGAGAATTGTCTCCAAGTCAGTTGACCTTTTGATTAGGCACTTATCCTTATGGAATTGAATAACATAGCCTAAGTCATACAATTGGCTTATGTTTATGAGGTTGTGTTGCAACTCCTCTACATAAGCTACTTTTTTGATAAATATTATGCTATTGGAGATCATATCGTAGCCTTTAATTACCCCTCAATCTGAAACTCCAAAGATGACTTTAGTTTCATTTTTCACTGGGGCATACTCCTTTAGAATACTTCTTGTTCTAATCATGTGTTTGGAACACACATTATCCAAATACCATATTATTGTTTATTGGCCATTGGATATACCTGCAAGATAGACCTAATTTATCTTAGGAACCTAACCAACTTTGGGTCCTTAGTTCTTATTAGCTTTTGGAGCAGATTTCTGAATGAAAGTAATATTGTAAGAAATAACCTTCTTTGCTTGAGGCACTATGGGATTATACATGCAGCCTATGGCAAAGTGAACTACCTTACTACAACACCAACACTCAAATCTATTGTACCTTCTCTTCTGAGAAGTTCTAGGTGGGGAAGGTGCATGATCATGTTCATAGGATAAGGCTTTGGCATTCTTTACATTTCTTTGAGCTATCTGATGACTGTGTGTATGATGTAAAATGGGTTGTACAACCACTAGATTTCTCTTAGGAAGAGGCCTTTGAGGAATGAACTTTTCCTTGCCTTTAAGTGTTGGAGCAGGGGTACCAAATATAAATGGTCCATAATTACTCATTTGTATTTCTTCATGGGGAACTTTCAGTGCACTAGACCTAATGTATCTTCTTCCTCTCTAGTGAGAATTATTACTAGCCCCACTGGAGGAACATCCGTTTTTTCCAGTGACCATACGTATTATCATGATCATAGTTATTGCATGACATTAACACTTTTTCAAAGATAGTTTGTTGAATGAGTTCAATTGTCTACCTAAATCACCTAGAGGGGGGTGAATAGGTGAGTTGTGCGTCTTTTGCGGAATAAAAATTTAGCAACTATGCACACAAATCAACCAAGCAATCACAGACGACAAAAGATTTATAGTGGTTCCCCAACCTTTGGTACATCCACTTTCCCTCACCGATCTAGCAAACCACTAGACTCGGCTACTCCACTATCTCGGATTGAAAACCAATCCTATACCTCGGAACAAAGTTCCTACAAACTCGATCCAAACGGATCTACACTCAGAAGATAAAACTTCCTACAACTCAGAGAGAAATCTCTTACAAGAATTGAATAGAGAGAAATTTGAAAATACAAGCAATAATCTTCAAATCTTGAATCGATCTGTCTGGATCTTCTTCTTATAACTTGCGGCTCTGTCAGAATTGTTGAAGAAGATAACTAAGAAAGAATGAGATCTGAAAGCTTCTTTTGACTTCACCCGATCGGAGAGATGATGAAGAACGAACAATAATCCCGATCTGGAAATCAATCTTGATCTGAATCCTTGAATCGAAAACCCTAGCCCTTGCACGAAGAAGATCGGCGACGATGACTTTCATTTTGAAGAGAGAGAGAGAGAGATTCAGAGAACTTAGAAAATTATGACAGCTTGTAAAATCCTTCTTAGGGTTAGTTGGTTGACAAGACCTTATATTAGATCTCCCTAACGGTCATAATTATCTTTAATGTCGTACACGTGGACCAATCACGTCATGTTATTTGAAAATCCCGTCAAATCTGGACTTAACAAAATTTCTGCAAATCTGAACTGCATTTATCGAGTGAGGTAGTATTTCTCGAGAAGTGAAGCTATTACTTGAGTGGAAAAAGAAGATTACTCGAGAAGAGGAATTTCTAAAATTACTCGAGAAGAAGAATTTCTTAAATTACTCGAGAAGAAGAAAGCATTACTCGTGTACAAGATTGGTTCTCGAGAAATCAACTTGAATTACTCGAGAAGAAGTATATCAAAACCATTCGAGACAGAAAGAATTAATTCTCGAGTAGAAAGAAATTACTCGAGAACTTGAAATCTACTCGAGAAGTGGAATAAAACTTCTCGAGAACAAACACTTAGAAAATATTTTTGGATCTGGAAGAAGATTACTCGAGAACTAGAAATGATTTCTCGAGAAAAGAGGAACTTCTCGAGAACAAAATATAGAATTACTTGAGAACTAGGGATTGTCCTCGAGAACTACTCGAGAACTGGACTTAGAAAAAATTCTGAGAAAGTAAGATTGCTGTCACTCAAGACATACTATCAACTACTCGAGTACAAGATAACTTCTCGAGAACTATACTTAGAAATTTTCTGAGTTAAGATCTGAACACTTGAGTGGTAGAGATAAAGTTTACTCGAGAACTAAACCTGGTTACTCGAGAACTAAAATAATACTAATCGAGAACCAGCTTTTGTACTCGAGTAATAAGACTAACTAGTCGAGAACTTCAACTTATACTACTCGAGTACTAACAGTCTACTCGAGTAATGGACTTAGAAAATTTCTGACTTTCAGAAAGTTTTCCTTCTTGAATCCAATCATCACCAACACTTCATCTATTGGTCCAAGTGCTTGAATATGAAGTGTATCCCAATAGAGAGGCTACACATGAGTCAACACCTTGGATCACACAATGAGGGATTCCATTACATGGTCCTGTGTTTATGACCCACTATAGACTGACATTGGTCTACACTTAGCAATAGAGTCCTGTAAACACATAACTAAAATAGAAGATCAAATACAACTTAATTCATCTTAGTTCAAGGGTGACTTCATGCAAATCTGGGTTATTGTGGATGCAATACCCAACAATCTTCCCCTATTTGTAGAAGTCAGAACCCTCTACACTAAGGTGAATTATATCACAAGAAAAAGAATTGGATATGAAAAAATAAGAACAAGATAAAATGCAAGAAATAAAGAAAAACTTATAATCGTCAAAATTAGAGATTATATAATTAGAATTGTTTTAGATTTCATTTCTACAAGCATTCAATCCTAAATCTCAAAAATCAAAATTCAGTTCTAGCTCTGATGCTGTTGATGATGTTGCTTGTCAAACTTTTCCTGTTGCCTCCTCTGATAGCTGATTGGCTTAGGATAGTACCTTGGAGGTGCCTTAGGGTTGTTCCTGCCATATTGTCTATCATAAATCCTTCTCTTTGTCATGGACTTCTCATAAAGCTCCCATTCAGAAAAACTATAATGGAGATCTTTGCTTTCATTGTAGTCCATTACAAGTTTCAGAGTATCTAGAATCAAGGACTTTGAAGTTGGGCTCCAAGCTTCAGCAAATTCTTGAGCTTTTCTCTTTTCTGATTTTTGATTGGGAATTTACTTACTAGGAGAAGGACCTTCTCCATATTTCCTTTTCGTTGGAATATGAATATCAGGTAAGTCCCGTGGAATAAAATCTTCCCATACTTGAGTATATGATTCTGGAGGAAGAGTTTCATCAGTAGGCTTGGGAGAGAAGGTAGGCATTGGAGCTGGCATCTGAGCAGGCTGTCCTTCAGCAAGAGGATTAAGCTGATGAGGAATGATGTTTGGATCAGCTTGAAAATCTGGAAAGATCTGGTTATGTATCCAAACTGTAGTGTCATAGGTATGGAACTTCACTGACTGGATCTGAGCTAGCACATTGTTGTTGCTTTCAGTTAACTTCTCAGTCCAGAGAGTTTTAGCACTTTCAGTAAACTTTTCTACATATTCTTTCACCAGAGTCTCCCCCTTTCTGAATTCTACACATAGTGTCCCTAGGGTGTCATCTTTGAAAGTTCAAACTTCTTCACATACTTTCATAACATGCGCTTGGGCTTTCTTCTCAAGTTCAATTCGATTGTTGGCCAGAGTTACAGATTGGTTCATCACTTCACCAACACTAGTAATAGTGTGGTCCAGGGCTTTGCCACCTATCTAAAAAAGGTGCTTCAATTGATCTGTGTTATGCTGTATCTCAACAAATCCTCTGCTCATCTCTTTCTCAAGAGTAGTAACTTTATCTTGCACAATTTTCAAGGAGTTATCAAAATGCTTTCTTTGATCAGCCAACATCTGTTCAATCTTAATTAAAATCTCAAAAGAAGTGGATGTAGCAGGAGCAGTAGCAGTAGTAGCAGGAGAAACTGGAGCTGGAGGAGGAGGAGCTTTCTATGGAACAATTTCTTCAATTACTACTGAGCTTTGAGATCTTGTAGTATGGACAAGAACAACTTATTCCTCACTAGTAAAGGTAGGAATAGAGAAGTCTAGGTTCCTCAAGGGAGCATCAACAGGCTCTGGAGAACTTTTATCTTTATCTGAAAGTAGAATAGTATCTGGTTTGTCTTTCACAGCAGCTGGAGAATGAGTAGTAGGTGACTTGGGAGATTGCATAGGTGATGGAGTAGGTGCTGGAGATGGAGAAGGGACAGGAGTGGGTTTCTTGGGTTGTTCAGCAGATTTCTCTTTTTGAAGAGAGGGAAATGGTTCATTAGAGGAGAGTTCCTCAATCATTTTCTTGATGTCATCAGTGGTGGAGAGGATTGCTTCTGTACTGAAAGGGCAGAAGGAGATTGTACGCTGTGCAGCTATTCTGACTTGTCAGGAGGAGAAGAAATTCTTTCTGGATATTCTGAATGTGCAGGAAGAGGAGGAACTCTATCTTGTATAGAGGAAAAAGGCTCCCCCTCAAATGCTGAACTAGTTATGCCAGCAATTTTATGAAGAGAGGGAGATGGGGTCCTGTCCTCTGAGGCAGGGACTTCAAGAGCCTTAACAGCTTGAGTAGGATTTTTCAGCTTTAATTCCCATCTCTGAATAGAAGAAATTGAGACTTTCTTCATATGATGTATGGGAGTACCTTTGGAAGTGTCAAACACTTGAGGATTAATCTCACGAAGCATCAAAGAGATTATCCTTGCAAAACTAGGAGCCTTGATGCTCTCCCTGATCTTATCAAGAATCATCATGCCAAATTGGAACTTCTTCCTGCAGATTATTACAGTCATAACATCAAATAAATCATATAAAATGAAACCTATTGAGGCAGTCTTGCACTAGAGGAATTTTCCAATGATGTCCACTAATAACTTGCTTTTAGCATTCAAATTAGGCCTTCTGATAGAAGTAATCTTAGTAGAAATTCCATAGAAACTACAAGCCCTGTCATTGTCCTCTGTGGTGAGATCTTCTTCTTCATCAACAATTGGCATTTTCAGAAGTTGAGACACAATGGTCTTGTTCAGCTTGATCTTAATACCCTTCACCCTGGACTTTAGAACTTTGCCATTTCTCCATACCTTAATGTTCTGGAAGAATTAACCTCAGGAAAGAGGATTTTGCAAGGTTCCCGTAGAACAAACATTAAACTGGCGTTGTCTAGGAGAATCAGTAAATTCTTGAAGTTGTCTGATAACTCAGCGATTCCTGCAATCACTAGCTCACTTCCAACACCAATCTTGGACTGCAGCACCATTGTGTTTTCAGAAAAGGATGATCGGCAGACGAAAGGATGAAGGCGAAATGGTTTCTCTGAGTCAGTGGCGGAAGACGAAGATGTTTTCGAGAAATAGGATTTGAATGCGAGTAGTTTTATGAAATCTAAGATTTTCTATTTATATAAGTCTAGTAATGATGATTAGGGCTAAATCAATCCTTAGATTAGGGCGAAAATCATGCGTGAAGCGAAAGTGAAGAAATTGAAAAAAATATTTACGGAATGCGTCAGGTCATTTCTCGAGTGGAGGTTTAGTTCTCGAGAGAGGGAATTTTAGTTCTCGAGAAATTAAAGCTTAGTACTTGAGAAATTAATTTACTTCTAGAGAAGAAGATTACTACTCGAGGGATGATACTCGAGTAAAATTTCTTGGTTTCTCGAGAGGAAATGGATTACTCGAGTAGTCAGACATTACTTCTCGAAAAGTCATTCCTTATCTCGAGAAATGAGGTCCACTAAGAGAAATTTCTAACCTTTTTGACTTGTCCTTGATTTCTGAGCCTTGAAATGATCCCACCTTGTCTACTCTTCCTTATTGAGCATGCCAAGCTCAGTTTTGAAGAAGTTGAAATTGGCCTTCTCCAGCGGCTTCGTGAAAATATCTGCAACTTGACTATCTGTTGAAACATATTGCTGATCTACGTCCCCTTGCTCCACATGCTCCCGGATGAAGTGATATCTGAGCTCGATGTGCTTTGTTAGGCTGTGCGAGATTGGGTTGTTGGTAATTGCTATTGCGCTAGAGGAGTCGCAAAATAGTGGAATGTTTTTGACTTTCATGTTGTAGTCTTCCAACTGATTCTTTAGCCAAAGCAACTGTGCACAACAACTGCCGGCAGAAATATATTCTGACTCGGCCGTTGAGATTGCGACACAATTTTGCTTTTTACTATTCCATGAAATAAGCCTTCTTCCAAGGAATTGACAAGTCCTGGAAGTGCTTTTTCTGTCATCTTTACTACCTGCAAAGTCAGCATATGAAAAACCAATCATCTCGCTGTCATTACTTCTTGGGTATGATAAGCCAAGATTTGGTATACCTTTAAGGTATCTCAAGATCCGCTTTGCAGCAGCGTAGTGAGATTCCTTACAGTTCACTTGGAATCTAGCACAGACATATGTAGAGAACATTATGTCTGGTCTACTAGCAGTATGGTAGAGCAAGGATCCAACTATGCTTCTGTACTTGGTTTCATCAAAAGGTTTCCCTTTATCATCCTTGTCCAGAGACATGGCTGAACCCATTAGAGTCCTCATAGAGGTTGCATTCTCCATTCTGAATTTCTTAATTAGCTCTTTGGTGAACTTAGTCTGTGAGATGAAGATTCCATCTTCAGATTATTTCACCTGAAGCCCTAAGAAATACTTCAGCTCTCCCATGCTGCTCATTTCAAACTTCCCTTGCATAAGTTTTGAGAACTTCTTGCAGAGGTTGTCATCAGTAGAGCAAAATATAATGTCATCGACATAGATTTGCACTAGCAAAATGTTGTCTTTTATTTCCCTAAGAAATAATGTCTTATCTATCTTTCCCCTTGTGAACTTATTCTCAAGGAGAAAACTAGATAACATTTCATACCAAGCTCGAGGAGCTTGTTTCAAACCGTACAGCGCTTTAGATAAAAGGTAAACGTAATCAAGAGAGTTAGAATCAACAAAACCTAGGGGTTGTTCTACGTACACTTCTTCCTTTATTTCACCATTAAGGAAGGCGGACTTCACGTTAATTTGATAGACAGTAAAGCCCTTCAGTGCAACATACGCTAGGAACAACCTGATCGTCTCCAGCCTAGCCACTGGAGCATATGTCTGGTCGAAGTCGATTCCTTCTTCTTGACGATATCCTTTGGTGACGAATCTTGCTTTGTTCTTTATGATCGTTCCATCTTCATCCATCTTGTTCCTGTAGGCCCAATTTGTCTTGATGACATTCTTACCTTTGGGTCTTGGAATAAGTTTCCATACTTTACAGCGCTTGAACTGGTTCAGTTCTTCTTCTATGGCCAAGATCCATGATGCGTCTGAGTTTGCTTCCTCAAACTTATTTGGTTCAACCTATGAGATAAAAATTAAATATAAATTCACGTTAGTTGTACCTCTACGAGTTCTGACACCATCCCAGGGATCTCCTATGATTTGGTCCATTGGGTGATCCTTCAGATGTCTGAGCTCTAGATTCCTTGTATCTGGAACTTCAACCACTGGAGTGACTTCATAAACTTGGACTTCTTCTTCATCTTGATCATCTAACTCTCCAATAGGGGTTGGAGTGGTGATCTTGATGAACTTTTCACTTTCTTCTTTGTTTGGTTCATCCAAGCTAATTTCTTTCAACTTTGTACCTGCATCTTCAATGAGCACACTAAAAGAGTTGCTTTGCAGCAAGCTTGTCTCATCAAATACAACATGTATTGATTCTTCTATAACCAGAGTTTTCTATTAAATATCCTGTATGCCTTACTATGGCTACTATAACCTACAAAATACCTTCAAAACTCTTTTCGCTAAACTTGGTAGTGTGATACTTACATTGTTAAGCACGAAGCATTTACAACCAAAAATTCTAAAATATGAGACAGTCGGTTTCCTTCCCTTTAGAAGTTCGTAAGGTGTCTTATCATGCTTCTTATTTATGAGTGCTCGATTTTACACGTGGTATGCATTGTTGATGGCTTCAGCCTAGAAGTATTCTGGTAGTGAAGCATCACTCAACATTGTCCTGCAGGCCTCTATAAGTGTTATATTCCTTCTCTCAGCTACTCCATTTTACTGTGGAGTACGGGGAGAGGAAAACTCATGAAAGATACCTAGGCTTTCACAAAATTCTATCATGGCCCCAGACTTGAATTCAGTTCCATTGTCACTTATGATCTTGACTACAGAACAATTGTATTCATTTTGGATCTGCCTAACAAAATTTGTAAAGACATCAAAGGTATCTGACTTGTGTTTCAGAAAGAACACCCACGCAAAGCGCGAGTAATCATCAATGATAAACAACGTATAATCCTTACCTCATAAACTTCTAACTTGTAGTGGACCGAACAAGTCCATATGAAGTAGATGTAGACATCTATTAGAATCTTTTCCAATAACGCTTTTAAAGGTAGCCCTTGTTTGCTTGCCTTTCACACATACATGACAAGGTCTATCTTTGATGTGCTTGATATTTGGGGCATCACATACCCAATTTAGTGAAAATAATTTATTAATAGTTCTAAAATTAATATGTGCTAGTCTCTTGTGCCATTGGTCACCAAGAGACACACTATCTTTTACTAAAAAGTACACTAGTGTAGAAGAGTCTATACAAATGAAATTTAAACAAAATATATTCCTGCTTCGAGTGCCTGATAGAATCATTTCCATATTGTCAACAGACTTTATCAAGCACTTATCGACATGGAATTCAACTATGTATCATTTATCGCATAGTTGGCTTATGCTTATGAGATTGTGTTCCAATCCTTCCACATAAGCTACATCCGAAAAGGATACACTACCGTTAGTGATCATACCGTATCCTTTAGTGATTCCTCGGTCTGAACCTCCAAAGATGACCTTTGGTCCGTTCAACACTGGAGAGAAGTTCTGAAGTAGGCTTCTTGTCCCAATCATGTGCCGAGAGCATCCACTGTCCAAATACCAGATAGGCATTTTGGTGGCCTTTGGACATTCCTGCAATCATAATCAGTTTGCCATAGGAACCCAAACATGTTTGGGTCCTTGGTCTTGTGTTAGAACACTCCCCCTACGATGATTAGCATTATGAGTGGTCATTATCATGTTGCTAACCTGAGGAGTTACAACATTTCTTGGATTAAACCAGCAATCGATGGAAAAATGACCAATTCTGCCACAACACCAACAGTTGAACCTGTTGTATCTTTGCCTTAAATTCTCCTGCTTGACCTTCTGGGATAGTGGTCTAGCAGGGGTTGTATTTTGGGAGGAAGAGGCTTCATGATGATGGCAATCACATGATTTCTTTTCCTTCACAGGCTTTTCCACAATGGGTTTTACCTTTTGGACTTTTTTGAAGTTATGACCATGATCATAAGGACATTAGCCCTGAAGAATGACTTCTTCATAAGGTGCCTTAAAGACACTCTCACCAAAGTTTCTAGGGCATGTCCATCCTTGGTAACGAGACTTTGGCTCTGCATAAGTAGGCCTAGTCAAGTGGTCGTAGGATGAGTCAAGATCAAGCTCATTAGTTGGAAAAATGACCTTCTTAAAGGTGGTCTGATCTTGAGGGGCCTTCCCCTTTTCTTTGGCCAAGGCCTTCTTGGCAGCCTTATTCTTTCTTTGAGACTTATTCCTCCTAGAGGATTTACTAGGAGCTTCTACATGGCCTAGCCAGCACCCTTGTACTTAGCTGAGAATTCAGCAATGAGAGGAAGGACAGTCTTAGGCTTCGAGAAACTTTCAACAAGTTTCTTTTCAGAAGCGAGTTGTTTTTCCAACTCCTTGATGATTTTCTCTTTTAAGTCAAGGTGCTCTAGAGCCTTATTATATTCTTCAATAGTATTATTGAAATTCTCCTTGAGTGAGTCAGCCTTAACAACTTCCTCTCTCAAGGTGCTCTCTTTAGCTTTTAGAGTTTTATCTCTTTAGCTTGAGTTTTCACGACTCATCGATATTTGTTGTAAGCCTTGATAAACTCTTTGTACTGGGCCATGAGTTCAGACTCATCGTCAAAAGAGCTGTCCTCATTATCATGCTCAGAAGCTTCGGATTCTAAAAGAGGAGTTTTAGAGTTTTCCTCCCAAGAAAACTGGGGCTCTTGTTCATCATCTGTCTGAGCCATAAGCCCAAAGTAGGCTTCTTCTTCTTCACTCGACTCAGATGAGTCGGAGTCACTGAGAGTTTTGCCCTTTTTAGCTATTAAGCTCTTCTCTGTCCTCTTCTTATTGTATTAGGACTTCTTTTCTTCTCTCTTTCCACCCTCCTTCTTCTTGTGGGGGCAATCAGCAATGACATGACCTAGCTTGTTATAACAATAACAAACTTTGTCAGTCAAAATATGTTTGTTAGGTTTAGAATTATACCTATCATGGCTACTTGAGCTTTTCTTTTGTCGATCACCGTCATTTCGTGATCTTTTGTATGAGGCATCCTTGCCTCTCCATTGCTTCTTCTTGTTCAAGAATTTCTTGAACTATCTTGAGAGCAGTGAGAACTCTCCTTCAGATAGCTCTGAGCCTGAAGTGCTTGGTGTAAGACCCCATTTTTTTTTCTATCAAACCCCGGGGCCTTATGCCCAGAACCGCCGCTTTGCGACACCTCCGCGCCCGGGAAGGTCGTCACCATAGAGCGCCGATTCTGCCGGCCTTGTTCGATCACAATTGTAGTAGCAAGTAGAATCGTAAGAAAATGTAGTCCACATCAAAATAACATATAATCAAAAGCTCCACGAAGGGAGTGTCCACAGAATAGTAAAGAGAGTACAGAAATAAAGGGCTTAAGCCCGGTTCATCAATGTCCTTACTACTGATCTCTCATGTGGAAGCAAAATAATCTGCTACTAGAAGTCGAAACTCACGATCCCAGCTGGCTATATTCCTGAACTAGACTGCCCTTTATCCAATCGCACCGGTCTCCTAGGCTGCTCCTCCATGCTGGGCTCCACGATCCCCTAATATGATGTGGTTCGAAAACCGTTAGTATATAAGACTAAGCCCTATCATCCCCCACCCATTCCCCCATGCTCCTAAGCACCGAGCGGGGAGGAAGAGAGGGAAAGGATGTGAAAGTGGAGAGTAAAAACAAACGGGTGACAGGGGGACCTTGCTAGCAATTTCTTAAACAGGTTGTAATAGGTAAAGTAAGAAAAGAATTTAACCTTCACTTATGTGAGTATACATAAACCAAGGGATCTTCTACAAGGCTCCCATCGTATAAAGTGTCCCATACCACTTATAAGTTGGGGTGTCGGTTATCACAAGCAGTATATATTTATAGATCTAACCTTAATTTATAAACTTGCCCACACAAGCTTATAGAACAAGGGGTCGTTTAGCAAGTCCTAATGTATAAGCGTCCCATACCACTTATACATTAGGTATCACAGGTAATTATGAATGATTATGATATGCATCTATATGGTGGGGATGTTATGCTCAAGCAGTGCAACTCACACACCCGACTTTGTGTACACAAACCTTTAGTTCCCCCTTTCGGAGCCGTTACCTCCCAGGATACCTCCGTAGTGGCAGTCGGAAGCGGTGAGTTCGGCCTCGCCCACCTCAAAACCAGTATAGCACTACCGGTCTGACCTATCGTACGCCTCAATGCTTGGTGCACAAAGCGGACTCATGCGTACTCTTCCGACTGGACCGCCGGACTTAGCTTTGGCAAAGTCTAAAACCACACTTGCCGAGTCATCGTACTGGCATCGGTGCTACGATAACCCAGTACCGAAGACCCACCACCTTTATTATTTCCTTTTATGCACATGCAATTTTCTTAAAAGAAATCAACAAGTCATGCCCCCGGACTAACCCGTCCGAATTAACCCCAAACCGAGACTAAGCTCCCCGGACTAACTATCCGGCTCAATTTCCAAACCTCAACCCTTTGAACACCGCAGGATGATGCCCCTTTGACACCTCGGGACGACTTATCCATTTCCAACCTCCTATTCAACTAGTGTGTGCAACGTGAAGACCTATTTTCTACATTACTCTTTCAGTTTATCTTAAGGTTTACGTTTGCCCAGGACTGCCCAATGTATGCCCATTGAAGGGATCTCGAAGGCACTAGGAACCGAGATGGGATGACAAGCCCAAAGTTCCCTTTCTCAAGGATATTTACTTTAGTTGATGTCTACCCATGATTTGCCCAACTCTCATTGTTACTTTAGAGTTATCATAACGACTTAACATGTTATTAGAAGTGCGGCGGTCTTCCGCTGTACCCCATCACTATGGCTATATCGACTTGCACTCCACTCTCGTCACTAACACTACCCTCCAGGGTTTTACTTCTGATCGTAATATTCAGCTCAATAGTCGATCTATCCCCCAGTGGGCCTTATGCCATGACCTATTTTACTGTGCGCAGCCCATGACCTAACACCACCCCGGAATCGAACTTCTAATTCCTTGGGCCATATGTTTCAAAATATTTATCTTAGGGTGGTATGGACCTATATAATTACCATGATGATTTTCATAATTTTCCAACTTAATTACATCCTTAAATTAATTTCTTCTATTAATTCTTCAGGTCATTTTACACATGAAGTAGTACAATTTGTAATCCACTAACCTAAGGAATTTTTTCCTGGATTGTATATTGATAAAATATTACTAACTACTGAATTTCATAATTTTCCTTAAATTATTTACATTTATTCCCTAATTAATACAAGAATCCCATAGTTACCATTTTCCATATGAAGAATATGAAATGCATGAGTCAAAATTCCAATAAAATTACAGGGCATACATATCAACAATTCAAGACTAATGGCAGACTTTCAATATCCTTTACAGAGTAATGGCCTATCAAATTGCATTCTTAAGTATTTACTAAAATGCTATTATGCTAAATTAAAAATTATCAGTGCATCCAAAATTTTTGAGATAATTACCCAATGATAATCATGCAAATATACAATGCTATAAATAATTTCAAAATTTTCTGATAAGTATTTCCATCAAATCATGAATGGTTGCATTATGGGAAAAATGGTAATTTCCATGCATTTAAAAAGGTTCTCAAACAGGAATGTAAATTTTTCCTAAGTCAAGTATAACCTCCATTTATAATTTGACAGAGTTTGGTGGTCCTTACTTTGTCAAAACCTATTTTTTCCAATGATTTCTTCAAAAAGGTGTATATTCTTTAAAATTCCAAATAATGAGATTTCTTGTCCTAAAAGTTCCATAATTTCTCTGAGGGGTAAAATTTTACCCTAATGAGCCTCTGGAATTAATTTCATGATTTTTGGATGTCTCAATTAGGCTAAATGTACAAAATTTCATTTGTGGCTATTTGCACCCCAAGGCTATACATAGCCAACACATGCAAGTGGATTAACCAACATGCAATTGTCCAAATGTGCTGAAAATTTTACCATGCCCTAATAATTTCCCCATGGAGATGCCACCAAAAATTGGGGCTTTTTGGAGTTGAACTACTCCAAGAATCACCTAAACAAGCCTAGGGGTATTTTAGTAATTCCCCCCTAATTTTAATTCCAATTAATCCCATTTTTGGGCAGGGCCTAAATATACCCTAAACCAGTTGCTCCCAAAAATGCCAGGTCATTTGGGCCTCTGGATGGGCTTGGGCATCTCTTCCAATTTCCTGCATTTTTGTTATTTGCAGCCCAAGACAATTCGTTTTTCAGATCTTGCAAGTGAGATATCTCAACATGTAGAGGGCTAAATTGACTAATTTTTCTACCATAGGTCTAATATACCCCTAAGGGCAGGCCACCAAAATTTGGGGCCAATTGCAGTTGGTATGCTCCAAAAATCAACACATTATTTGATTTATAATATTCTGACTAAAACTATAAGATTATTTTACCCAAAAATTTCCATTTTTGGGGACGTTCTAGATAAGACTAAATAAGCCACAAGCCCAAAATTTTAGCCCATTTAGACTTAGGGTTTGGGCAGGGCACTCATTTTAATTTCTGACCTACCCAAGGACCAGTCCTAAGAAAATGACTCTATAGGGCAGCCTACACAACCAAATTAAATGTGTAATATATCAAATTAAAGGTAACTCCAAGACCTATAATTTTTATGTTAAACACTGTTTATGAAAATGGCAGAAGTGCCCTAATTTGGACATTCAAAAAGTATGTTTTATAAGGAAGAATTTTAACACTATTCATATAATTAAATAGTTACTGGATTTATGATATTTTGTTTGGCACTGATCTTAAAGCCGATCGGACGGCTGCTGTATTTCTTCTCCAAATCGAGCAAGATTACAGCTCGATAACTGGAGGCTTCACGAGCGGTTTTCCGGCGGCCACCGGCGGCGCAACCCCTGGCAAACCTCTCCTCTACCCTCACGGTGGTGGGGGCGAGCATGTGCCGGTGACTAGGCGGCGGGAGGTGGTGGCGCCACCCAACCCGAGAACTCCAGATCTCCATTAATGGATAAGAAGGAAAGCTGGGTTCGGGCTCATTTGAGCCCGAACCCCACACCTAACATTCCTAAGATCTAATGCATGAGGAGAGAGGTGAGGGAGGACCTTCCCAGCGGCCATGCGACGTGAGGAGCGGCAGGGAGCCATTTCCAGCGGTGGTGGCGGCGTTTCCTTGGATTCACAGCTCCTAGCTCAGCTTCTCTCTCTCTCTTCTTATCTCCTTGTCCTGATGGTGATGAGCCGATGGGAGTGAGTGGGGGGGGGGGGAATTAGGAGATGAAGTATAGGGGGCGATACAACCTAGGTGAGGGGGCGGGTTTGCCTTGTTCTTGTCACCATGCATGCATGGGTGGGCCCACTCCATCCAGCTCCTCCTCAGTGGCACCAAAGGCCGGCCAGCCCATGTGGGGGCTGATGATATGGGCCCAAGTGGGCTCAATCCACTTAGCACTCTAAATTATCCCCTTTCTCTCTCCTAATTATTCTTATTTTTAAGTCTCTCTCTCTCTCTCTCTCTCCTAGTCAATAAGTTGGCTAGTCAGCCCTCTTGTCTATTGGCAGCCCATCTAACTCACATGAACAATAAACATGAGGTTAGCCCAAGTGGGTTTGGGTTTGAGCTTGAGTTAGCCCATTTAGGCTAGGTTTGACCTATCACTAGAATAGCGTTGACCTTGGTTGAATTGCCTTTTGGGTTACCCTCAATGGGTCTTGGGTGACCATTGGCCTCCCCTAAGGTATAGGTAGGGTTAGGTAGGGTTGACTTGATACCTTGGAGGTCACTTGACCCTTAGTAAGGGCACTTTGATCATTTGGGGGTTAGAGTTGACTTGGGTCAACATAGCCTCTTGGGTTGACCCCAATGGGTCCTTGGTGACCCATTGACCTCACTTTAGGGTTAGGATGGCATGGGTGGGGTTTACTTAGCTAAGGGGAAGTCAATTGACCCTATGTAGTTCAATTTGACCCCCTTTAGGGTTAGGGTGGACCTAGGTCAACTTGACCACTTTGACTGCCTCCAATGGGTCCTTATGGCTCTAATGGACCCTCTAATGGGTTAGGGATGTTGTGGTGGGGTTATGGAGTCAAGTTGAAACCCTAAGGTCTAATCCCAGGTTTGGTAGTGAGGCTGTGCTATAGGCAGACCAAGGTAACTTTCACCTTCATGCCTAAGCTCACTTGGTCTTTTTGAGCTTCCTATGGTTTTGTTATGACCTAGTAATGACAAAACCACTCTTAGGGGTCTAGTTGGAAATGGGATGTTATAAATCCCAATAAACAAAATAAAAATTTCATCCCCGAAATTAAAGTTAAGCCTACGGGGTTTTTCTACCGGCAAAACTAAAGTGTAACATCCCATAAATGAGTTGACATGCCTACTTGCTTAATAAAATAAGGGCTAGCCCCAATAAACAAAAGGATTAGTCTCTATCCTTTTTGATGATTCTACTAGTAAAAGTAATTAGGAAGAACGCTTAAGCCACTTGAGGAGTTGCGAGGTATACCTGACTAAATAGCTCCGGATATCTTTCCTACATCAGGTCCTGTGGCTCCCAAGTATGCTCCTCTCGTCCGTGGTTCCTCCACAAGACCTTGACTAGAGGGATCTTCTTGTGGCCCAAGACTCGTATCTCCTGGTCGTCGATCCGTATCGGCTCCAAATGTACAGATCGATCTGAAGCTACCGGTCCATCAGTGGCCGTAATCTGCAACTCCGGGCATAGTAGAGCCCTCCTGAGTAAAGACACATGGAAGACGTCGTGCAAGCCGACCAGCACCGGTGGAAGCTCCAGCCGGTAAGCTAGGGGACCGATCCGCTCCAGGATCCTGAACGGCCTTATGTACCTCGGGCTAAGCTTATTCCGCCGACCACGTACTCGTGAAACCCCATGCATCGGTTGGATCTTCAAGAACACCCGATCCTCTACCTGAAACTCCACCAGACGATGCCGAGCATCATAATATTTCGTCTGCTTGCTCTGCGCCTCCAACATTCTATCCCGTATTAGCCATACCTGTTCCTCGGTATCCTCAATAAAGTCCGTGTCCACAATTTTTGGATCCTCGTCTTGTATCAAGGACAACAGAGTCCTACACTTCCGCCCATACAATGCCTCATACGGAGCCATCCGTATACTGGACTGATAACTGTTATTGTATGAAATCTCCACTAGGGGCAACATCCTCTCCCAGGGCTCTCCACGGTCTACAATACACAGTCTCAGCAAGTCATCCAGTGTCCAGTTGGTGCGCTCGGTCTGCCCATCTGACTGGGGTTGGAAGGCCGTACTGAAAGCTAGTCGAGTACCCAAGTATGTTTGTATCGACCTCCACTCCTTGGATGTGAATCGTCCATCTCGATCCGACATGATCGTCTTGGGCACCCCATGATATCGCAAAAATTGCTCTATGAATCTCCGTGCCAGTACTCCGAAAACATCCTCCTTCCTGATCGGGATGAACCTAGCCACCTTCGTAAGTCGGTCAACGATTACCCAGATAGAATCGTTTCCCTCCCGTGATCGAGGGAGGCCATGGATGAATTCCATCGCGATATCCTCAAATTTCCACTCCGGCACCGGAAGTGGCTGCAATAAACCAGCGGGATGTCTGCACTCTGCCTTCACTAACTGGCACGCCTCGCAGTGGGTCACAAAGTAGGTGATGTCCTTTTTCATGCCCGGCCAGTATAGAGTCTTCTTCAAATACGCCATCATCTTAGTGATCCCGGGATGTATATAATATCTGCTATGATGAGCCTCGGCCATGATGTCCTCCATAATCTGGCCTCCATCCGGTATATAAGTCCGACCTCTGAAACATATCAGATCATCTCGTATCGTGTAGTCCCCAGCTAAGCCTGCCTCCAAGGCCCGGAAAATTGGCTCTAGTTTGGCATCCCGTCTCTACCAATCTCTGACTTTGTCATGTATATCATAGGTGGTGCTCGTAGCGGCTAGGTACTCCTCGCTACAGCTCAGGGTCATTAGATGATACCAGAGTGATATGCATCTCTTCAAAACTCCTTAGTAGCTCCATGGACATAAGCTGGGGCCCTGCTCCAGAAGTGGCAGCTCTCCGGCTCAGTGCATCGGCCACAACGTTTGCCTTACCCGGATGGTAGTGCATTTCATACTGATAGTCCGCTAGAAACTCCACCCATATGCATTGCCGGATATTCAGTTCCTTCTGCGTATCCACATATTTCAGATTTTTATGATCTGAAAATATGTCGCAGTGGACACTATAGAGGTAGTGCCGCCAGACCTTCAATGCAAATATAACCGCTCCCATCTCTAGATCGTGAACTGGGTAGTTCTGCTCATGTTTCTTTAGCTGGCGGGAGGCATAAGCGATCACATGTCCCTTCTGCATCAAAACTGCTCCCATGCCCTGGTAGGAGGCATCCGTATAAACCTGAAATCCTTCTCTCCATGAGGGGAGGGCAAGTATCGGGGTCGAAGTGAGTCATCTTTTCAGCTCTTGGAACACCGTCTCGCACTGTGGCGTCCATACAAATGGTGTATCCTTCCTCATTAAAGAGGTAAGTTGAAGGGCAAGCCTAGAAAAACCCTCTACGAACTTCCGGTAGTAGCCGGCAAGTCCTAGGAAGCTCCATACGTCCGTAGCTGTCTTCAACTATGGCCAATCCCGGACTGCCTAAATCTTGGCCGGATCTACTGCCAACCCTCCTCCACTAATAACATGTCCGAGGAAGGCCACCTCCTTCAGCCAGAACTGGCATTTGCTGAATTTGGCATATAATTGATGTTCCCTTAGCTTCTCCAAGGTCAGTGTCAGATGCCTCTTGTGCTCCTCCTCGATCCTCGAGTAAATGAGGATGCATCGATGAAAACGATGACAAACACATCTAGATATGTCTCGAAGACTCGGTTCATGAGAGTCATGAATGCTGACGGCGCGTTCGTGAGCCCGAAGGGCATCACGGTAAACTCGTAGAGTCCGTACCTGCTACTAAAAGTAGTCTTCGGTATATCCTCCTCTCGGATTCGCAACTGATAATAGCCCGATCTTAAGTCCAACTTTGAGAAGAAGTGGGCTCCTTCCAGCTGGTCGAACAGCTCATCTATCCTTGGCAGAGGATAGGTATTCCTGACTGTTAGTCAGTTCAACGCTCGGTAATCGATACATAACCTGAGTGTTCCGTCTTTCTTCTTGACGAACAACACGGGGGCTTCCCATGACGAAGAGCTTGGCCGGACAAACCCGGCTTCCACCAACTCCTGCAGTTGACTCCAGAACTCTGTCAGCTCCCTTGGGGACTTTCGGTATGGAGCTTTGGATGCCGGCTTATCCCCTGGCATAAGCAATATCTGGAAGTCCTGCTCTCTATGTGGGGGTAGCCCTGGTAGTTTCTCCGGGAAGATGTCCGCAAAATCTCGCACCACGGGAACGATGGATACAGATCCCTTGACCTCTGCCATCTCGAAGAGAATCTTATAAATCTCGTCGCCCTGCATGTGGGCCTTGACGGCCTGAATAGACGATATAGATATATGGGAGGTAGGTCTAATACCTTGAAAGATAACTTCTGTGTCCGTATGCCACAACCAGACTAGCCTCCTTGCACAATCGATCCTGGCATAGTGGTACTCCAGCCACTTCATGCCCAAGATGAGATCAAACCCCGACATTTCCAATACCGTTGCAGGGGTTTCGAAAATCTTCCCTCCAATGCATACTCCCAGGTCGCACTTTGCCGATGATGTCATCTCGGAGCCGTCTGGGAGGCGTACTCTCTGAGGGATTCCCGTGAAGTGATGTTCAGCTCCTATCTCCTTAGCAAAGTTTGCCGAAACAAACGAGTGCGTAGCGCCGGTGTCAAATAGGGTGTAGGCTATCCTGCCGTTGGCTGTGAGTATACCTGGGGGTAATCAAATGTCTTCGAAGTCTAACTATAGTTTTCATTTCTAGTTTGAAGTTCTTAAAACAAAAGTCCAATTATTTATGAAAGCACATAAAATATTCTGGCATACCTGTGATTACTTGTTCTGGGTTCCTGGGTTGAGCCAGGTCCAGTGCATAAATCTGCTGTTCTTCCGGCCTGCGGTCTCTACCCTGATATCTGCGTCCTTGGCCACGTCCTCGACCTTCATAATGCTGGGCCGGTGGGGCAATCTGCGGTGCTGGTGGAGGCATCCCTCTCATTGGATAGTTTCTCTTGATGTGCCCCACCTGATGACAATGGTAACATTCCGGCGGAGTGTAAGCCCCACCTCCCGGTCTCTGCACATCTCGCATCCAAATAGGCTGAGGGGCCAGTGTCACCTGCTCCCTCGGCTCCTGACTCACCTCCTGTCGAGGCTGATCCTCCACCTTCCGTACCTTTGGCACACGACCTCGCCGCTGATCGTTCAGGGCTCCCCGGCTCTGATCCTCCGTTGGCCGCTTCCGGCCTCTGGTGGTGAGCCAATCTGCCTCTAACCTTTTTGCCATCTCCAGAATACGAGTGATAGGCCCGTTTGAAACGAAAAGAAGGGCATCCCTAATGTCTTCTCGTAAACCTTTGTAGAACCTCTTGATGTACACTGCTTTGTCTTGCTTGTATGAGTCTGCAAAACGAGCCAGATGGTTGAACTCTCGATGGTACTCCACCACCGTCCTGGTACCTTGCTTCAACTGCAAGAAGCGGTCCTCCAGCTCGTCTCGGGCCGACTGCGGAACAAAGTACTCAAACAACATGGGCTTGAACTCCTCCCACGTCACCTCGGCAGCCTCCCTACCAGCAAAGGTAGTCTCCAGAACTATCTTCCACCATCGCTTGGCATGGGACTCCAAGAAGGAAACAACCAGTGGCACCCTTTCCTCCCAAGGGCTCCGTATCCCTGTCAGCATCTCCTCCATGATGTCTAGCCACTCTTCAGTCCGAACTACCGCCTCTGTCCCCAGGTAGGACGAGGGAGAGAGTCCTCGAAAGATGCTGAGCCAGTTGGCTCCCGGAATAGGCTGCGGAGCCGGGGCCTGTTGGTTCCTGAAGGCTTCCAAGATAGCCGTCAAAGTCTGTCCCATGTCAGACTGTAGGAACTGAGTGGGAACCGGCGGTGGCGGAGCAACTTCCAGAATCTTCGGGGTTCCACTCGGTGGTGTAGGTAGTGCTGGAGGCTGCACCACAAAATTTATCATCATAAATTTTTCAATCTTAACTAAAATGGACAATTATATATGTGATCCCCACATGGGCACACCATAGCTTCCGCTGCTTAGTTTGTCCCCAAACTAAACTCGAGCGGGGGTGACCCAGGGTTAGTAGACTGCTACTTTTTCTGATCGATGTTACGCTCTGATACCAGTTTGTAATACCCCTTTTTTGTCTATCAAACCCCGGGGTCTTATGCCCAGAACCGCCACTTTGCGGTGACACCTCCGCGCCCAGGAAGGTCGTCACCACAAAGCGCCGATTCTGCCGGCCTTGTTCGATCACAATTGTAGTAGCAAGTACAATCTTAAGAAAATGCAGTCCACATCCAAATCACATATAATCAAAAGCTCCACGAAGGGAGTGTCCACAGAATAGTAAAGAGAGTACAGAAATAAAGGGCTTAGGCCCGGTACATCAATGTCCTCACTACAGATCTCTCATGCAGAAGCAAAATAATCTACTACTAATATTCGGATCTCAAGATCCCAACTGGATGTACTCCTGAACTAGACTGCCCTGTCTCCAATCACACCGGTCTCCTGGGCTGCCCCTCCATACTGGGCTCAACGATCCACTAATATGATGTGGTTTGAAAACCGTTAGTCCATAAGACTAAGCCCTATCATCCCCCACCCCTTCCCCCATGCTCCTAAGCACCGAGCGGGGAGGAAGAGAGGGAAAGGACGTGAAAGTGGAGAGTAAAAACAAACGGGTGACAGGGGGACCTAGCTAGTAATTTCATAAACAAGTTGTAATAGGTAAAGTAAGAAAAGAATTTAACCTTCACTTATGTGAGTATACATAAGCCAAGGGATCTTCTACAAGGATCCCATCGTATAAAGTGTCCCATACCACTTATACGTTGGGGTGTCGGTTATCACAAGCAGTATATATATATATATATAGATCTAACCTTAATTTATAAACTTGCCCACACAAGTTTATGGACGAAGGGGTCGTTTAGCAAGTCCTAATGTATAAGCGTCCCATACCAATTATACATTAGGTGTCACAGGTTATTATGAATGATTATGATATGCATCTATATGGTGGGGATGTTATGCTCAAGCAGTGCAACTCACACACCCGACTTTGTGTACACAAACCTTTAGTTCCCCCTTTCGAAGCCATTACCTCCCATGATACCTCCATAGTGGCAGACGGAAGTGGTGGGTTGGGACTCGCCCACCTCAAAACCAGTATAGCACTACCGGTCTGACCTATCGTACACCTCAACGCTTGGTGCACAAAGCGGACTCCTGCGTACTCTTGCCGACTTGACCGTCGTACTTAGCTTTGGCGAAGTGTAAAACCACACTTACCGAGTCATTGTACTAGCGTCGGTGCTACGACAACCCAGTACCGAAGACCCACCACCTTAATTATTTCCTTTTTTGCACATGCAATTTTCTTAAAAGAAATCAACAAGTCATGCCCCCGGACTAACCCATCCGAATTAACCCCAAACCGAGACTAAGCTCCCCGGACTAACTGTCCAACTCAATTTCCAAACCTCATCCATTTGAACACCACAGGATGACACCCCTTTGACACCTCGGGACGACTTATCCATTTCCAACCTCCTATCCAACTAGTGTGTGCAACGTGAAGACCTATTTTCTATATTACTCTTTCAGTTTATCTTAAGGTTTACGTTAGCCCAGGACTACCCAAGGTATGCCCATTGAAGGGATCTCGAAGGCACTAGGGACCGAGATGGGATGGCAAGCCCAAAGTTCCCTTTCTTAAGGATATTTACTTTAGTTGATGTCTACCCATGATTTGCCCAACTCTCATTGTTACTTTAGAGTTATCCTAACGACTTAACATGTTATTAGAAGTGCGGCGGTCTTCCGCTGTACCCCATTACTGTGGCTATTTCGGCTTGCACACCACTCTCATCACTAACACTACCCTCCAGGGTTTTACTTCCGATCGTAATATTCAGATCAATAGTCGATCTATCCCCCGGTGGGCCTTATGCCATGACCTATTTTACTGTGCGCAGCCCATGACCTAACAGCACCCCGGAATCGAACTTCGAATTCCTTGGGCCATATGTATAAAATTATTTATCCTAGGGTGGTATGGACCTATATAATGACCATGATGATTTTCATAATTTTCCAACTTAATTACATCCTTAAATTAATTTCTTCTATTAATTCTTCAGGTCATTTTACACATGAAGTAGTACAATTTGTAATCAACTTACCTAAGGAATTTTTTCCTGGATTGTATATTGATAAAATATTACTAACTACTGAATTTCATAATTTTCCTTAAATTATTTACATTTATTCCCTAATTAATACAAGAATTTCATAGTTGCCATTTTCCAAATGAAGAATATGAAATGCATGAGTCAAAATTCCAATAAAATTACAGGGCATACATATCAACAATTCAAGACTAATGGCAGACTTTCAATATCCTTTACAGAGTAATGGCCTATCAAATTGCATTCTTAAGTATTTACCAAAATGCCATTATGCTAAATTAAAAATTATCAGTGCATCCAAAATTTTTGAGATAATTACCCAATGATAATCATGCAAATATACAATGCTATAAATAATTTCAAAATTTTCTGATAAGTATTTCCATCAAATCATGAATGGTTGCATTATGGGTAAAATGGTAATTTCCATGCATTTAAAAAGGTTCTCAAACAGGAATGTAAATTTTTCCTAAGTCAAGTATAACCTCCATTTATAATTTGACAAAGTTTGGTGGTCCTTACTTAGTCAAAACCTATTTTTTCCAATGATTTCTTCAAAAAGGTGTATATTCTTTAAAATTCCAAATAATGGAATTTCTGGTCCCAAAAGTTCCATAATTTCTCTGAGGGGTGAAATTTTACCCTAATGAGCCTCTGGAATTAATTTCATGATTTTTGGATGTCTCAATTAGGCTGAATGTACAAAATTTCATTTGTGGTTATTTGCACCCCAAGGCTATACATAGGCAACACATGCAAGTGGATTAACCAACATGCAATTGTCCAAATGTGCTGAAAATTTTACCATGCCCTAATAATGTCCCCATGGAGATGCCACCAAAAATTGGGGCTTTTTGGAGTTGAACTACTCCAAGAATCACCTAAACAAGCCTAGGGGTATTTTAGTAATTCCCCCCTAATTTTAATTCCAATTAATCCCATTTTTGGGCAGGGCCTAAATATACCCTAAACCAGTTGCTACCAAAAATGCCAGGTCATTTGGGCCTCAGGATGGGCTTGGGCATCTCTTCCAATTTCCTGCATTTTTGTTATTTGCAGCCCAAGACAATTCGTTTTTCAGATCTTGCAAGTGAGATATCTCAACATGCAGAGGGCTAAATTGACTAATTTTTCTACCATAGGTCTAATATACCCCTAAGGGTAGGCCACCAAAATTTGGGGCCAATTGGAGTTGGTATGCTCCAAAAATCAACACATTATTTGATTTATCATATTCTGACTAAAATTATAAGATTATTTTCCCCAAAAATTTCCATTTTTGGGTACGATCTAGATAAGACTAAATAAGCCACAAGCCCAAAATTTCAGCCCATTTAGACTTAGGGTTTGGGCAGGGCACTCATTTTAATTTCTGACCTACCCAAGGACCAGTCCTAGGAAAATGACTCTATAGGGCAGCCTACTCAACCAAATTAAATGTGTAATATATCAAATTAAAGGTAACTCCAAGAACTATAATTTTTATGTTAAACACTGTTTATGAAAATGGCCAGAAGTTCCCTAATTTGGACATTCAAAAAGTATGTTTTATAAGGAAGAATTTTAGCACTATTCATATAATTAAATAGTTACAGGATTTATGATATTTTGCATGGCACGGATCTTAAAGCCGATCGGACGACTACTATATTTCTTCTCCAAATCGAGCAAGATTACAACTCAATAACTGGAGGCTTCACGAGCGATTTTCCGGCGGCCACCGGCGGCGCAACCCCCGGCAAACCTCTCCTCTACCCTCACGGTGGTGGGGGCGAGCATTTGCCGGTGACTAGGCGGCGGGAGGTGGCGGCGCCACCCAACCCGAGAACTCCAGATATCCATTAATGGATAAGAAGGAAAGCTGGGTTCGGGCTCATTTAAGCCCGAACCCCACACCTAACATTCCTAAGATCTAATGCATGAGGAGAGAGGTGAGGGAGGACCTTCTCGGCGGCCATGCGACGTGAGGAGCGGCGGGGAGCCATTTCTGGCGGTGGTGGCGGCATTTCCTTGGAATCACAGCTCCTAGCTCGGCTTATCTCTCTCTGCCTATCTCCTTGTCCTGATGGTGATGAGCCGATGGGAGTGAGTGGGGGGGAATGAGGAGATGAAGTATTGGGGGCGATACAACCTAGGTGAGGGGGCGGGTATTCCTTGTTCTTGTCACCATGCATGCATGGGTGGGCCCCACTCCATCCAGCTCCTCCTAAGTGGCACCAAAGGCCGGCCAGCCCATGTGGGGGCTGATGACACTGGCCCAAGTGGGCTCAATTCACTTAGCACTCTAAATTATCCCCTTTCTCTCTCTTAATTATTCTTATTTTTAAGTCTCTCTCTCTCTCTCTCTCTCCTAGTAACTAAGTTGGCTAGTCAGCCCTCTTGTCTATTGGCAGCCCATCTAACTCACATGAACAATAAACATGAGGTTAGCCCAAGTGGGTTTGGGTTTGAGCTTGAGTAGCCCATTTAGGCTAGGTTTGACCTATCACTAGAATAGAGTTGACCTTGGTCAGAGTGACTTTTGGGTTACCCTCAATGGGTCCTGGGTGACCCATTGGCCTCCCCTAAGGTATAAGTAGGGTTGGGTAGGGTTGACTTGACACCTTGGAGGTCACTTGACCCTTAGTAAGGGCACTTTGATCATTTGGGGGTTAGAGTTGACTTGCGTCAATATAGCCTCTTGGGTTGACCCAATGGGTCCTTGGTGACCCATTGACCTCACTTTAGGGTTAGGAGGGCATGGGTGGGGTTTACTTAGCTAAGGGGAAGTCAATTGACCCTATGTAGTTCAACTTGACCCCCTTTTGGGTTAGGGTGGACCTAGGTCAACTTGACCACTTTGACTGCCTCCAATGGGTCCTTATGGCTCTAATGGACCCTCTAATGGGTTAGGGATATTGTGGTGGGGTTATGGAGTCAAGTTGAAACCCTAAGGTCAAATCCCAGGTTTGGTAGTGAGGCTGTGCTATAGGCAGACCAAGGTGACTTTCACCTTCTTGCCTAAGCTCACTTGGTCTTTTTGAGCTTCTTATGGTTTTGTTATGAACTAGTCATGACAAAACCACTCTTAGGGGTCTAGTTGGAAATGGGATGTTACACTTGGCTCAGATGATTCCACTTCACTTTCTTCTGGAGTAGGTGCAGGTGAGGAAGCTTTGACCTTCCTTGAACTATCTTCCTTTAAAGCAACAGACTTTTCCTTTGAAGAGAATCGACTTTTCTCTTCTTCAGCCTTTATGGAGTTTATCTGCAGTTCATAGGACATCAACTTCCCAAATAGGTTCTAAGGGTCTGTTTCAGCTAATTTGCCAAATTCCCGGATGGCACAAACTTTATTGTCCCATTCCTTTGTGAGGGACCTCAAAAACTTGTCATTTAGCTCCCCATTTGTGAAGACCCGGCCATACACTCTTAGGCCGTTAACTATCTTGAAGAAGTTATCAAATGTATCAGCAATGGTATCTTTAGGTCCTTACCGGAAGGCTTCGTATTTCTGATTCAGGAGAGATCTTCTATCATCCCTCACTTCTTCTGTTCCTTCCATCAAAGTGACAAGGGACTACCACATCTCCTTAGCAGATTGGCAGTGGATCAAGTTCTTCAATATTGAGTCATCGACTACACTTGCTATTATATACTTAGCTTTCTTGTCCAAGAAGACAAGTGCAATCTCGTCCATGGAGACAAGTGCAATCTCGTATTTATCAAGATCCATCAATTTCTTTGGAACTTGCTTTGTTGGATCTATTATGGAAATAGTCATGGGAATGTAAGGACCTTCTTCAACAATCATGAAGATCCTAGGATCCACAGCTTCCATGAAAAATTTAATCCTTTCTTTCCACATGGGAAAGTTAGTCTTTGTGCACAAAGGAAGCTTGGCAAAATCTTTAGCCTTGTCCATGCTTGGAATATATCAAGAGACAACTAGAGAAGGAATTAATCAAGGTGTTAATATTTTAGCGATCAACCTCCCTCTGATACCAATTGAATGAGTTCAGTTGTCTACCTAAATCACCTACAGGGGGGTGAATAGGTTAGTTGTGCGTCTTTTTGCAGAATAAAAATTTAGCGACTATACACACAAATCAACCAAGCAATCATAGACGACAAAAGATTTATAGTGGTTCCCTAACCTTGGGTACATCCACTTTCCCTCACCGATCTAGCAAAACACTAGACTCGGCTACTCCACTATCTCGGATTGAAAACCAATCCTACACCTCGGAACAAAGTTCCTACAAACTCGATCCAAACGGATCTACACTCAGAAGATAAAACTTCCTACAACTCGGAGAGAAATCTCCTACAAGAATTGAATAGAGAGAAATTTGAAAATACAAACAATAATCTTCAAATCTTGAATTGATCTACCTGGATCTTCTTCTTATAACTTGCGGCTCTATCAGAATTGTTGAAGAAGATAACTCGGAAAGAATGAGATCTGAAAACTTCTTTTGACTTCACCCGATCGGAGAGATGATGAAGAACGAACAATAATCTCGATCTGGAAATCAATCTTGATCTTAATTCTTGAATCAAAAACCCTAGCCCTTGCACGAAGAAGACCGACGGCAGCAGCTTTCATTTTGAAGAGAGAGAGGGAGAGATTCAGAGAACTTAGAAAATTATGATAGCTTGTAAAATCCTTCTTAGGGTTAGTCGGTTGACAAGACCTTATATAAGATCTCCCTAACGGTCATAATTATCCTTAATGACGTACACATGGACCAATCACGTCATGTCATTTGAAAATCCCGTCAAATCTGGACTTAACCAAATTTCTACAAATCTGAACTGCATTTCTCGAGTGAAGTAGTATTTCTCGAGAAGTGAAGCTATTACTCGAGTGGAAAAAGAAGATTAATCAAGAAGAGGAATTTCTGAAATTACTCGAGAAGATGAATTTCTGAAATTACTCGAGAAGAAGAAAGCATTACTCGAGTATAAGATTGGTTCTCGAGAAATTAACTTGAATTACTCGAGAAGAAGTATATCAGAACCATTCGAGATAGAAAGAATTATTTCTCGAGTAGAAAGGAATTACTCGAGAACTGGAAATCTACTCTAGAAGTGGAATAAAACTTCTCGAGAACAAACACTTAGAAAATATTTCTGGATTTGGAAGAAGATTACTCGAGAACTAGAAATGATTTCTCGAGAAAAGAGGAACTTCTTGAGAACAAAATATAGAATTACTCGAGATCTAGGGATTGTTCTCGAGAACAACTCGAGAACTGGACTTAGAAAAAATTCTTCGAAAGAAAGATTGCTGTCACTCGAGACATACTATCGACTACTCGAGTACAAGATAACTTTTCGAGAACTATACTTAGAAATTTTCTGAGTTAAGATCTAAACACTCGAGAGGTAGAGATAAAGTCTACTCAAGAACTAAACCCGGTTACTCGAGAACTAGAATAATACTACTCGAGAACCATCTTTTGTACTCGAGTAATAAGACTAACTACTTGAGAACTTCAACTTATACTACTCGAGTACTAACAGTCTACTCGAGTAATGGACTTAGAAAATTTCTGACTTTCAGAAAGTTTTCCTTCTTGAATCCAATCATCACCAACACTTCATCCATTGGTCCAAGTGCTTGAATATGAAGTGTATCCCAATAGAGAGGCTACACATGAGTCAACACCTTGGATAACACAATGAGGGATTACATTGTATGGTCCTGTGTTTATGACCCATTGTAGACTGACATTGCTTTACACTTAGCAATAAAGTCCTGCAAACACATAACTAAAATAAAAGATCAAATACAACTTAATTCATCTTAGTTCAAGGGTGACTTCATGCAAATCTGGGTTATTGTGGATGCTATACCCAACATTTGTTGCACTTGAGTTTTCCCATTTGTGTCTTTATTTGCCTCAATCTTTTTAATAAATACTACACCACCTCTAAACTGGACAAAAAAGCTATCAATGATGGGCAATCAGCTTGTGTCTTGGAACATTTAGCCACTAGCATCCTCTCATTGAGGAGCTTCTTTTCAAGATCCATATTGATCTTGTTATTATTGCTTATGGTTCCAATATAAATGATTTACATCCCTCTCAACTTGCTAAGTTTTTGCTCATCTGAGTCAGCCTTTCAGCTATCTCATTACACTCAGACTTAGCAAGTTTCAAAGATTTAATCTCCTTATTTGCTTCTTAGCCAGCTTCTTGCTCTTTTCCAGTGCTTCCATGAGAGCACTATATGTGTCAATAATGTCATTGAATTCACTTTTAGACTCAGATTCATCCTCAATATCAGATGATGAGAATGTATTTGAATCAGTACCAGTCTCATATTCAGACTCATATAAGGATAAAGAAGCTTTAACTTTTACGTCATCAGGACGGATTTCATCTTGATCTTCCTCATCTGTCATAGTCATAAGGCCACAATAATCTTCATCTTCATTATCACTGTCAAACATTGACAGAGGAGCCTTGATACTTACCTTAGTAGTATGATATTCCTCTTCTTTTGTTAGAGCCACAAGCCCAATAAGGGCTTCTTCATCTTTTAATTCAGATGAGTTTGAGTCAGTGTCACTCTAGTTTTTCTTCTTCTTTGCTAAGAAGCTTTTCTCAGACTTCTTGCATTATAGTGTTTATTTTCTTCTACTTCTCTTCTTTCCTTTTTTACTAGGTAATCAACAATGACATGCTTAGGACTGCTACAATAATAGAAAATACTATTAGTATTAATATGTTTCTTCTATTTAAAACCATACATATCCCCCTTAGGGTCTCTCCTTAATCTGTCTGAGCTATTGTGGGGGCTTCCTTGAGGTAGAGGTGGAATAAGATTTGTTCTTCCATTGCCTCCTCCTACTTAGTATTCTCTTGAAATGCTTAGAAAATAATGTATGTTCTCTATCAGTTAGCTTAGCTTCATAAGTGTTGGGCTCAAAGCTTTTTGTGTCAACATCTCTTCTTGGAGGTGAAGGTGTCTTCTCTTTGTATTTCCTAGAGCTTTCAGCCTTAAAAGTCACTGATTTCTCCTTGGAGTGGGATCTAACAGTTTCCTCCTATTCCTTTCTTATATTGAGCGAATTCTCATGGGATAACAACTTCCCATACATAATATGGGCCTGGATGTTTACCAAATTCCCTATCTCTTTATAACACAAATCTTAATGTGCTATTCTTTATTGAGGGATCTCAAGAATTTGTCATTCCGATCATAATTTCTGAATTGTCTGCCATAAATATTTAGCCCATCCACAACCTTGAAGAATCTTTCATAGCATTCAACAATTGAATCTTTCTTTCCTTGCTTGAATGCTTCATACTCCTAATTAAATAGATATTTTCTATCATCTCTTACTTCTTCAGTGCCTTCCATGTAGGCTACCAATATATCTCATATTTCCTTGGCAGATTGGCAATGGATCAGATTTTGAAAAGTAGAGTCATCTATGACACTTATAATTATGTTCTTGTCCTTTTTGTCCATTATAGCAAGAACTACCTCATCTCTTGACATTTCAAAATAGTGCTTGGGTACTCTCTAGTTAGCATTTATGACAGAGACATTTATGAGGATAAAGGGTCCCACTTCCACAATGATATAGATCCCAATGTCAGTAGCTTTCATAAATTGCTTGACCCTCTGCTTCCAGATTCCAAATGTCTCTTTCATACAGATGGGTAACTTCATAGAGCTTAACTCCTTATAGCTCTCACTAGAAGTCATGGTATTAGACTTGTTGCCCTCTTTAGAATCTTATTCAGCTATTAAGCCTTTTTTCACAACCTCCCTCTGATACCAATTGAAAGTTTATGGGATAGTCTAATCACCTAGAGGGGGAGAATAAGTGTTTGAAGTTTTTTGAACATTTTTAATGTCTGTTTATGATTTTGAGATTTAGCTACCACAAAAAATCAAACACAATCCATACACAGAATAACACACAAGAATTTTATAGTGGTTCCCCAGATTATGAGTACGTCTACTGCCCCCTCCATCTATTTAGTTGTGTACTAGACTTGACTAACTCCTCCTATAACTCGGATTAAAAAATCTTACAACTTAGATCCACACCTGGATCCTACAGCTTAGAGTGAAACCACTCCTACAACTTAAATTCCTCATAATTCTAACTTAGGTGCACAATAACTACCCTACCTCAGGCTTTAATAAATCCATACATCATATTCACATCTTGAATCCTACCTCAGGTGCACAGCAGCAACCCTGCCTCAGGCTTCAACAAATCACTACCTAAGTGTGGAAGTAATCCTACAGCCCATGAACATAGTAAGTTCCCTACCATAGTTCTTCAGAGGACCCTACCTTAGATCTCAAGGAGATCTTACAAAATAAGAAAATTAAATGTATTTTTATAGGTTTCGACTCAATAAAGATATAACCGTCAAAGCTTGAGTCTCTCTAGGCTTTGTTGAGAAAATCCCTTTCCTCACAACAACAACTTTTTGAATAATCTTCCTTGAATATTGAAGTTGTGCTGTGATCTTTAGATAAGAAGTCTTCTTGCTATGGGAAGATGTATAGAGTTGAAAGCTTGAGCAACACTAAGTCTTGTTCTTCAGATGAAGACTTCTTCTACCATTCTTCTTTCTTTAGAACTTTGCCGACCATTATTATTCTGTCATTTACTGATGGCTAGGGTTTTATTTTTTATGGCAAAGTAAAAAATTTCCCTCATCTCTTCTCTTTAAATAGGGAAGGCCTTCTCCAATGGTTGGAAAACCTACTTTAATCCTTTTCCAATTAGGTTTGATTTGACTTAGCCTTTCAGTATAGATGGAAAATTGAAATCCCGTCTCCCACAATTACACGATGACAAATTCAATCATCTATCAGGATTCGGCTTTACAAGATGCTTGAGAAATCAACATGATTCCCAAAGTCCTTCCTTTTAGCGCAATCTTTTGTAAAGCTAAATTTTCACATGACGCTTGAGTATTCAACACGATGCTTTGACTTAGAAAGTTCTCTGCTTCTTTATGTTGACTGTTAACACAATGCTTTTCTTTACTGAACACGATGCTTTTTCTCTTGAACATGTCATTTTAGGACTTGGACCAAATCTGAGTTCTAAACATTCATAATCTTAGTCTATATTATTCCTACACATGTTAAATTAAAAAAATATCAAATTCATGTACTTATCATTGAGTGTATGACTACTTCAAATCTTGAAACATTATGGGAAATTTTTCCAACAAAGTGTATTTCGTTTTGATTCCACTTCATGCAATTTATGGATTCTAATGGTTGAGAGATTTAGGTATCCCAGTGAGACTGTGTGAGGCAGTTCCCTAGGGTACCCAAATACCTCGCGTTGGCTTACAGGGAGACAAGGATGACTATGCCCTTTCTAATGGAAGTTGTGCGTTATTTTTACTAATGGGCCTCCACTCATATTTTGGTTTAATATTCCTTTTTATGTCAAATTTCCATAAAAATTATTTTGAGTCTTCTTATAGTAATCTTTATTTGAAAAAATATGCGTGGAAGATTTATATGTGGTGGATTTGTTTTCCAAGTTAGATTCACATTGTTTAACATAAAGACTCATAATATAATGATTCTATAAAGGAGATTTGCATTCATTCGATTTTAAGTTGAGAGTGATTTTATTTTGAAAATGAATATCATTTTTATGTTTTGGAATTTCATTTATACGTACTTGATGTTTTCTACTCCCTTTGATTGGCTTAGCTAATGTACAAATATTCATGTTCAATATGCCTTTGGATTTTGCTTGATATTGTGAATTTATGTTTTGTGATTTTTTGTTTATTATTTTCTTAAGCAAGTTAATTTTTGTTTTCAAATCTTTATTCTTACTTTTGATATTATATCAAGCTTTGTTATAAGCGATTGTGCTATTCTTAAGAGTGGCAATTATAGAATTTATATGAGTTTTATAATCATCTCTAAATTCTTAAATGTTTCAGCCATCTATTTAATTTTACTTTGTAATCCTCACACATAGTACAATCACTATAAAGATGACGCTTCTAAACATAATTTTTTATTTTCCTCTCTTGCAAGAAAAAACTCCTTTTCAAGACCCTTGTATTTTTCATTTAACTTTTTATAATAATAGAAGGTGTAGCGTTTTTAACTAAAGATCTAACAGGTGAACAAGACAAATCAAAATGAGATTCTACATTAAGTCATGTTTTTAAAATTTTATTTTCTATTTGCTGTTTTAAATTAATATTTTTCAATTTCTTAATTCTACCTCTAGCAGTTTCTAGCACATATAATGTAGATATAAAATTAGAAGCAAAAAAAAGAGAATTCGATTTTCTTATAGTGATCTTGGATGCGGCAAGAATGGTGCATAGAGTTCCTTTGACTTTTTCTTTGGGTTCCTCATCCACAATTGAGATTTTATCTTCCTTTTCCCTTGATGTGGTTGACATGTCTTCCTCCAAGAGCAAGTCTTTATTTGGTTCTTCACTTAGATTCGTAAGAAATTACTCGAATTTCAGATTCATCATCTGTAGAGGGAAAACAATAAGTAATCTAAAAAAATTCCATATTTCATAAACAGTAGGTTGATTGTAGATGAGTTTGGAAATCTCATGACCAATCCAACAAAATAGGCTATTCATAGCTTTAGCATTTAAATAACATTCACTCTTATTTAAATTATTTGTGGGCTTGTTTCTAGTCTTGTTTCAAACTTCTATGTCTACTAATATGAAAAAGTTTCTCACAAATTATAGTTTGCATCTGTAAACAATGGTGGTTCTAACAATTTTTTAGTGTGCAAAATCCCATTCAAACTAGTAGATTCGAGATCAAGGTTGGCCATTACTCCTGATGGCGAAACTGCTTCGGAATAAACTCACTCTAAAACCACTTGTTGGATCTAGTGACCAATCTTAGAGGGGGTGGGGGGGGGGGGTGGGTAGGGTGAATAAGGTTTGCAGAAATATACTAGAGATTAAGATTACTTCTAAAATCAGGATCAACTTCTCTAGAGCTATCGCTGGATGATATAGCTATCGCCGACAATATCTACCTAAAAACTTATTTCTTATTTTTGAAGATCATATTGTCGTACGAACACGTATGAAATAAAACTTTTAGTAGTAAGCACATATATTTTAAGATCAAACCAAAACGTGATTTTATTGAATATTAAAGTAATGTTTATAAAATTTAGATTGGATCTCCATTACGCTGGAGATCAGAGATGGTGAAGCAAAAAAACTCTTATAGTTTATATACCGACCATCCTTTAGGCCTGGTTGGCTCTCTCACTTCTTACAAAGAAGATTGATGAGCCTACTAGATCTCCTAGATTTAGACGCCCTCCCAGGATGAATTCTGATGATTCCTCCCAAAAATTTGATGAACTCCCAGGTCAATTTCTCATGAACTCCTTCCAGGAATTCGATGACCTCCCAGGTAAATTTATTAAACAAAGAATACAAAAGAAAAAGTAAAAGAAGAAAGAGATTCAATTAAAGAAATTTTTTGCTCCCTTAAAAATATATCTCTGGAGGCAGTGAGAGATCAATGCTTTTGATTTTCGCGACTTGGGCACGCGATCATCTTCAGAATCTCTTTTTGGCATTCCTTCTCCAGAGATCTTCTTCATTTGTTCAAGAGGGAAAGAGTTCTTCTCCCTGGATGATAACTCTCAGCAGCAAGAATAAAAAGCCACCTAAAGATATTCTAGGGTTCAACCCCCGCCATCAGAAAAAGAATCAGTTTTATAGCTTTTTAAAGTGCAATTGTTGGCGATAGATATATCTCTAGTGGAAATAGGGTTTAGTTTCTATATTCCTCAGAGTTTTCTCTAGAGGGGGTGGGGTGAATAGAGATTTAAATTATATTCAGAAACTTTGACTAATTCACATAATTTGCATTTACATAAACTATAAACAAGAATTAGATGCAATTAATTAAAATCATAACACAACAACACAAAAAAAATAAAAGCAAAATCACAGAAGATACAAGGATTATAGTTGTTCCCCCTCATCAGGGTACATCTACTCTTCTACCCCCTTGGTAGGAATTCACTATCACAGTGTCTGAGTCTTTTGGTCAAGATGTAACACCCCTATCCGTAACATAACATATAGCAGTAGGTCTGGCCGGGGCCCAACGCCATATACCACGGACAGACCGGAGGGTTACTCATTGAAACCATTCTTCCAATACATACGTCCTACACAGAGTATCTAGCGAAGCAATTTATTAAGTTGCAAAGGTAAGAACCCAGCCACAAGCATGAATGTCCACTAACAAAAACCAGCAGGAATGAACTACAAAATACACAAAACTACTGGCCTTATGGCCTTACAATAGTTCACCAAATTTAAACAGTGTCTTACAAACTTCGGCTCGCAGGCCGGCCACACATGATTTAAACAAGTAAAAAAATAAGGCCTTCGAGGTCCGGCTCTGCAACTTGGGCTTCGGCCCGCTATTTGCCACTCGGCTCCACAACACCTGCAAGCACAATTCACCGCAATGGTGGCAAACAAGAATAACGGTTAGCTAAAGCTGACCAAATTATAACGATTCCACCCCCAAACTTGGGGAGGCAAAGCTCCTTCCTTGCACTTGTTAGCATAGTAAGCAATATAGTGAATAAACAAAATATCACAGGTGTAGGAACACACGACCACACACCCCGTGCTCTCAGGGCACTTACTCAGCGAAGCCAGTCCGAATCATGTTCGTTCCTCGACTCCACCACCGCCCCTAGGACAGTAAACCTTGCGAGCATTTAGTCCTTTCAGCCGCATCCTAGACTCATTCTCCAAATCATCGGTAAGTCCCATGTACTTTAGGTCACTTTAACCGAAATAGATGGAGCGGGTAGGGTTCCACCAGCCCGTTGCTCAGCCCACCACGACCATTTGGCCTTTGACGCGGGCCAAGCTATCCCCATTCCCAACTATCGATCAATCACAGTACATAGCCCCGCTATATACCCGGCTGGCTCCCAGACCACCAAAACGACAGAACTTCGCTTTCGCCCAGATTTCCGGGTGCACCTTGGGGTTAATCCCCAAGACTCCTTATTGTAATCTACCACGTAGAAAAACCCGAAAACAACCAATGGCACGGAGTCTTCTCCGGCTAATCATGCATAATAAAACATCACCGATCCAGACAAACTTGTCCGGGTAGGCTTCACACACCATGCCTATGTCTGTTTCTTGATTTCAGACTCTATATGCAAACAACATGGACTATTCATGTCTACCTGAAGGAACGCCTCAAACTCACCGCATACTCGCGAGAGCGGGTTTCCTTATACAAAAGAAGGAGAGCTTCGCATGCTCAAGTTGAGAATCGTTACCCTAGCATTACTCTTCAGTGCCATGACGATCTAGTCAGATGGAAAGCACCGTATCGGCCTTGCCTTCGCGGATATGGACTCGGATCGAGAATTGGAGCTCCGAAGCTCCACCGGCACCCGGAGTTGACCTCCTTCTTCTTCCTTGCTCTCCCCTCTCTCTAGAACTTTAGAAAGAGAAAACCCAAATAGAATGAGGGTTTCTAAGCCCTATTCCCGGGTATATCTTAGCAAGAATAGCTCTGAACCATTGGATCCCAAAATAAGGAAACGGAAGGCCATGATTCACACTTAAAATGAACTTCTAGGGACGAACACTACTTGCGACACGCCCGTGTCCAAGGCCGTGTTACTCATTCGCCGCCGAAACTGTCATGTCCCGAAAAGAACACAGGCACTCAACACGCCCGTGTCAGGTTTGACACGCCCGTGTCATCCATTACACGCCCGTGTAGATGGGTGTGTTCCTCCATCGACACAGGTCTAGTACCAACCCGAGGAGAACACGGGTATTCGACACGCCCGTGTCAAATTTGACACGCCCGTGTCGGGCCCGAACACGCCTGGGCTCAGGCTGTATCTCTCCCCCAACACAACTCGGCCAACAACCCGAGTAGGACATGGCCTGGTACATGCCCGTGTGTCAGGCCATGTTCGCTGTTAGACACTCGTCAACTTCAATTTTGTCGACCACACGACCATCGCCGAATCCGAGCACGACACGCCCCTTGGACACGCCCGTGTACCAGGCCGTGTCACCTCTACCAAGTCCCAGATTTGGCTCAAAACGCCACCCGTGCCTCTTTTGTGTTTTGGGGCGTTACAGCTCTCTCCCTCTTAACAGAATTTCGTCCACGAAATTACTGAACGGAAAAGATACACAAAACCAAAAGCAGTACCTGAGTGGAATAACTCTGGGTACTCCTCCAGCATGGTCTGCTCTTGCTTCCAAGAGAGCTCCTCCCGATCGCAATTATCCCATCGGACCTTGACAATCCTTATCTCCTTATTATGAAGTCGCTTGACTTCAGAGTCCTCAATACGAACAGGTTTGACCCTTGTTGTCAACCCATCGTCCACCCGTACTTGATCAACTGCGATCACCTGTGAAGGCTCTTGTACCGCCTTCTGCAATGCTGATATGTGGAATACATCATGTAGACCACTCAACTCCACCAATAGCTTTAGATGATAAGCCGCTTCACCGATCCACTAAAAAATCTCAAATGGTCTAAGGTATCTCAGGCTCAGCTTCTTCAAGCGACGTACCCGTGAAACACCCTTGAACGGCTTTATCTTCAAATACACCCAATCGCCAATCGCGGACTCCACGTTCCGATGCTTGGCGTTGTAGTATTTAGCTTGTCTATCCTGAGCGATCAGCAAATGCTCTTGAATGGTTCACACAAATGAAGAGGAGCTTTCCACCTCTTGCTTTTTGTATAACCTTGCCTCGCCCGTTTCTAACCACGACAACGGCGTGCGATATTTTCTACCATATAGGGCCTCGAAGGGCGCCATTTGTATGCTCGCTTGGTAGCTGTTGTTGTACGCAAACTCCAACAAATACAGATGGTCTTCCCACTGCTTTCCGAAGTCTAGGACGCACATGCGAAGCATGTACTCCATTGTCCTGTTAACCCTCTCGGTCTGCCCATCCGTCTGCAGATGAAAGGCTGTGCTGAACTTCAACTTAGTTCCCAGCATTTACTGCACAAACCTCCAGTCATTGTACGTAAAACGTCTATCTCTATCGCTCACGATGATGCGGGGCACACCGTGCAGTCTAACAATATTATTCACATTTTACTTTGCCAACTTCTCCACAGAATCATCCTTCCTATGCAGAATGAAGTGCGACACCTTCGCAAAACGATCAACGACCACCCATATGGCGTCGTTTCCCTTCCACGACCTTGGAAACCCATGCACAGAGTCTATAGTAATATCGTCGAACTTCCACTCCAGAATAGGCAAATACTTCAAGAAACCCCCGGGCTTTTGACACTCCGCCTTCACCAAGGTGTACGTCTAACATTTTGCCACGTACAGTGCCACATCCTACTTCAGTCTTGTCCACCAGAACAACTTCTTCATAACTTGATTCATTTTCGTGCTCCCCGGGTGAATCGAGTACTTGGTATGATGCGCCTCGTACATCAATTCATCTTGTAGTTTTTATACCCTTGGGATGCACAGACGGCTGTCCTTCCATAACAGTCCGTCAAACGTAATAAATTGGGACTTTGACCCATCCGAAGCCTCATCCAAGGTTTGCTTCATGATGCCACCCAACTCCAAAGCCTACTGAATCCGATCAGCTAGGTCGTACTGAACTTCCATCCAGTTCATTAGCGCTTCGACGCTAGTTTGCTTGTCAACACAAGAGATATCTAACACCTCCAACTCCCAAATCAATCGCTCGTCATAAACAGACAACCAGTTGGCTTGTGCGGGAGCCCTGCGACTCAACGCATCCGAAACTGCATTTCCTTTCCCGGGTACATAATGAATTTTGAATGTATAGTCCCCCAGGAAATCCATCCATCTCTGCTTCCTCATGTTCAGATCCTTTCGATCGAACAGGTATTTCAGGCTCTTGCGGTCGGTATATATATCGACTTTTATGCCGTACAGATAATGCCTCCACAGCTTCAGAGCAAAAGTCACGGCCGCTAACTCCAAGTTGTGGACCAAATAATTTCTCTCATGTACTTTCAGTTGACGCGAGCCATAGGCTATAACACTTCCATGTTGCAGCATCACGCAGCCCAAACCACTGCCCGAAGCATCGCTATAGATCTCAAAGCCTTCGGTCCCACTCGGCGAACTTAGCACTGGCGATGTGGTCAACCGTCTCTTGAGCTCCTCAAAAGCTTGTGCGCATGCAGGTGTCCAAAAAACTTTTGATCTTTCCTCATCGAAGTCGTGAGGGGTAACTCTTTGCGCGAGAAGTTCTCTACGAAGAGCCTGTAGTAGCCGGCCAACCCCAGAAAACTCTGGACTTCCACTTCCGAATGCAACACAGGTGTTGGAACCCCTAGTTGGATTTGAGCTAGGTTCACTGAGTTAGGATATAACCCAACATGTATAGATCAGGGTCATGACTATGTCCTAGAGTCTATATCAAGTCCTTAGATTCAACAGTACAAAGAACCAGCCTTCAACACTGCTAAAGACTCAAGACTTAAAGAATTCAAGTTTTGGAAAAAGGAGATCTACGTTCGTTGATCTCCGATCGACGATCGTCGTGCTCAGCTCGACTAACTCAGAGACAATTTTCTGAGCTGAGCTCGACGAACTTAGATCTCAGCTCGACGAACTCTGGACAAGAGCTAAAGATCTCTCAACACCATAGTTGACTCAACGCCACAGTTCACTCAAAGCAAAAGCTCACCCAGAGCCTAAGATCACTCAACGCTCTCAACGCCAGATCAATACTTTAACACTCAACAACAGAAAATATTCTAAGTCCAGACTGCAGACTGAGCTCGACAATCTCAGACTTCAGCTCGACGAATAGCTATTCTCAGCTCGACGAAAAGCTGTTCTCTGGTCGACGAAAACTGTAAGACATATTGTTATTTATTCTTTCCTTTTCTGTCTCCTTATTTTTCTATTATAGGCTGTTAATTTCCTTGATAATTAATGCATTTGAATAGAGCCGTTACTGGAAGCATTGACTGCAAATATTCCCCATGGAATTAATTGCTTATATCTCGGGACAGACATAGAATAGAATATATGACAGTATTCTTGCCGTTTTCATTCCCTAGATTTTAGTTAAGCATTAATTGCTATTTTTTTGAATTCGACCAAGAGACAGTTATAGAGCAGATAATCTCTCAGTCAGAGAAACATATAGCAAGAAGCAAGACACACAAAAAGAGGGATATACAGAAATTTTTGAGATACAGAAGTGCAGTGCATACAGCTCTCTGAAGAAATCATCTGCTCTCAAAGAAGAAGAAAGAACAATAATCACTATCAAGAGTCTTTCTTCTCCTTCTTTGTTTTCTGGGATCTCAAGTGACAAAAGTATTCAAATCAGTCAAAGGATCTCAGAAAGTAGATCCTACAGCAGAAGGCCTACTCACCCTGTGCAAAGCTTCCACTCCTTAACCATTTAAGATCTCAGGGGGAGCTTTGACAACATCACAGAATCCACAAAGTCTTCTCTCAGTTGCTTTTGAGAATAGAGAAGACTATCATCACTCTCATATCCACCTCTATACAGGGTTTTAATTCCCTTCAAAATTATTATGGTTGCAAGTCTTCTTCCAAAAGACTTGGGTTTGTTTTTGAGCACCTGATCAAGAGCTCATTGGTGGCAGTCACCTGATCAAAACCTGTAGTGGATTCCTACCTAGGGTGGTAGAAGAGTGGATGTACCCAAGTTTTGGGAACGACTATAAAATTTCTTGTGTTGTCTGTGTGGCTATGATTTTCCTGTGTGCTTGTGCTTTTGCTTGTGCTGTGATATATTTTATAGTGTAGCTTAGTTATCTTTTCTCTAGTTCACTTGCTGCACTAATACACTCATACACCTATATCATAGTAACATATTTTGTTAAAGACTTCTTATTTCTGCAAGTATCAAAAAGATTTTAATAACTCTATTCACCCCCCTCTAGAGTTATTCAGAGCTTACCCTATCTTTCAATTGGTATCAGAGGGTGGTTAATCACATCATACAGGCTCACACCTGGATTAATCAAGATCCTCAGGATAAACTCTGAATAAGTCCTACTAGTTTCTCAGTTTAAATTTTATTTTTTGATATCATGGCACAAAACAAGGATTATGCCAGCACCAGACCTCCAGTTTGGAACTTACAAAAGTTTTGAATCTGGAAGGCAAGAATCAAACTTTATATGAACTCTATTGATGAGGACATTTTTAATTCCATATTGACAGGACCACCAGCTCCAATGGCCTCTACTTCAACCCCAGTAAATCTCAGTGCAGTGCCTCCTCCAGATCAAACTGATGCACATAAAAAAGCAAAGATTGCAGATGCCAGAGCTATGAACATACTGGCCCAGACTATGCCAGATGATATATTTCAAAAAGTTACTGAATGCACATCTACCAAAGCCATTTGGGATTCCCTCAACTAAATGGTAGCAGGATCTACTAATGAGAGGAAGGATAGAAGATCCAAAATCATATCTCAATATGAGAATTTCAGGAAAGATGAAGCAGAATCTGTGGAAGTAATGTACAATAGGCTGAGCTCCATCATCAGTGAACTCAGAATACTGGACAAAGAAATTACTCTGACTGAGGTCAATGACAAGATCCTCATGTGCTTCCCTAGCACTTGGGACTCTAGAATCTGGCCCATCAGAGAAGCCAGAAGTATGGATGAAATCTCAACAGAATCTCTACTTGGAAAGCTCAAATACTATGAGCAATTGATCAAGTCAAGAGAAGCTGCAGTTGAACCAAAGGCTTCAACACCTACTAGAAAGGAACAGAACTTAGCACTCAAAGCTGCAGAAGAATCTCCCAACTTGCCAGCCAATAAAGATCTTATGGCTCTCTTTACTAAGAGATTCTATAAAATGGTAAGGAAGGACTTCAGGAGAAAGCCTTCAAGGAATGAAGATAAACCTAGGTATGATAAGACCCCTTCTAAAGAGGTTGTCTGTTTTGGGTGTAGGAAACCTGGACACTTCATCTCAGAATGCCCAGAAGTCCAAAAGAAAGATAGAAGGAAAGAAAAGGATTCAAGAAGACATCAACACAACAAGGCCTCCTCCAACAAGTACAAAAAGAAGGAGAAGGGCTTTGTAGCTGAAACCTGGAGTGATACTAAAGATGAAACATTCTCCTCCAGCTCCAGTGAAGATGATATAGAAGAAAAGAAAGCAAGGGAAATGTGTATTATGGAAATAGATGCATGAAGCAGTAGATTAGATTCAGAAGAATCAGATGATGAAGAATACCTCTTTAAAGAGGATCAGGTAATTGCTTCCTATGACTTTCAATCTGAATTTAAACTCTTATTTTTAGACCTAATAGGATCTGAGAAGGAAATAAAACTTCTCAGGGAAAAACTTTTAGAACAAGACAAAATCATTATTTAAAGTGAAAAATTAACTGAAGAATTAATCTTAGCCAATCAACAAATAGTTTTTCTAAAATCAGAATAAAGTAAGGCTAAGGAACTAGAAGAATCCCTGAATGGTAGAAGCTTACAACTGTTAGATATAACTAGCACAGTTAATACAAGATCCAACAATAACAAACTAGGATTAGGAGCCTCATATAGTGAACCAATCCTAATTCAGAACAATCAATTGTCAAAACCTATTAACTTCATCTATGAGAATGGTAAGAAAAATTCTGAACATGTAGAGAAAGTTAACAAAGTTCTTAAACAGTTAGAACTTAATAAAACTAATCAAAAAAAGAAAAACAAACAACATAACTATGTTCAACATATTTCGTCGAATGCAGAACGACGAAATGGGTATGGTTCGTCGACCTCAGAACGACAAACCCTGAACGCAAATAATAATGTAAACTATTCATCGAACTGGGATCGACGAAACAAGTATGGTTCGTCGACCAGAGATCGACGTTTTTGGGGCTCTGAGAATGAATACCAGCATTCTTTGAGCAGAGATCGAAGAACTCAACCCAGATCGTCAAGCTCAGATCGACGAACATACTCAAGTTTGTCAAACTCAGTTTATAACCGGAGTAACCTAAAAACTGATAAACCCTTTAATCCCTTTAGTCAGTGGGTCATACCTCCTATAAGGTATCATCCTTTAGGTTATAAGGATCAACCTGAATGCTCATTTATTTCAAGTTTCAGTTATGTTAAACAACAAGGACCCAAGGTAATTTGGGTCAAAAATTGCTAATCCTCCTTGTAGGTAGAAGAGAACCCTGCAACTCAAAACAAGTGGTACCTGAACAGTGGTTGCTCTAAACATATGACAGGCTACAAAGAATGCCTAATCAACTATAAAGCCAAGACTGGACCTAAAGTAATCTTTGGGGACTCAGGCTTTAGACTGATAGAATGCTATGGAGATTTCAACTGTGGAGCTGTCACATTCAAGAAAGTGACTTATGTAAATGGTCTTAAGCATAACCTGATATCAGTAAGCCAACTGGGTGATACAGGTTATCAAGTAAGCTTTACTAACTCTTTATGTCTTATTTCTTTAAACAACACAACAGTTTTAACAGGAATTAGACAAGGCAACATCTACTTAGTAAACTTTGAATCAGCTAAATCTGAAATTTGCTTATTCAATTCTGTCAGCATTCAAACTAGATTATTGCACAAAAGACTAGGACATCTAAACCATAAAAATATAGCTAGGTTATCTAAAGACAATCTTGTTAGAGGTTTACCTTCTGGTCCCTACGAGAAGGAAGGCCTCTGCAGAGCTTGTCAACTAGGAAAGCAAACTAAATCTAATTTTAAATCCATTAATAAGAGTGATTCACCTATAATCCTATACTTGCTCCTTATGGACCTTTTTGGCCCTATTGCAGTACAAAGTCTAGGAGGAAAGTCTTATACATTAGTTATTGTAGATGATTTCTCCAAATTCACATGGGTTTTATTTTTGAGAACAAAGTCAGATACTTTTAAGGTTCTCAAAAGTTTTCTCAAGAACATACAGATTGCGTATTCTACTCAAGTTGCATTGATCAGAAGTGTTCATGGTACTGAGTTTGAATCTCTTCTTATACTAGAGTTCTGTGAGAAGGAAGGTATCAGACATTGTTTCTCTGCTCCAAGAACTCCTCAACAAAATGGGGTAGTTGAAAGGAAGAATAAAACACTCATTGAAGCTGTAGGTACATTACTTGCAGATGCTTACATGCCCCTATCTTATTGGGCAGAGGCTGTGAGCACAGCAAACTATGTCCTAAATAGAAGTCTAATACATAAACTAAAGCTTAAGACTCCCTATGAACTACTCAAAGGGAAGAAACCTATAATAACCCATTTTAAAGTATTTGGATGTATATGCTATATTCACAACAATGAAAAGAAACATCTTAGAAAGTTTGAAGCTAAGACTGCAATGAGAATTTTTCTAGGATAATCGCAAGTCAGCAAGGCATATAGGGTGTTTAATAAATCAACATTAAAAATTGAGGAATCTATACATGTAATATTTGATGAATCTAATATGTTTTACAAGGAGAGAGACATCTCTACCAATAATAATTTGCAGGTACAAAATTTGTATGAGAGCTTGGATGATCTGAATCTTACTTCAAAGGATGAATCACATCCCTCTCCACAAGCTATATCAGAAGTTGAAAGTGAATAAGAGACTGTGGAAGCAGCTCAATTTCCTCCAACAGTTGATACAATTCCTCAAGAGGAATTAAATCAAATAACTGTTGCTGAACCAACTCCACCTAATGACCTTGTCACACTTAGGGATCACCCTAGATCTCAAGTAATTGGAGACATATCATCAGGAGTGCAGACAAGACATCAATTCAACCCTGATGTGATGCTTGCCTGCTTTCGCTCTCAAATTGAGCCTCAATCCATATTTGTTGCAGAGCAAGATCCAAACTGGATCACTGCAATGCAAAAGGAACTCAACCAGTTTGAGAGGTGTAGAGTTTGGGACTTAGTTCCAAGGCCCAAGGGCTATCCAGTAATTGGGACTAAGTGGATATTCAGAAACAAACTTGATGCCCAAGGTGTGATAGTGATGAACAAGGCAAGGCTTGTTGCTCAAGGATACAGGCAAGAGGAAGGAATTGATTATGATCAAATATTTGCTCCAGTTACTAGACTTGAAGCTATAAGGATTTTCTTAGCTTATGCAGCATTCAAAAAGTTTAAAGTCTACCAGATGGATGTGAAAAGTGCATTCCTAAATGGAGAACTCAAAGAAGAGGTGTATGCTAAACAACCACCAGGTTTTATCTCTCCATCTCATCCCTCCTATATTTTTAAATTGCATAAGGCTCTCTATGGTTTAAAGCAAGCTCCAAGAGCTTGGTATGAGACCTTAGCTAGCTTTCTCTTAGAGCATGGTTTTTCTAGAAGCATAGTAGATAGAACCCTTTTTATAAAGTTGCATCATGATAAAATTCTCTTAGTACAAATATATGTGGATGACATAATTTTTGGTTCCACTGATCCAAATCTGTGCAAAAGATTTTCTGATTTAATGCACTCAAGGTTTGAGATGAGTAGCATGGGTGAGTTATCATATTTCCTTGGTCTCCAAGTGAAACAAACTTCTGTAGGGATCTTCATCTCTCAATCTAAATATGCTAAAGAGCTTATTAAGAAGTTTGGGATGAATGATGCCTCTACCATGAAAACTCCTATGGCTGCCAATGCTGTTGTAGAGGCTGATGAATCTGGAAAACCAGTAGATCAGACCATGTATAGGGCCATTGTTGGATCCCTACTGTATCTGACAGCAAGCAGACCAGACATTATGTTTGCCACATATCTTTATGCTAGGTTCCAAGTGAACCCTAAAAAATCTCATCTTATTTTCTTAAAAAGGATTTTAAGATATATAAAAGGTTCTCCAGATCTAGGCCTCTGGTATTCAACAGAATCAGCATTTGTGTTAACTAGATTTTCTGATGTTGATTATGCTGGATGGAACTTGTCAGTTCCTTGATGACAGACTTGTATCTTAGTTCTGTAGAAAACAAACATTTGTTTCAACATCCACTGCAGAAGCTGAATATCTGGCTGCAGGCAGTTGCTATTCACAGATATTGTGGATACAAAACCAACTACTGGATTATGGTGTAAACTTAAATAATTCAACTATTCTATGTGATAATACAAGTGCTATTTCAATTGCACAAAATCCAGTATTGCATTCTAGAACCAAGCATATAGACATTAGACATTATTTCATTAGAGATTGTGTTGATAAACAAAAGATTAAACTTGAATTTATCTCTACTGATTTGCAAAGAGCAGATATATTCACAAAGCCATTGGACTCATCCAAGCATCTGTTCATTGTCAATCAGCTTGGTATGATAAATGGTCAGGATTTAATCTAATGCTCTATCATTGGTCAAAGAATTGTCTCTGTTCGTCGACCTAAGATCGACGAACTGATAACAGTTCTAGAGATTTTTCGTCGACCTGAGCTCGACAAAATCTCTTAGTGAAGTGATTTTCGTTCACCCAAGCTTGACGAACTTACTTCAGAAACCATTTGTCGACCTCATATCGACAAAATGCTTTCAAATATTCAGCTTGCGATCGATGAACTGGTTGACTCTAAATTATTTCGTCGATATCAGATCGAAGATCTTCTAATATTTCGTTGAACGGAGTTTGTCGGTTCATATTCTGGAAAACCTTATATTTAGGTTTTCTTCGACCTCCGTCCCGCGCTTTAAGTTCCCTTTGCACTTGATCATCGTTTTCCTTTTACAGGTGCTTTCATGGCGATTCCCGCTGGCTCTCTCACTGTAATGAAATTTGATACTGGTTTTGACATAGACGTCGAATCATTCAAGTATTCCGATCCAGTTTTCCTGAACATTCTCCAAATGCTAGAAGAACAACAACTGAAAACTCTGCTCTCAACCTGAATAAAGATATCTGCCATAGAAATCAGAGAATAGGTGTACACAGCTACTGTCGATGAGAATAAGATGACCGGCACCATTGCGGGTAACGAAATCTCTCTCACCCCCGACACTCTTACTGAAATTTTTGGATTGAAAAAATGGTGAGGAGGATTTAGAAATTGATTTGGAAGAGTTTTATCTAATGTTGATTACAATGGTGTATTCTGGAGACACCCCGAACAAGCTCCTTAAGAAACTACTATCTGCCGAGTATAAATTTCTCGCAGATATAGTTGGGAAAGTGTTGCTCAGGAAGCACACTGCACATGATTATATCACCAGGCATCAGTTCCTGGTCATGTGTGCCATTGTAAATAAGAAAGCTGTGGACAGGCACACATTCTATTCGACTTGATCACAAAGAAGAACAGCAAGAAAGAGGTATTCTTTGGAAGGATCCTAGGGATCTTCCTGAAGGAAAAGGCTGCAGGATCCCTGGTCTCCTCGACCATATCCATTAATGCCTCAAAGAGACTCACCTGTGCTCTTTTTGGCTAGTGGGAGAGCACCATCACCAAGCCAACTAAGGCTACCTTCTCCTCCACTAAAACTTCCAAGAGTACAAGGGCTGCACCAGCCTCTCCCCACCCCCACTGAAAGGCTCCCTTCCACCCCTCCACCATCTCCTGCCCCTTTAGCTCCATCCCAATAACAAGTCCCACCAACACCACCAGCATCTCCACTTCCCTCTTCCCCTACACATCTACCAACTCCTCCTCCTTCACCTCAACCTGATACTTCCATCCCTACACCACCTTTATCCCCTCTACCATCTCACCTGGTTGGTATCCCCCACATCAATCTCTCCTCCCTCCCCTCCTTTAACTTGCTCTCCTCTCCCCTGAACTCTCCATCTCCATAAAATGACTTCCCCTTAGAAACTCCACCTCCACCTCCACCTCCATCACCCACATCTACTCCTTCAGCTACTGCTCTAGTTTCTGCCTCTATAATTCTGGATCCCTCCCTCACCACCACTCTCATCACTCTTCTCACCCCACTACTCAAAACTCTTATAGTAGAGGCTATTTCTCCTCTAGCTACCTCCATCTCATCTCTTGCTACCCAAATATCTTCCCTCACCACTGCTCCATCTTTAGTTGGGGGCCTGGCCTCAACACTTGCTGAAACCAGGTAGAGGGAGATACTTAATGAAGAAGTAGCAGTCACAGCAGCAGCAACAGGACCAGCAGCAGCAGGACTAGTTGTATAGATATCAGATACATCGGAAATGGATACAGAAGCAGAAGAAGATTTATTAGATTTGATTCATTTTATTCAAACTGACATGGACATTGATGAGTCAGTTATACAAAAAATAAATACTGTTGGTGATATCTTCATAAATCCCACAGTAGACTTGATAAGTTTGTTAAGCTCTTTTGATACAGCTCATCACAGTCTTCCTCCAACTGAGTATACCAAGCCATCATTAGCTATTATTCCATACTTTCCCCAGTAAGCCCTGATGTTGTTAAACAACTAAATGCCAGTTTTTCCATTCTTGCCACTTCATCATCCAGACAGATTGCCTCTCCAACTGTATATTCTCCTATGGCCCTAGTATTTGTAATGGATGATTCTCCAATACCAGATCTGGATGCATTGATTATGGCTGACATAGAGGAAGAAAACAAGTTAGCTGCTAAGAACACAGAAGTATACAATTCTCCAGTTCCCTCCCCAGTTCCATCTCATGTAACAAAGAAAACAAGTTCTAATGATGCACTAAAAGAGATTGATGCTATGTATGACAAACCTCAATCTTCTGATGATGGTGAGGAGGAGGAGGAATCTAAGAAAAGGAAAATCTCTAAGAAAAGGAAGGCTCCACCTCCTCATGCTCCCAAACTGGAAACACCAATGACACTCCCTACTATATCCTACAAAAAATAACCCCATATAAGGGAATGCCGGCCTGGATGTGGCTCTCAAAGAATGAACAAAAGTATAGGAAGAAAAGTAGAAGGTACTCTCCTCCCCTAGCTCACAAATACAGGAAGGATCCCCCTCCTCCTCCTCCACCAGTTGCTGGTGCTTCTGGAATTATTTCTCAAAAGTCAGATGCACCTTTCAAGCCCTCATTCACAAGAACTTATCAGAGGCAAGAAAGTCCATCCAAACAGCAATCATATGGAAGCAGTCAGCAAAGAAGTACTAGCTGTTCAGAACAAATAAAAGAAATAGTGTATCAAAAACCAGAATTCTCTCCTCCTCAACCACAGGCTGAACAAAGAAGACACTCTGTATCACATAAACCCAAAAGAAAATACAGTGAAGTTGCACCTCCAAAATCACTGTACACTCAAGGTAGTGAAAGCCAGATTGCTACAAACTTCCAAGAACAGTCAACTCAATTCAGGCCTGTCACCCTGCTACCCTCTCAAGAAGATCAGTCATCTATCAGTCAAGATGATGATCCAAATTTCAGGATGGCCAGGCTCTAAGAATTGATTGCTTTGTCAAAGATGAAAAAGTCCATAGAAGAAGGACAGGATCCAACAAAATTCACTACAATGTCTACTTATAGAGAAAAAGAACTTGAAATACTTCAGGTGAGCAAGAAATTGTTTGGCCCTGCTGATTATATGGCTAGACATCCAGAGGCAATTGTTCCCAGAACTTCAACCCAAACAATGATTGGAGCAGCAGATCTGTATATATCAAAAAGAGAAGCTACTAATCCTAACAGGGAAATTATATTCACCAAGCCTGGAGAAAATAAAAAGGAAGAAAAATCCAAGAAGTAGAAACAGAAGATCCTGAAGAAGAATTGCTACTTTTGGTACACTCTGTTAAAATTATGTTTTTTTTCTGTTACAAAGCTGACTATGTACATATATCTACTGCAATTGTTATTAAATTATCTGTCAGATATATATTATGTTATTGCTTTGTATATTTTTTTCTTGTATTGAGTCTGTTATTAGTGACCTCACCCAAATAGGGGGAGATTGTTGGAACCCCTAGTTGGATTTGGGCTAGGTTCACTAAATTAGGATATGACCCAACATATATATATCAGGGTCATGACTATTTCTTAGAGTCTAGATCAAGTTCTTAGAGTCAATAGTACAAAGGACCAGCCTTCAACACTGCTAAAGACAAAAGACTTAGAGAATTCAAGTTTTGGAAAAAGGAGATCTACGTTCGTCAATCTACGATCGATGATCGTCGTGCTCAGCTCGACTAACTCAGAGACAATTCTCTGAGCTGAGCTCGACGAACTTAGATCTCAGCTCGACGAACTCTGGACAAGAGCCAAAGATTCTCAACGCCATAATTGACTCAGCGCCACAGTTCACTCAAATCCAAAGCTCACCCAGAGCCTAAGATCACTCAACGCTCTCAACGCCAGATCAATACTTCAACACTCAACATCATAAAATATTCTAAGTCCAGACTACAAACTCAGCTCGACGATCTCAAACTTCAGCTCAACGAACAGCTATTCTCAGCTCGACGAAAAGCTATTCTCTGGTCGATGAAAACTATAAGACATATTGTTATTTATTCTTTCCTTTTCTGTCTCCTTATTTTTCTATTATAGGTTGTTAATTTCCTGGATAATTAATGCATTTGAATAGAGCCGTTATTGGCAGCATTGATTGCAAATATCCCCCATGGAATTAATTGCTTATATCTCGGGACAGACATAGAATAGAATATATGACAACATTCTTGCCGTTTTCTTTCCCTAGATTTCAGCTAAGCATTAATTGCTGTTTTTTTTTGAATTCGACCAAGAGACAGTTATATAGCAGATAATCTCTCAGCCAGAGAAACATATAGCAAGAAGCAAGACACACAAAAAGAGGGATATACATAAATTTTTGAGATACAGAAGTGTAGTGCATACAGCTCTCTAAAGAAATCAACTGCTCTCAAAGAAGAAGAAAGAACAACGATCACTATCAAGAGTATTTCTTCTCCTTCTTTGTTTTCTGGAATCTCAAGTGACAAAAGTATTCAAATCAGTCAAAGGATCTCAAAAAGTAGATCCTACAGCAGAAGGCCTACTCACCCTGTGCAAAGCTTCCACTCCTAAACCATTTAAGATCTCAAGGGGAGCTTTGACAACATCACAGAATCCACAAAGTCTTCTCTCAGTTGCTTTTGAGAATAGAGAAGACTATCATCACTCTCATCTCCACCTCTGTATAGGGTTTTAATTCCCTTCAAAATTATTCTGGTTGCAAGTCTCCTTCCAAAACACTTGGGTTGGTTTTTGAGCACCTGATCAAAAGCTCATTGGTGGCAGTCACCTGATCAAAACCTATAGTGGATTCCTACCTAGGGTGGTATAAGAGTAGATGCACCCAAGTTTGGGGAACCACTATAAAATTTCTTGTGTTTTCTGTGTGGCTGTGATTTTCCTGTGTGCTTGTGCTGTGATATATTTTGTAGTGTAGCATAGTTATATTTTCTCTAGTTCACTTGCTACACTAATACACTCATACACGTATATCATAGTACCATATTTTGTTAAAGACTTCTTATTTCTGCAAGTATAAAAAATATTTTAATAACTCTATTCACCCCCCTCTAGAGTTATTGAGAGCTCACCCTATCTTTCAACAGGCCACTCCCGTATCACAACTATCATCACTGGATCCACTGAAATGCCCACTCTACTAACTATAAGACCGAGGAGCACTACCGAGGACAACCCAAAACTCGCGTTTGGAGAACTTGGCGTATAAATAGTTCCTCCTTAGTGTCTCCAACACCAAAAGCAGATGCTTGAAGTGATCCTCTTCGCACTGCGAGTACACTAATATGTCGTCGATAAAGACGACCACAAAATGGTCTAAGTACTCCCTGAACGTCCTGTTCATCAGATCCATGAACACTGATGGCGCATTAGTTAGCCCGAACGGCATGACCGTAAACTCAAAATGCTCATACATTTTGCTGAACTCTGTCTTTGGGATATCACTCTCCCTTATCCTCAGCTGATAGTAACCAGACTTCAGATCTAATTTTGAGTACACCGATGACCCGACTTACTGATCAAAAAGATCATCAATCCTTGGGATCGGGTACTTGCTCTTTTCCGTTAACTTGTTCAGCTCTCTATAGACGATACAGAGCCGCAAACTTTCGTCCTTCTTCTTCACGAAAAGGACCGGTGTGCTCCAAGGCGACGAACTTGGACGCACATATCCCTGCTCCAACAACTCCTCTTATTGAACCTTTAGCTCCGCCATCTCCTTAGGCGCCAACCTATAAGGAGAGCGTGACAGAGGTTTGTTACTTTGCACCAACTCAATTATGAAACGATCTCCCGCTGAGGTGGGGCTCCAGGAAGATTGTCCAGGAACACGTCAGGGTACTCGCACACTACTGGGATACTACCCAAAGTGGGCTTAGCCTTTACAACCTCCACTAATGTAAAGAATAGCTCTACACCAGCACGGACTGCCCTGACCACCAGAAGAGCAGACATTAAAGTCTTGCTCGACCGCTTTAGTCCCGCAAACATTATCTCCCGCCCAACACCCAGCTTGACTTCTTTATGGTTGCAAACTATGTATGCCTTCTGCTCCGAAAGCCAGCCCATACCGAAAATGATGTCGAACTCTACTAGCGGCATTAACGACGCTAGTAAGTCGAACTCTTAACTTCCAATACAAATACTTACGGCACATACTCTGTCCACACGCATAGAACATCCATTCGGCAGCAACACGTCCAATTTGTCCTTCGCCATCGAAGAAGGGACTCCGATGCGCGATATGAAACCTTCGGACAAAAAGGAGTGCGAAGCTCCCGTATCGAATAGTGCCCTTGCCGGACTACCAAAAAAATCCAAACAAAACCTAGAACCTCTAGTCCTAAGCTAACACGCATAAGGTAATAGGTATAAGAAGGTAAATTGCTTTTTATTGAACCATACCTGTCATCCCGACAGTCGACCAGATGGCCTCCTGCTGGCCAAGAATGTCCACTCTCGGTTGGGCCGGAGTATACTACGATGCGGTGGACTCCACCGCCTTGCCCTTCTCCTCAGATGTTGCCCCAGGCTTCTTCTCGGACATTGGGCGTCCGCTTCGACAATCCCGGGCATAGTGTCCCGACTTACCACAGTTATAGCATGCACCCGAGGTTTGGCCTGTAGTCGTCCCGGATGTGCTAGAAGAAGGGACTAGACCCGATCTACTAGCCTTCTTGTTCCACCTACGGTACCCAGATTTTGAGGTTGGCATTTTGAAAACCGTTTCCTTTGCACTAGAGTCCTCAATTGCTCCTGTGTTGAATCCCTAGTTGGATTTGGGATAGGTTCACTAAGTTAGGATATGACCCAACATGTATAGCTAGGGTCATGGTTGTGACCTAGAGTCTAGGTCTAGTCCTTAGAGTCAACAATGCCAGGGACCAGCCTCCAACACAGCCATAGACTCAAGACTTAGAGAAAATTCAAGACTTAGAGAAAATTCAAGACTTAGAAAAAGAGCTCTATGTTCGTCGATCTCAGGTCGACGAAAGTCGTGCTCAGCTCGACGAACTTGGTTCTCAGATCGACGAACTCTGGACAAAGTGACAACACTTCTAAGTCAAACTTCGGTCGACAAACTTAGAACATAAGCTAGACGAACTCTATTCTCTGATCCTAGATCGACTAATCAGATGTTTCAACACTCAACGCCAGAGAACATCACACTCAACGCCACAATGATGATTCAACACTCAACGCCAGAGAACATCACACACAACGCCAGAATGATGATTCAACACTCAGCGCCAGAGAACATCACACTCAACGTCAGAATGTTGATTCAACACTCAACGCCAGAGAACATCACACTCAATGCCAAAATGATGTTTCAACACTCAACACCAGAAAATAGTCTAAGTCTAGAATCAAAACTCAGGTCGATGATCTTGGAAACTAGATCGATGAACTTGGTGCACAGAATAGGAAAGCTTTCAAGAAGCAGTCAGCCATTCTGAGGTCGACGAACTTGGACCTCAGCTCGATGAAATATGGACTCAGGTCGACGAATCCAGACTTGGTTGTTTCTCTTTTTTTGTTCCTATTATATTGCAATGATTCCTTAGTAATTAATGCTCTAATATTCTCTTAATATCACCATTAGACTAGAGCATTAATTATGGTCTTCATCATGATTATTGCCTGCCATTTTCTAAAGGGACAGTTGGGGAAATCAATTCCTGCATCTTACAAAGAGTTCCTGAAGTTCTTCTAGTTGAAGTTGAAAGCTTGAAGGCCTATCACCCTTAAGCAAAGTTCCTTTCACCCTGAATAAATTCAGTATTTCAGGGGGAGCTTTTGCTACCATCAAATCCATAAAGTCTTCTCAGTTGAATACTTTAGAAAGAGAAGACATCATCACTCTCTCACTCTCTCTGTAAAAAGGGTTCTCTACTCCCTTCAAAAGTGATTCCTGGTTGCAAGTCTCCTAAGAAAATGACTTGAGGTTTGGTTTTTGAGCACCTTACCAAAAGCTCATTGGTGGAAGTCACCTTAAATAAAACCTCAGTGGATTCCTACCAGGGTGGTAGAAGAGTTGATGTACCCAGGTTGGGGAACCACTATAAAACTCTTGTGTTGTCTGGTTGCCTCTTTCTTTTGTTCTTGCTGTGCCTATGATAGTTAGGATTCTCTGATTTTCATTAGTTTAATCTGATGTGCTGTGATATAGCATCGGTGTTTAGAAACAAGTTATACTATTCAAAAAAAGATTTTAATTACTCACAAACACTCTTTTCACCCCCCTCTCGAGTATATTAGATCTAACCCTCACTTTCAATTGGTATTAGAGGGAAGTTCTTTTGGTTGTACAAGTTAAACCTTGAACCAAAGATCCTAAGTTAGATCTCTTTATATTTCTGTTAAATTCACATAGACAGCATGTCCCAGAACAAAGATTATGCAAGCACTAGACCTCTAGTGTGCAACCTGAACAAGTTTGCCATCTTAAAGGAAAGAATAAAGTTATATATGTACTCCATTGATGAAGATATCTACAATTCCATTTTGACAGGCCCCCCTGCAGCACTTACAACAGTAGCATCATCCAGCACTAATGCAGTTCCACCACCTGAGTGGACTGAGGCTCAGAAGAAGGCCAAAACTATTGATGCAAAGGCAATGAACATATTGGACCAAATAATGTCAGATGACATTTTCCAGAAGGTGGCTGAATGCACATCAGCCAAGGCCATTTGGGATTCCCTGAATCAAATGGTGGCTGGATCTGCTGATGAGAGAAATGACAGAAGATCAAACCTCATATCCCAATATGAGAACTTCAAGAAGGAGGAAGCTGCAACAGTAGCTGATATGTACAATAGGTTAAGCTCAATCATCAATGAGCTAAAGACCTTAGACAAGGACATCACCCTCATAGAGGTGAATGACAAAATCCTCATGTGCTTCCCAAGCTCATGGGATTCAAGGATCTGGCCCATCAAGGAGGCCAGGAGCCTAAATGAGATTTCCACTGAGTCTCTTTTAGGAAAGTTAAAGTCCTATGAACAGCTGATCAAGTCAAGGGAAGCAGCTGAGCAAAGAACACCTCCACTAGCAAGGAAGGAGCACAACCTTGCATTCAAGGCTGCTAAGGAGACTAAGACTCCATCCATAAATGAAGATCTGATGAGCTTGCTTGCCAAAAGATTCTACAAGATGGCAAGGAAAGACTTCAGGAGAAAGTCATCCAGGCAGGATGACAAGCCAAGGTATGATAAAAGCCCTACTAAAGAAGTGGTTTGCTTTGGCTGCAGGAAACCTGGACACTTAATCTCTGAGTGTCCAGAGAATTAGAAGAAGGAGATGAGAAGAGAGAAGGACACAAGAAGACAGCACAGCAGTAGGCTTTCTTCCGGCAAATATAAGAAGAAGGATAAAGGCTTTGTAACTGAAAGCTAGAGTGAAACAGAAGATGAATCTTCATCTTCAAGTTCCAGTGAAGAAGAAGAGGAGGCAAAGGCAAAGGAAGTTTGCCTCATGGCAATTGATGCCAACAGTAGCATTTCAGATACAGATGAATCTGATAAAGAAGAAAGCCTGTCAGTTGAAGATTAGGTATTAGCCTCATATGATTTTGAATCTGATGAATTCAAATGTAAATTTAAAAATTTATGCTTAGATTTGATAAGCTCTGAGAAGGAAATCAAACTTCTAAGAGAAAAATTAAAAGATCAAGATGAAATCATTTCTGAAAATGCTAGTCTATCTAATGAATTAAAGTCTGCAAATGAACAAATCATCTTTCTGAAATCTGAACTTAGCAAAACTAAGATACTGGAAGAAACATTAAATAACAGAAGTTTAAAACTATTAGATATAACCAGTACATTAAATACTAGAACTAATGACTGTAGATTAAGGTTAGGAGCTTTATCTAGTGAACCAATTCTAATTCAGAAGAATCACCTGTCAAAACTCAGCAAATTTTATATCTGATAAAGGCAAGAAAAACATTGATCAAGTCAATAAGGTTAATGAAGTCCTTAAAAAAATTGGAACTAAAAACAAACTTAAAAAATAAAAGAATAAGAAAAGTAACAATGTTCAGCAGTTATCGTCGAACTCAGATCGACGATACATGAACAGATCGTCGACCTTAGAGCGACGAACTCTTAATACAAACTTCAGTAATAATCATTCTTCGATCTACGATCAACGATACCAGTATGTTTCGTCTACCAGAGATCGACGATTTTGGTGCCCCAGGAATGAATACCTTCATTCTTCAAGCAGAGATCGAAGATCTCATCCAACATCGTCGAGCTCAGGTCATCGATCCAACCAGAGATCGTCGATCCAGATCTTAACAACATAAACCTAAATTCTAAAAGTAACATTAATCCTTTTAGTCAATGGATAATACCACCAAGAAGATATCATCCTAAAGGTTACAAAAATCAACCTGAATGCTCTTATATTTCCAGTTACAGTTATGTAAATCGACCAGGACCCAAGGTTACGTGGGTCAAGAACAACTAACTGTTTTGTATGCAGATGAAGAGCTATCCAGCTGTAAATCAAGTATGGTACCTGGACAGTGGTTGCTCCAAGCATATGACTGGGAATAAGGAAAGTCTGATCAACTATAAGCCCAAGCTTGGACCAAAGGTAATCTTTGGAGACTCAAAGTGTGGGCAATCTGAAGGCTATGGACAAATAAGGATTGGAGTAGTCACATTCAACAAGGTAACCTATGTCAGAGGATTCAAGCAGAACCTCATCTCCATAAGTCAATTATGTGATGAAGGTTATCAGGTACACTTCAAATAAACTGCCTATATCATTTCTAATAAAGAAAAACAAACTGTTTTAATGGGAAATAGACAAGGAAACATATATATAGTTAATTTTCTATCTGCCAATTCAGATATCTGCTTACTTAACAATATAAGTAATCAGAATGATTTATGGAATAAAATACTAGGGCATGTTAATATGAAAAACATTGCTAGGCTATCTAAAGATAACCTTGTGAGAGGTTTACCTTCTGGCCCCTATAAGAAGGAAGGCCTCTGTTGGGCTTGTCAACTAGAAAAGCAAACTAAATCTAGTTTTAAATAAGTAAATAAAAGTGATTCATCTAGGATATTATACTTGCTACACATGGATCTCTTTGGACCCATAACTGTACAAAGCCTGGGAGGGAAATCCTACACCTTAGTCATAGTGGATGACTTCTCAAGGTTCACTTGGGTGTTCTTTGTATGATCTAAGTCAGATACCTTTAAGGTTCTTACAGATTTTCTCAAGATCATACAGATTGAGTACTCTACTCATGTTGTATTAATCAGAAGTGATCATGGTATAGAGTTTGAGTCTCTTCTTATGCATGAGTTCTGGAGAAAGAAGGTATCAGGTACTGCTTCTCAGCTCCTAGAACTCCCCAACAAAATGGGGTAGCTGAATGGAAAAATAGGACACTGACTGAAGCTACATGAACATTACTTGCAGATGCTTACATGTCCCTATCCTTTTGGGCAGAGGCTGTAAGCACAACAAACTATGTACTGAATAGAAGCCTGATAAATAAACTAAAAAATAGGACTCCCTATGAATTACTTAAAGGGAAGAAACCTAAAATCACTTATTTCAAAGTATTTGGCTGTGTATGTTATATACATAATAATGACAAGAGATACATTAGAAAGTTTGAAGCTAAGGCTGAAGAGGGAATTTTTCTAGGTTATTCCCAAGTAAGCAAAGCTTATAGGGTATTTAATAAATCATCCCTGAAAATTGAGGAATTAGTTCATGTTACATTTGATGAAGCTAACATGTTTTACAAGGAGAAAAACATTTCTACTAATAGTACTTTGCAGGTATCAAATTTGTGTGAAAATTTGGATGATTTAGACCTTACCCCAAAGACTGAATCACATCCTCCTCCACATTCAGTAGTAGAAGCTGATAGTGATGAAGAAACTATGGAAGCAGTTCAACTTCCTTCATCAGTTGATGCAATTCCACAAGAGGAATTAAATCCAATAACTGTTGCTGAACCAAATCCACCTAATGATCTTGTCACACTTAGAGATCACCCTAGATCCCAAGTGATTGGAGACATAACAGCAGGTGTACAGACAAGGCATCAACTCAACCAAGACTTGATGCATGCCTGTTTCCTCTCTCAAGTTGAACCTCAAACCATAAAAGATGCTGAGCAAGATCCCCACTGGATCATTGCTATGCAAGAGGAACTCAACCAGTTTGAGAGATGTAGAGTTTGGGATTTGGTTCCAAGACCCTTAGACTATCCAGTTATTGGAACCAAATGGGTATACAGAAATAAACTGGATGCCCAAGGTGTAATTGTGAGAAACAAGGCCAGACTTGTTGCTCAAGGTTATAGGCAAGAAGAGGGAATAGAATATGACCAAACATTTGCACCAGTTGCAAGATTGGAGGCAATCATAATATTTCTTGCCTATGCTGCCCACAAGAAGTTCAAAGTCTATCAGATGGATGTGAAGAGTGCCTTTCTGAATGGAGTGCTAAAGGAAGAGGTTTATGTTGAACAACATCTAGGTTTCATCTCACCAACTCATCCTTATCATGTTTTTAAATTGCATAAAGCCCTCTATGGTCTAAAGCAAGCTCCAAGAGCTTGGTATGAGACTTTAGCTAGCTTTCTGATAGAGCATAAATTCATTAGAGGCATTATAGATAAAACATTGTTCACTAGACATCATAAGGATCAAACCTTGTTAGTACAAATATATATGAATGACATTATATTTGGGTCTACTGATCCCAAATTATGCAAGAGGTTCTCTGACCTCATGCATTCAAAATTTGAGATGAGTAGCATGGGTGAGCTCTCCTACTTCCTTGGTCTCCAAGTGAAGTAGCTCCCTGATGGCATCTTCATTTCCCAGGCTAAATATGCCAAAGAGCTCATTAAGAAGTTTGAGATGGCTGATGCCTCAGCAAAGAAAACACCTATGACCACAAATGCTGTAATAGACTCTGATGCATATGGGAAACCTGTGGATCAAAAATTATATAGGGGCATTGTTGGATCTCTACTATATCTTACAGCTAGCAAACCTGATATCATGTTTGCCACATGCCTTTGTGCTAGGTTCCAGGTGAACCCTAAAGAATCTCATCTAATTTTTCTAAAAAGGATTTTAAGATATATAAAGGGTTGTCCTAGTGTAGGTCTCTGGTATCCTACTGAGTCAGAGTTTGAGTTAACTGCATACTCAGATGCTGACTTTGCTGGATGTAGAGTGGACAGAAAGAGTACCTCAGGAACTTGCCAGTTCCTTGGTATGAGATTAGTGTCCTAGTTTTGCAAGAAGCAATCATCTGTGTCCACATCAACTGCTGAAGCAGAATATATTGCAGCTGGCAGTTGTTGTTCTCAGATACTGTGGATTCAAAACCAACTCCTGGACTATGGGTTCAACTTAAATAATTCAACTCTCTTATGTGATAACACAAGTGCTATAGCAATAGAACAAGATCCAGTCCATCATTGTAGGACTAAACATATAGACATTAGGCATCATTTCATTAGAGAGTGTGCAGACAAAAAAAATTTAAACTTGTCTATATCTATACTGATTTGCAAAAAGCTGATATTTTCACCAAGCCCTTGGATGAAAGAAATCACTTATTCTTTGTAAATCAGCTTGGAATGATCAATGGAGAAGACTTAGCTTAGTTTTTGTCTGCACTCGAAGAACTCTTCAGATTTCGTCGACCTAAGATCGACGAACTCCTTGTTAGTAAAGTTAGTTTCATCGACCTGAGATCGACGAACCTACTTCAGAAAACTTTCGTCGAACGGAGCTCGGCAAAGCGTATTCAACCCTTCAGACTAAGATCGATGAATTGTTTAACTACAAATTATTTCGTCAACCTCAGATCGAAGATATTTTTTTCTCGTGGATCGGAGTCTGTCGTTTCATATTCCGGAAAACCTTATATTTAGGTTTTCTTCGACCTCCATCCCGTGCCTTCAGTTCCCTTTGCACTTGATCTTCGTTTTCTCTCTTGCAGGTGCACTCATGGAGATTCCAACAGGAACACTTGCAGCAATGAAATTTGACACAGGATTCGACGTGGATTTCGATTCCTTCGAGCACTCAAGACCAATCTTCCTACGTATTCTGAAACTGCTGGAAGACCAGCAACTGAAGAATCTGCTGACCGCCAGAATCAAATTACCTAGCACAGAAATCAGAGACTGGGTATATACTACGTCTACAGTCGAGGACAACACCATGATCAGATCAATAGCGGGTACAACCGTATCTCTCTCCCGTCGTCTTAACTGAAATTTTTGGATTAAATAATGGAGAAGAAGAATTAGAAATTGATAATGAAGAATATGATATAATGCTGAGTTTGATGGGTTATTCTGGAGAAAACCCAAATAAATTGCTGAAGAAACACCTGTCTGCTGAGTTCAAGTTTCTCGTAGATATTGTTGGGAAAGTCTTGCTAGGCAAGCACACTGCGCACGACTATATAACCAGGCTTCAATTTCTGGTTATGTGTGCGGTGGTGAACAAGAAATAGGTGAACTGGGCATAAATCATTTTTTATCTTATCAGGAAAAAGAACAATAAAAAGGAAGTTAACTTTGGAAGGATCCTAGGGATCCTCTTAAAAGAAAAAGCTGCTGAATCACTGGTCTCCCATACCACATTCATCAATGCCAGCAAAAGGCTCACCTGTGCCTTGTTTGGCAGGTGGGAGAGGACAATCACAAAGCCCTCTAAGGCTTCATCCTCTGCCACCCAAACTTCGGAGAGTACAAGGGCTGATCCATCCACTTCCCACCCTTCTGAAGAGCTTCCATCCAACAATATTCCATCCACCAATACTCCAGCCCCTCCACAGTCTCATGCTCTCCAAACTCCAACTCAGCTAGTAACTCAACAAACCCCAGCTTCCACCCATGTTACAGTCTCTACTCCCACACCTCCATCATCCCCAATTCCTCAATCTCCAACCCATATTCCCTCCTCTACATCTTCCCCCCAACTTGATACATCACTGCCAACACCACCCCATTATCCTCTTCCACATCATCTTGTTGATATCCCCCAAATCAACCTCTCATCCCTCCCATCCTTCAACCTCTTATCATCCCCACTACACACTCCCTCTCCTCAAAATGACTTTCCCCTAGACACTCAAATTCCACCTCCACCTCCACCTCTAACTCCCCCAGCACCTACCATATCCACTCAACCAACCACTGCCATAACATCTACCTCTCCACACTTGGATCCCTCCCTTGTCTCGCCACTCATTACCCTCCTCACACCCCTCCTAAAAACACTCATAGCAGAGGCTATCTCTCCTCTTGCTGCATCCATCTCCTCTCTTACTGTTCAAATTACTTCTTTAACTACTGCTCCCTCTTTGATTGGAGGCCTGACTTTAGTTCCTTCTGAAACCAGGTAGGGGGAGATACTTGATGAAGAAGTAGCACCAGTTGTACCAGAAGATATAACACCAGCAGAATCAGATGATAAGGATATGGACAGAACAGTTGTAGCAGAAGATGTAACAACAGAAGAAGAAACAACAGAAGTACAAGAAGAAGTTATAGCAGAAGAAGTACAAGAAGAAGTCATGGCACAAGATGTACCAACAGACAGCACCAAGCCATCTATGGCCATAATCCCATATACCACACCCATTTGGATCAAGGCCACTTTTGCAGCTCCTGAGACCCTTCCCAGAGTTGCTTCCCCCCATCTCATCCCCTAAAGTACCAGCGTATATTATGGATGATTCTCTAATGCCTGACATAGATGCATTGGTCATGGCTGATATTGAGGAAGAAAATAAATTAGCTGCTCAAGGCACTGATGTACACAGTTCTCCAGTTTCCCCCCAGTTCCTTCAAAGACAAAAAAGAAAACAACTTCTGATGACACATTGAGTGAGATTGATGCCATGTATGACAATCCTCAGCCTTCTGATGATGATGATGATGATTCTGATGAGGACCCTAAGAAGAAGAAAGTTTCAAAGAAAAGGAAAGCTCCTCCACACCTGCCCCAAAACCCAATCCAGCAAATGGCACACCCTATTATATTCTGCAGAACATAACTCCATACATGGGTATGCCATCTTGGATGTGGCTGTCTAAAAATGAACAAAAGGCAAGGAAGAAGAGCAGAAGATATTCTCCTCCCCCACAAAAATTCAAGAGAGGTCCTCCTCGTCCTCCTGCTGCTGCTGGTGCCTCAAGAACTACTTCTCAAGGGACAGATGCACCTTCCAAGTCTACATCCTTCACCAGAACATATCAAAGACAAGAAAGGCCATCTAGACATCATTCTCAAGGAAGCAGCCATCAAAGGAATGTCAGCTCTACAGAGCAAATAAAGGAGGTAGTTTATCAGAAACCAGAGTTCTCACCTCCCAAACAGCAAGCTCAACAAAGAAGGCACACAGAATCCCATAAGCCCAAAATAAAATATAGTGAGACTGCTCCTCCAAAGTCTCTATATACTCAGAGTGATGAAACCCAAAGAGTAACAAATTTCCAAGCACAGTCCACTCAATTCAAGCCTGTTACCTTGCTGCCCCCACAAGATGATCAATTATCTGTTAGTCAGGATATTGGTCCCAATTTCAGGATGGCTAGGATCCAAGAGTTGATTGCTCTATCATAAATAAAGAAGGCCAGAGAAGAGGGTGAAGATCCAACAAAGTTCACAACTATGTCTTCATACAGAGAAAAAGAGCTTGATAAACTTCAAGTGAGCAAGAAAGTGTTTGATCATACAGAGTACATGGCTATACACTTAGAGGCTGTAGTACCCAGAACCTCCACCCTGACAGTGATTGGAGCAGCAGATATGTACATGTCAAAGAAAGAAGCTGCTAATCCTGACAGGGAAATCATCTTTACTCATCCTGGAGATAAGAGGAAAGGAGCAGAGAATCAGAAGAAATAGAGCCTGATCTCCTATGTGTATGGTATACTTTTTAAAAACAGTGTTCTATGATACAAAGCTAACTGTGTAAATATATCTGCTGTATATATATTATTTCATCCTCTGCCATATATATATTTTTTTGCTTTGTACATTTCTTTTTAACATTAAGTCTGTAAATAGTGACCTCACCCAAATAGGGGGAGATTGTTGAATCCCTAGTTGGATTTGAGTTAGGTTCACTAAGTCAGGATATGACCCAACATGTATATCCAGGGTCATGGTTGTGTCCTAGAGTCTAGGTCTAGTCCTTAGAGTCAACAATGCTAGGGACCAGCCTCCAATACTGCCACAGACTCAAGACTTAGAGAAAATTCAAGACTTAGAAAAAGAACTCTATGTTCGTCGATCTCAGGTCGACGAAAGTCGTGCTCAGCTTGACGAACTTGGTTCTCAAATCGACGAACTCTGGACAAAGTAACAAAACTTCTAAGTTAAAGTTCGGTCGACAAACTTAGAATATCAGCTAGACAAACTCTGTTCTCTAATCCCTGATTGACTAATCAGATGTTTCAACACTTAATGCCAGAGAACATCACACTCAACGCTAGAATGATGATTCAACACTCAATGCTAGAGAACATCACACTCAATGCCAGAATGATGATTCAACACTCAATGCCAGAGAACATTACACTCAACGCCAGAATGTTGATTCAACACTCAACGCCAGAGAACATCACACTCAATGCCAAAATGATGTTTCAACACTCAGAACCAGAAAACAGTCTAAGTCAAGAATCAAAACTCATGTTGACGATCTTGGACATCAGATCGATGAACTTGGTGCACAGAATAGGAAAGCTGTCAAGAAGCATTCAGCCATTCTAAGGTCGACGAACTTGGACCTCAGCTCGACGAACTATGGACTCAGGTCGACGAATCCAGACTTGGCTGTTTCTCTTTTTTTGTTCCTATTATATTGCAATGATTCCTGAGTAATTAATGCTTTAATATTCTCTGAATATTACCATTAGAAAAGAGCATTAATTATGGTCTTCATCAGGATTATTGCCTGCCGTTTTCCAAAGGGACAGTTGGGGAAATCAATCAATGCAAAATATTCTCTGGCCGTCAGCATTGAATGCAGAAAGAATTTCAAAATTATAATGGACATTTAAATCGAAAATATAAATATATAGATTTTTCTTTTTCCTGCAAGATACGGGTGACGACACACAACTGATACTGAGATACAAAAAACCAGTCAAGAAGAGTAGAACACCATCGTCTCGCAACAAGGACTCTCTTTGCTCTCGCTTGACAACAAAGCACTAGAAAGAAAGATCTGCTAGACCAGAAGAAGAATAGATTTAAGAAATAGAAGAACAATCATTTAAATCAAGAGTCTTTTTCTTCTGTCATCCTCTCAGGAAATTTCAAAGGACAACAACTACATCATCTGTCAAAGAGTTCCAGAAGTTCTTCTGGTTGAAGTTGAAAGCTTGAAGGCCTATCACCCTTAAGTAAAGTTCCTTTCACCCTGAATAAATTCAGTATTTCAGGGGGAGCTTTTGCTACCATCAAATCCATAGAGTCTTATCAGTTGAATACTTGAGAAAGAGAAGACATCATTACTCTCTCACTCCCTCTGTAAAAAGGGTTCTCTACTCCCTTCAAAAGTGATTCCTGGTTGCAAGTCTCCTAAGCAAAAGACTTGAGGTTTGGTTTTTGAGCACCTTACCAAAAGCTCATTGGTGGCAGTCACCTGAACAAAAACTTGAGTGGATTTCTACCAGGGTGGTAGAAGAGTGGATGTACCCAGGTTGGGGAACCACTATAAAATTCTTGTGTTGTCTGGTTGCCTCTTTCTTTTGTTATTGTTGTGCCTGTGATAGTTAGGATTCTCTGATTTTCAGTAGTTTAATCTGTTGTGCTGTGATATAGCATCTGAGTTTAGAAACAAGTTATACTATTCAGAAAAAGATTTTAATTACTCATAAATACTCTATTCACCCCCCCTCTAGAGTATATTAGATCTAACCCTCACTTTCATCCTGCCATAGCTTTCATTGTCTTCTAAGCACCCTCCTGACAATATCGAGCAAAGTGCCCTTTCTTGCCATAAGAATGACAATTGTAAGTAGTCTGGCTAGTAGATGATCTAGCCTCTTTTCTCAGCGTTCTATGGTAGGCAACCCTTATAGGATCTGCAGGGTTCGGTACCCAATTCACTAGTATCTGGTGAGTTTTCCCCAACTCTACTTCAAAAGATCTGGCTGAATCCACCAAGGCTCGAAATCCCAATAACTTTGGTCCTAGCAGTAGGATTCACAACTCGCTACGCAAACCATTATAAAATCTGTCGACTATAGAATGCTCTCTTTCCCACTCAAAGCCTGGGTAGCGCCTTATAATAAGAAACATTTGCAAATATTCGTCAACTGAGTGCGCTCCCTGCACTACAAGCATGTTCATCTGCTACCCTAATGAACCTCTAAATGCCCTTTGCTCCATCACACCGCCCGGTGCCGAGGCCATCACGGGGACAGAGGGTTGCACATTCCATCCATGTTGTGTGTTGGTCACAGCGAACACTGCTTCAACTACCCTTCTTATGGTTTAAATAGAAGTAGGGGTCTCAGGCACGTCGCTAGGTGCAGTACTTTTCTCAGAAAGAGTGTGTTCTGACTGACTTGCACCACTCCTAGTCTCCTAAAGTCGTACAACACACGGTTAAGCGACCAACCAAAATTGCATAAAGAAATTATAGGAACACGCAGGTTCCTCAAACATGTGTATTTTCATTCCTAAGTGGACATTCATGGGTTCTTTTCATGTTATAACGATGACGCACACACGTGCGCTCACCACCCCTTAAATTGAATTCGTCCACGAATTCATTTAAGCCTGACCGAAACTGGTAGTTTGATACAAAATTGTAACACCCATATCCGTCACATAGCATATAGCAGTAGGTCCGGCCGGGGCCCAACGCCATATACCATGGACAGACCGGAGGGTTACTCATTGAAACCATTCTTCCAATACATACATCCTACACAGAGCATCTAGCGGAAGAAATTTATTAAGTAGCAAAGGTAAGAACCCAGCCACAAGCATGAATGTCCACTAACAAAAACCCGCAGGAATGAACTACAAAATACACAAAAGTATTGGCCTTATGGACTTACAATAGTTCAGCAAATTTAAACAGTGTCTTACAAACTTTGGCTCGCAGGCCGGCCACACATGATTTAAGCAAGTAAACAAACAAGGCCTTCGAGGGCTGGCTCAGCAACTTGGGCTTCGGCCCATTATTTGCTACTCGGCTCCGCAGCACCTGCAAGCACAATTCACTGCAACTGTGGCAAACAAGAATAACGGTCAGCTAAAGCTGACCAAATTATAACGATTCCGCCCCCAAACTTGGGGCGGCAAAGCTCCTTCCCTGTACTTATTAGTATAGCAAGCAATATAGTGAATAAACACAACATCATAGGTGCAGGCACACAGGGCCACACACCCCGTGCTCTCAGGGCACTTACTCGTCGAAGCCAGTCCGAACCCTATTAGTTCCTCAACTCCACCACAGCCCCCAGGACAGTAAAACTCGTGAGCATTTAGTCCTTTCAGCCGCAGCCTAGACTCGTTCTCCAAATCATCGGTAAGTCCCATGTACTTTAGGTCGCTTTAACTGAAACAGATGGAGCGGGTAGGGTTCCACTAGCCTGTTGCTCACCCCGCCACGACCATTTGGCCTTTAACGCGGGCCAAGCTTCCCCCAGTCCCAACTATCGATCAAACACAGTATATAGCCCCGCTATGTACCCGGCTGGCTCCCAGGCCACCAAAACATCAGAACTTCGCTTCCGCCTAGATTTTCGGGTACACCTTAGGGTTAATCCCCAAGACTCCCTATTGCAATCTACCACGTAGAAAAACCAGAAAACAACAAAAGGCACGGAGTCTTCTTCGGCTAATCATGCATAATGAAACATCACCGATCCAGACCAACTTATCCGGGTAGGCTTCACACACCATGCCTATTTTCGTTTCTCGATTTTGGACTCTATATGCAAACAATGGGGACTATTCACGTCTACCCGAAGGAACGCCTCAAACTCACCGGATACTCGCGAGAGCGGGTTTCCTTATGCAAAAGAAGGAGAGCTTCGCATGCTCAAGATGATAATCGTTACCCTAGCATTAATCTTCAGCACCATGACGATCTAGTTGGATGGAAAGCACCGTATCGGCCTTGCCTTCATGGATCTGGACTCGGATCGAGAATCGGAGCTCCAAAGCTCCACCGGCGGCCAGAGTTGACCTCCTTCTTCTTACTTGCTCTCCCCTCTCTCTAGAACTTTAGAAAGAGAAAACCCAAATAGAATGAGGGTTTCTAAGCCCTATTCCTGGGTATATCCTAGCAAGAACAGCCCTGAACCGTTGGATCCAAAAATAAGTAAACGGACGGCCACGATTCGCACTTAAAATGAACTTCCTAGGCCGAACACGACTTGTGACATGCCCATGTACAAGGCCGTGTTGCTCATTCGCCGCCAAAATCGTCATGTCCTGAAAAGAACACGGGCACTCGACACGCCCGTATCAGGCTTGACACGCCCGTGTCATCTAGTACATGCCTGTGTAGATGGGCGTGTTCCTCCATCGACAGAGGTCTAGCACCAACTGAGAGAACTAAGTTGTCGACCTAAATCACCTAGAGGGGGGTGAATAGGTGAAATGCGTGCCAAATACGGAATAAAAAATTAATACAACACAGATAAGTAATCAAGCAATCACACAGATGACAAGAGATTTATAGTGGTTCCCCAATCTTGGGTACGTCCACTTTTCTCACCGATCTAGCAAATCTCTAGACTCGACTACTCCACTATCTCGGATTGCAAACCAATCCTAAACCTCGGAACTATGTTCCTAAAAAAACTCGATCCCAAACGGATCTACGCTCGGAAGATAAAACTTCCTACCACTCAGAGATAGATCTCCTACAATGAAATTGTTTGAAGAAAAAATACAAACAAAATAACACAGATCTGGATCTTTGGCTTTGTCTTCTTCGTTGAAAGCTTTCGGCTTGAACAGAAATAGTTGAAGAAGACTTGAGAGAGATCCACGATTCTGAGATCTGAAATCACCACGATCAAGAAAATAAGTCAGAGACGATGAAGTACGACGTGATCGGATGATTCTTCTTGAGTCTGGATCGCTGGAGAAACAGAGAGCGATTGCAGCGGCGTGATAACGACGATCCAGACCTTCTTCCGAAAACAGTAATGGCGGCGGACGGGAAGATTAGGGTTTTCGGGATTTTCTTTTTCTTAAAAATAATAATCTCTGTAAAACTTAACTTTAGTCAAATCTGAAAGGACCTATTTATAGGTGGTCTCCAACGGTCATAAGCATAATTAAGGATGACACGTGGACTAATCAGAAAGGACTTTTTGAAAATACATAATGAAACTTGACTTAGAGAAATTCAGGAAATTCGAACAGACACACTCGAGAGACAGAGACATACTCGAGTAAGAGGTTACATACTCGAGTAGATATAAGGGATATACTCGAGTAGCAAGATAGAAACTATTCGAGTGCTTCAGGGATCAATACTCGAGTGACTTAGATAACCTACTCGAGTATGAGCAAATATACTCGAGTATAAACACTTGGAAAAATTTCTCAGATAAGACTTGAAGAGCTACTCGAGTATAAGAGTTTGAGATACTCGAGTATAGGGAAGATAGACTACTCGAGTATCTTAGGAGAACTACTTGAGTGATCACTAACCTACTCGGGTATGAAAATCAATCTACTCGAGTAAAGAGTTACTTACTCGAGTATTTCAGAGAACTACTCGAGTATGTGGACTTAGAAACTTTCTAGGATAAGAAGCCAGATCTACTCGAGTTCAAACAGAGCGCTTACTCGAGTAACTAGCCATCTACTCGAGTATAAGGTATTACTTACTCGAGTGAAAGAAAATCTACTCGAGTATAAGCTTTCATACTTGAGTAAATAGAGAATCCACTCGAGTAAGTAGCCCAACCTACTCGAGTACAGACCCACTTACTCGAGTATACTAAAGAAGTACTCGAGTATGTGGACTTAGAAAATTTCTTCTGAGATAGACTTCAATACTCCATAGATCCAAGTGCATGTTGATGAAGTGTGTCCCAATAGAGAGGCTATATATGAGCCAACACCTTGGATCACGCAATGAGGAATTACATTGTATTGTCCTGTGTTTGGTGACCCATTATAGACTGACATTGGTCTACACTTGGCAATAAGAACCTGCACACATACAACTTAAACACAATATCAAATACACCTTAATTCATCTTAGTTCAAGGTCTGACTTCCTACAAATCTGAGGTATTGTGGAGACAAATCCCAACAATCTCCCCCTATTTGTAGATGTCAGCACCCTCTACACTAAGATGAATTACTTAGAGTAAAAAGAACAACAAAACATATACTGAAAAAAAAAATGAAACAGGAATAATAAAGAGGGCCATAATTAGAATCAAATATATATATATATATAGAAATGATTTCAAAAGATTAAATGTCCAAATCCACATCCTCATTCACTTAAGAAGGGGCTCCTCTATGCAGTTTTTCTCTTTTAAGCTCTTGCCTCTCCAGGTAGCTGAAAGGTTTGGGAAAATAAGTCTTCGGCCTTGGAGGAGCAGCTGGATTGTTATATCCCCAATTTCTATCATGCAATCTGATTTTGATTTGGGATGCATCATATGCTTTCCATTCTGAGCAGCTATAGTACTGATCTCTATTTTCACCAAAATCTGTTACCAGCTTCAAGGTATCAAGGATAAGAGACTTGGAGGTAGGGCTCCAAACTTCTGCATGAACAACTTCTGGTCTACCTTCTGGAGCTGGGGCAGGCTCTCTCCTTGGTGCAGAACGGCTAGCAGAAGCGTCGTCACCATATTTCCTTTTCTTTCTGGGGGCACCCTGAGAACTTGGAGGAAACTCATCTTGCCACACATCATCATAGGAAAGAGGAGGCTCAGTCATGTCACTAGTAGGTCTAGGTGAGAAGACTGGCACATACTCTGGAATGTGGGCCTGAGCTGGAAAGTTAGCCTAATCTGGAGCACCTGAGGGAGTATGTTCTTCAAGAGGATCTAGGACCTTTGGAATTATGGCAGGGTTAAGCTGGGAGTTGGGAAAGTTCTGATTATGCACCCATACAGCAGTGTCATAGATATAGAACTTTACAGATTGAAGTTGAGCAAGGATGTCTGATTTCATTTCCTTGACTAGACTATCCACAGATGCTTTAGATTGTTCAGATATTTTTTCAACTTATTCTTTGACTAACTTCTCCCCCTTGGTGATATCTACTGAGAGTTGGCAATTGCTTCATCTCTAAAAGTGCCAACTTCCTCACAAACTTTCATAACATTCGCGGTAGCATCCTTATCCAATTGAATCTGATTATTTGCAACTGTTTCAGCTTGATCTTTGAGTACACCTATACTGGTGATAGTATGATCTAGGGCTTTGCCACCCAACTGAAATAATCTCTTGAGCTCATCAGTGTTTTCTTGAATTTCAGCAAAGCCTCTACTCATCTCAGTTTCAAGAGTAGAGATCTTGTTGTTCACTGATGCCAGAGAATCATCAAAGTATTTTCTCTGTTCACGGTACATTTGCCCAATCTGACTGACTAAATCTTAGGAGCTAGAGGGATCTGAGGCTGGGGTAGAGGCTGAGGGAACAGGAGTAACCCAGGGGGGAATTTCAGTAATCATAACTGAGCTTTCAGCTCTCTTGAAGGGTGGTATCACAACTGAATCTTCTGTATTGATGAAAGAGGGAAGAGAGAAGTCTAGTGTCCTCAGAGGAGCATCCACTGGTTCTGGAGACATTTCCTCGTCATTAGATAGTAGAATATTCTCTGGTTGACTGTGCTCTTACGCATGGGGCTGAGCAGGAGAGGTAGGGAGTACCTTTGCAGGGGAGGGAGAAGGATCCTTAGCAGGGGAGGGATCTGCTTGAGAGTGAACCTCAGGAGATAGCATAACTGAATCATCTTGAAACACTGGAGCATCTGACCTGAGTTCATTAATTAGTCTGTTAATATCTTCAGCTGTAAAGAGAAGGTTTTCTTGAGCTTGAACTTCTGAGGTGAGATCTTCTGGAGGTGGAGAAGGAGGAGGAGTAGGATCTTGGATCAGATCTTGCTAAGAAGAGACTTCTGAAGCTTTGTGCTGAGGATTAGATGAGGCAGGCTCCCCCTCAACTATTGCACTCGAGGTGGTAATAGTGTGATGTAATGGAGGAGATGGAATCCTGTCATCTGAGACAACAGGCTCTCTGGGCTCATCTTCTGAGGTAACAGCTGCTTTTGAGGCTTGAGCAGTGTTGAGGATTTTGATTTCATATCTTTGGATTGAGAGGATGGATATTTTCTTCATATGATGGAGGGGAGTGCCTTTAGATAAATCAAACACTGTAGTATTAATCTCATGGAGGAGGAGTGAGATAATCCTGGCATAGCTTGGTTTTTTCACACTTTCTCTGATTTTGTCCAGTATCATCATTCCAAACTGGAATTTCTTCCGGCAGACTATGGCTTGCATAATGTCAAAAAGATTTTGAGAAATATCTCTGAGGGAATAGGTTTTGCACAGAAGAACTTTGGCAATCACATCCACAAGAAATTTGCCCTCTGAATTGTAATCTGCACGGCGGAACGAATATGCTTCATACGGGTTTATTCCACAGAAGAAGCTGGTTCTTTCGGAATCTTCAGGAGTCAGATCATCTTCTTCATCCACCACTGGCAATTTTAACAGAGTAGCTAAGGAAGTTTTGTCCAGACGGATTTTGATCCCACTGACCTTGGATTTTAGAACTGTACCATTGTGCTTGACCTTCAGATTCTTGAGGAACTCCTCGACTGTAGGGAAAATGATTTTGCACGGTGTCTGGAGGATGAACGAGAGTCCGGCGGTATCGAACAGAATGAGCAGGTTTCGGAAATCATCGGAGAGGTCGGCTATACCTTCAGGGTCGAGCTCTGAGCCGATTCCGATCTTGGAGGAGGGAGCCATCGACGATTCTGGAGTACGGAAGAGACGAAAACGACGGAGCTCTGCGGGTTCCGGAATATGAAACGACGACGGCTACTCGGGAGAATGATGAGTGGAAAGGATTTCCGATTTCTAAATATATATATATGACCCTAATTAGGTTTAAGTAGGAGTGATAAGGATAAAATCATACCTGATATGGAGAGCCAAACATTTTGGTGCGAATAGAAAAAAATGAGAATTTCAAATATCTGATGTCGTATACTCGAGTAGATTTCGCCATACACGAGTATGAGATGGAGCATACCCGAGTAGATCAAGTACATACACGAGTAGGTTACCAACTACTCGAGTATGTAGATTCTGTTACTCAAGTATTTCCGTTTACTCGTGTATATGTCTCTATATACTCGAGTATGTCACTTTGAAATACAGTTTTCAACTCTGAGCCTGTCTGTGAATCCACCATCACTATTCCTCTTCGTTGAGTAGCCCGAGTTCAGTTTTGAAGAATGAAAACTTGGACTCCTCCAGCGGTTTAGTGAATATATCGGCAACTTGCCTGTCTGTGGAGACATATTGTAGATCTATGTCTCCGTTTTCCACATGCTCCCGGATGAAGTGATATCGAAGCTCTATGTGCTTTGTCCAGCTGTGGGAGACTGGGTTGTTGGCGATTGCTATTGTGCTGGATGAGTTGCAGAACAGAGGAACGTTATGGAACTTCATGTTATAGTCTTCAAATTGATTCTTGATCCATAGAAGCTGTGCACAACAGTTGCCTGCAGAGATATACTCTGATTCAGCCGTTGAGATGGCTACACAGTTCTGCTTCTTACTGCTCCAGGAAATAAGTCTCCTTCCGAGAAATTGGCAAGTCCCGGAAGTACTTTTCCTGTCGTCTTTGCTTCCTGCAAAATCTGCATCTGAAAATCCAATTAGTTCACTATCATTACTTCTTGGGTACCATAAGCCAAGATTTGGTGTTCCTTTGAGGTATCTCATGATTCGCTTTGCAGCAATGTAGTGAGATTCCTTAGAGTTCACCTGAAATCTAGCACATACACATGTGGAAAACATTATGTCTGGTCTACTTGCGGTAAGGTAGAGCAGAGACCCAATTATGCTTCTGTACTTGGTTTCATCAAAAGGTTTCCCTTTCTCATCCTTGTCTAGAGACATAGATGAGGCCATTGGAGTCCTCATAGAGGTTGCATTCTCCATTCCGAATTTCTTAAGTAGCTCTTTGGTGAACTTGGTCTGTGAGATGAAAATTCCATCCTCAGATTGTTTCACTTGAAGCCCTAAGAAATACTTCAGCTCTCCCATACTGCTCATTTCAAACTTCCCTTGCATAAGTTTAGAAAACTTCTTGCAGAGGTTGTTGTCTGTAGAGCCAAAAATAATGTCATCGACATAGATTTGCACTAGCAAAATCTTGCCTTTTATTTCCCTAAGAAATAATATCTTGTCAATCTTTCCTCTTGTGAACTTGTTTTCAAGAAGAAAGGTAGAAAGCATTTCATACCAAGCTCGAGGAGCTTGTTTAAGACCATATAAGGCTTTTTGCAGTAAATAAACATGATTAGGAAAAGTTGAGTCAACGAAACCTGGCGGTTGCTCTACATACACTTCTTCCTTTATGTCGCCATTCAGGAAGGCGGACTTGACGTCCATCTGATAGACGGTAAAGCCCTTAAGTGCAGCGTAGGCAAGGAATAACCTGATCGCCTTCAGTCTTGCCACTGGAGCATATGTTTGGTCAAAGTCGATTCCTTCTTCTTGACGATAGCCCTTGGCGACAAGTCTGGCTTTATTCTTTATAATTGTTCCATCTTCGTTTATCTTGTTCCGGTAGACCCACTTTGTCCCAATGACGTTCTTCCTCTTGGGTCTAGGGACAAGTGTCCAAACTTTGCATCGTTTGAACTGATTCAGCTCATCTTCCATAGCTAGAATCCAGGATGCGTCGGAGTTGGCTTCCTCAAATTTCTTTGGTTCAACCTGTGAAAGAAAACTTAAGTGTAAATTTTCGTTAGTTGTACCTCGACGAGTTCTGACGCCATCCCGAGGATCTCCTATGATTTGGTCTAAGGGATGATCCTTCACGTGTCTGAACTCTAGAGTCCTTGCATCTGGGATCTCTTCAGCCACTGGAGTTGCATCTTCAGCTGGGATGTGTTCTTTATCTTGATCATCTACCTCTCCAATAGGGGTTGTAGAAGTGATCTTGATGAACGTCTCATCTTTATCTTGAGTAGGTTCATCCAAGCTGAGTTCCCTCATCTTTGTACCTGCATCCTCAATAGGCATACTAGAAGAGTTGCTTTGCAGCAGACTCATCTCATCAAATACAATGTGTATCGACTCTTCTACCACCAGAGTTTTTCTATTAAATACTCTATAGGCCTTACTATGGCTACTATAACCTACAAAAATACCTTCAAAGCTTTTCTCGCTAAACTTGGTAGTGTGATACTTGTCGTTGTTAAGTACGAAGCACTTACAGCCAAAGATTCTAAAATATGAAATGGTTGGTTTCCTGCCTTTTAGAAGTTCGTAGGGAGTCTTATCATGGTTCTTGTTGATGAGAGCTCGATTTTACACGTGACAAACGGTGTTGACGGCTTCAGCCCAGAAATACTCTGGAAGTGAGGCATCACTCAACATGGTCTGGCAAGCCTCTATGAGTATTCTGTTCCTTCTCTCAGCTACTCCATTTTGCTGTGGAGTGCGAGGAGAGGAAAACTCATGAAAGATACCTTGACTTTCGCAGAATTCTGTCATGGCTCCAGACTTGAATTCCGTTCCATTGTCACTTCTGATTTTGACTACGGAACAGTTGTATTCATTCTGGATTTGCCTAACAAAACTAGTGACAGTACTGAAGGTATCTGACTTGTGTTTCAGAAAGAACACCCATGCAAAGTGCGAGTAATCATCCACAATAACCAATGTATATTCCTTACCTCCCAAACTTCTAACTTGTAGTGGACCAAACAAGTCCATATGGAGAAGCTGTAAGCTTCTATTGGAATCCTTGCCTATTATGCTTTTAAATGAACTCCTTGCTTGCTTGCCTTTGATATAGGCGTGACAAAGACTGTCCATAACGCACTTGACATTAGGTGCATCACGCACTAAGTTTTGAGAGAATAGTTTTGAGAGAATAGTTTTGAGATTAATATGTGCTAGTCTCTTGTGTCATTTGTCAGCAAGAGATGCACTACTTTTTGCTAAAAGACACACTGGTGTGGAAGAGTCTATACAAATGAAATTTAATCAGAAAATATTTCTACTTCGAGTGCCTGATAAAATAGTTTCCATGTTGTCAATCGATTTTATCAAACACTTGTCAGCATGAAATTCAACCACGTATCCTTTGTCGCATAGTTGGCTTATGCTGATGAGATTGTGTTCCAATCCTTCAATATAGGCTACATCCGAAAAGGATACGCTACCATTAGTAATCATACCGTAGCCTTTAGTTATTCCTCGATCCGAACCTCCAAAGATGACCTTTGGTCCGTTGCAGACTGAGGTGAAATTCTGGAGTAGGCTTCTTGTCCCGGTCATATGCCGAGAGCATCCACTATCCAAGTACCAGATTGACATTTTAGTGGTCTTTGGACATACCTGCAATTACAATCACTTAGCCTTAGGAACCCAAACAAGTTTGGGTCCTTGGTCTCGAGTTAGAATACTCCCCCTACGAGCATTAGCCTCATGAGTGGTCATTCTCATGTTGCTAACTTGAGGGGTTGCAACATTTCTAGGATTGAACCAACAATCGATTGACCAATTTTGCCACAACACCAACAGTCGAACCTGTTGTATCTTTGCCTAGTGTATTCCTGCTTGATTTTCTGAAGCGATGGTCTAGCAGGAATTTCACTCTTGGAGGAAGAAGCTTCATGATGATGGCAGCTACATGAAGTCTTCTCCTTCATAGGCTTTTGCACAATAGGTTTTACCTTTGGTGTCTTCTTGATGTTATGACCATGAGCATAAGGTCCATAGCTTTGAAGTTGAATCTCTTCATAAGGTGCCTTGAAGACACTCTCGCCAAAGTTACGAGGACGAGTCCAACCTTGGTATCTTGACTTAGGCTTCTCGGGGATCGGCCTAGAGAAGTGTCCATAGGTGGACTCATAGTCGAATTCGTTCGTAGGAAAGATAACTTTCTTGAACAATACAGGTTCCAAGGGAGCTTTCCCTTTTTCTTCAGCTAGAGCCTTCTGGGCAGCCTTATTCTTTCTCTTGGCCTTGTTTCTCCTAGAAGATTTACTAGAAGCACCAATGTGGCCTATACCAGCACCCTTGGCCTTAGCTGAGAACTCAGCAACGAGTGGAAGAACTGTCTTAGGCTTGGAGAAATTCTCAACAAGTTTCTTCTCAGCCTCGAGTTGTTGTTCCAATTCTTTGATGATTTCCTCTTTAAGGTCGAGGTGCTTGAGAGCTTGATTGTATTCTTCCATAGCAACATTGAAGTTCTCTTGAAGAGAGTTAGTCCTAGTGACTTCTTCTCTCAAGCTGCTCTCAATGGCTTGTAGAGATTTTATCTCTTTGGCTTGAGTTTTCACGACTCTGCGACATTTTTCGTAAGACATGAGTAACTCCTTATATTGTCCCATGAGTTCAGATTCATCCTCAGAGGAATGGCCCTCTTGCTCATTATCATCATCAGATTCAGAGAGAGGAGTGTGAGATTTTACCTCCCCAGTGAACTGGGGGACTTGTTCATCATCAGAGTGAGCCATGATCCCGAAGTAAGCTTCCTCTTCTTCACTTGACTCAGATGAGTCGGAGTCGCTGAGAGTTTTGCTCTTCTTGGCTAATAAGCTCTTCTCTGTCCTCTTCTTGTGGTATGAGGATTTATTTTCCTCTCTTCTGCCACCCTCTTTCTTCTTGTGAGGGCAGTCCGCGATGACGTGACCTGGCTGATTACAACAATAACAAACGATGTCAGTTGAAATCTGTTTGTTCTGTTTAGAGTTATACCTGTCATGGCTACTTGAGCCTTTCTTTCGCTGATCACCGTCATGTAGTGATCTTCTGTATGAGGTATCTTTGCCTCTCCATTGCTTCTTCTTATTCAAGAATTTCTCGAACTGCCGCGAGAGCAATGAGAACTCTCCTTCAGATAGTTCTGAGCCTGAGGTGCTTGGCTCGGAGCCTTCTTCTTCACTTGCTTCTTGAGGAGGTGCTGGTGAGGCAGCTTTGCCCTTCCTTGAACTGTCAGCCTTTAAAGCAACCGACTTCTCTTTTGAGGAGAAGCGACTTTTCTCTTCTTCGGCTTTTCTGGAGCTGATCTGCGGTTCATTGGACATCAGCTTGCCAAATAGGTTCTGTGGATCTGTCTCTGCTAGTCTGCCAAACTCTCGGATGGCACAGACTTTGTTGTCCCATTCTTTGGTGAGAGATCTCAGAAACTTATCATTCAGCTCTCCATTAGTAAAGACTCGGCCATACACTCTCAGTCCATTGACTATCTTGAAGAAGTTTTCAAATGTGTCAGCTATGGGTTCCTTGTGACCTTGTCGAAAAGCTTCATACTTCTGATTTAAGAGGGATCTCCGATCATCCCTAACTTCCTCAGTCCCTTCCATCAGAGTCACCAGGGATTGCCACATCTCCTTGGCAGATTGGTAATGTATAAGATTTTGCAGCATTGAGTCATCGACTGCACTTGCGATAATATTTTTAGCTTTCTTGTCTAGGGAGACAAGTGCAATCTCGTCCTTATCCAAGTCCATCAACTTCTTTGGGACCTTTTTGGTTGGGTCTATTGTTGATGCAGTCATAGGAACATGCGGACCTTCTTCCACAATCATGAAGATCCGGGGATCTACGGCTTCTATGAAGAACTTAACTCTTTCCTTCCACATAGGAAAATTGTTCTTGGTGCAAATAGGGAGCTTAGCAAAATCCTTGGTCTTACTCATGCTTGATACTTCTCTGGAGACAACTTGGTGAGGATTAGATCAAGGTGTTAACCTTTTAACGATCAACCTCCCTCTGATACCAATTGAGAGAACTAAGTTGTCGACCTAAATCACCTAGAGGGGGGTGAATAGGTGAAATGCGTGCCAAATGCGGAATAAAAAAATAACATAACACAGATAAGTAATCAAGCAATCACACAGACGACAAGAGATTTATAGTGGTTCCCCAATCTTGGGTACGTCCACTTTTCTCACCGATCTAGCAAATCTCTAGACTCGACTACTCCACTATCTCGGATTGCAAACCAATCCTACACCTCGGAACTATGTTCCTATAAAAACTCGATCCCAAATGGATCTACACTCAGAAGATAAAACTTCCTACCACTCGGAGATAGATCTCCTACAATGAAATTGTTTGAAGAAAAAATACAAACAAAATAACACAGATCTGGATCTTTGGCTTTGTCTTCTTCGTTGAGAGCTTTCGGCTTAAACAGAAACAGTTGAAGAAGACTTGAGAGAGATCCACGATTCTGAGATCTGAAATCACCACGATCAAGAAAATAAGTCAGAGACGATGAAGCACGACGTGATCGGATGATTCTTCTTGAGTCTGGATCGCTGGAGAAACAGAGATCGATAGCAGCGGCGTGAGAACGACGATCCAGACCTTCTTCCGAAAATAGTAATGGCGGCGGACGGGAAGATTAGGGTTTTTGGGATTTTCTCTTGCTTAAAAATAATAATCTCTGTAAAACTTAACTTTAGTCAAATCTGAAAGGACCTATTTATAGGTGGTCTCCGACGGTCATAAGCATAATTAAGGATGACTCGTGGACCAATCAGAAAGGACTTTTTGAAAATACATAATGAAACTTGACTTAGAGAAATTCAAGAAATTCGAACAGACACACTCGAGAGACAGAGACATACTCGAGTAAGAGGTTACATACTCGAGTAGATATAAAGGATATACTTGAGTAGCAAGATAGAAACTACTTGAGTGCTTCAGGGATCAATACTCGAGTGACTTAGATAACCTACTCGAGTATGAGCAAATATACTCGAGTATAAACACTTGGAAAAATTTCTCAGATAAGACTTGAAGAGCTACTCGAGTATAAGAGTTTGAGATACTTGAATATGGGGAAGATAGACTACTCGAGTATCTTAGGAGAACTACTCGAGTGATCACTAACCTACTCGAGTATGAAAATCAATCTACTCGAGTACAGAGTTACTTACTCGAGTATTTCAGAGAATTACTCGAGTATGTGGACTTAGAAACTTTCTAGGATAAGAAGCCAGATCTACTCGAGTTCAAACAGAGCGCTTACTCGAGTAACTAGCCATCTACTCGAGTATAAGGTATCACTTACTCGAGTGAAAGAAAATCTACTCGAGTATAAGCTTTCATACTTGAGTAAATAGAGAATCCACTCGAGTAAGTAGCCCAACCTACTCGAGTACAGACCCACTTACTCGAGTATACTAAAGAAGTACTCGAGTATGTGGACTTAGAAAATTTCTTCTGAGATAGACTTCAATACTCCATAGATCCAAGTGCATGTTGATGAAGTGTGTCCCAATAGAGAGGCTATACATGAGCCAACACCTTGGATCACACAATGAGGAATTACATTGTATGGTCCTGTGTTTGGTGACCCATTATAGACTGACATTGGTCTACACTTGGCAATAAGAACTTGCACACATACAACTTAAACACAATATAAAATACACCTTAATTCATCTTAGTTCAAGGTCTGACTTCCTACAAATCTAAGGTATTGTGGAGACAAATCCCAACACTAACCCAAGGATAACACGGGTATTCGACACGCCCGTATCGAATTTGACACGCCCATGTCGAACCCGAACACGCCTGGGCTCAGGTCATGTCTCTCCCCTAACACAACTCGGCCAACAACCCGTGTAGGACACGGCCTGGGACACGCCCGTGTCTCAGGACGTATTTGTTGTTCGACACTCGTCGACTTTAATTTTGTCGACCACACGACCATCGCCGAACTTGAGCACGACACGCCCCTGGGACACGCCCGTGTCCCAGGCCGTGTCACCTCTACAAAGTCCCAGACTTGGCTCAAAATGCCACCCGTCCCTCTTTTGAGTTTCGGGGCGTTACAGCTCTCTCCCTCTTAAAATAATTTCGTCCACGAAATTACCGAAAGGAAAAGATAAACAGAACCAAAAGCGGTACCTGAGTGGAATAACTCTAAGCACTCTTCCAGCATAGTCTTCTCTCGCTCCCAAGAGAGCTCATCCCGACCACAATTGTCCAATCAGACCTTGACCATCCTGATCTCCTTGTTACAAAGTCGCTTGACTTCAGAGTCCTCAATACGAACCTGTTTGACCCTTGTCGTCAACCCTTCGTCCACCGGTACTTGATCAACCATGATCACCTGAGAAGGATCTTGCACCGCCTTTCGCAACGCTGATATATGGAATACATCGTGTAGACCACTCAACTCTACAGATAGCTTTAGACGATAAGCCGCTTCACCGATCAACTCTAGAATCTCAAATGGTCCAAGGTATCTCGGGCTCAGCTTCTTCAAGCATCGTACCCATGAAACACCCTTGAACGGATTTATCTTCAAATACACCCAATCGCCAACCGCGAACTCCACGTTCTGATGCTTAGCGTTGTAGTATTTAGCTTGTCTATCCTGAGCGATCAGCAAACGCTCCCGAATGGTTCGCACTAGTGAAGTGGCGCTTTCCACCTCTTTCTTTTTGTACAACCTTGCCTCACCCATTTCTAACCATGACAATGGCGTTCGACATTTTCTACCATATAGGGCCTTGTAGGGCGCCATTTGTATGCTCGCTTGGTAGCTGTTATTGTACGCAAACTCCACAAAATACAGATGGTCTTCCCACTGCTTTCCGAAGTCTAGGACGCACATTGGAAGCATGTCCTCCATCGTCCTGTTGACCCTCTCGGTATGCCCATCCGTCTACAGATGAAAGGTTGTGCTGAACTTCAACTTAGTTCCCAGCATTTGCTGCACCAACCTCCAGTCATTGGACATAAAACATCGATCTCTATCGCTCACGATGCTGCGGGGCACATAGTGCAGTCTAACAATATTATCCACATATAGCTTTGCTAACTTCTCCGCAGAATCATCCTTCCTATGCGGAATGAAGTGCGACACCTTCTTCAAACGATCAACGAATACCCAGATGGAGTCGTTTCCCTTCTGCGACCTTGGCAACCCATGCACAAATTCCATAGTAATGTCGTCGAACTTCCAATCCCGAATAGGCAAAGACTTCAAGAAACCTCTGGGCTTCTGACACTCCGCCTTCACCGTACGTCTGATATTTTTCCACGTACAGTGCCACATCCTACTTTAGTCTTGGCCACTAGAACAACTTATTCATAACTTGATACATTTTCGTGCTCCCCGGGTGAATCGAGTACTTGGTATGATGCGCCTCGTACATCAATTCATCCCGTAGTTTATCCACCCTTGGGATGCACAGACGGCTGTCCTTCCATAACAGTCCGTCAACCACAACAAATTGGGACTTTGACCCATCCAAAGCCTCATCCAAGGTTTGCTTCATGACGCTACCCAGCTCCAAAGCCTGCCAAATCCGATCAGCCAGGTAGTACTGAACTTCCATCCAGTTCAATAGCACTTCGGCGCTAGTCTGCTTGTCAACACAAGAGATATCTAATGCCTCAAACTCTTGAATCAATTGCTCGTCATGAACCGACAACCAGTTGGCTTGTGCGGGAGCCCTGCAACTCAACGCATCCGCAACTGTATTGCCTTTCCCTGGTACATAATGAATTTTGAATGTATAGTCCCCCAGGAACTCCATCCATCTCCGCTGCCTCATGTTCAGATCCTTTCGATCAACAGGTATTTCAGGCTCTTACGGTCGGTATATATATCGACCTTTACGCCATACAGATAATGCCTCCACAGCTTCAGAGCAAAAGTCACGGCCGCTAACTCCAAGTTGTGGACCGAATAATTTCTCTCATGCACTTTCAGTTGATATGAGCCATAGGCTATAACACTTCTATGTTGCAGCATCACACAGCCCAAACCACTGCCCGAAGCATTGCTGTAGATCTCAAAGCCTTCGGTCCCACTCGACGAACTGAGCACAGATGCTGTGGTCAACCGTCTCTTCATCTCCTTGAAAGTTTGTGCGCACGCAAGCATCCAAACAACTTTTAATCTTTCCTCGTCGAAGTCATGAGGGGTAACTCTTTCCGCGAGAATTTCTCTATTAAGCGCCTGTAGTAGCCGGCCAGCCCCAGAAAACTCTGGACTTCCGCTTACGAACGCAACACAGGCCACTCCCGAATCGCATCTATCATCGCTTGATCCACTGTAATGCCCACTCTACTAACTATAAGACCGAGGAGCGCTACTGAGGACAACCCAAAACTCGTGTTTGGAGAACTTGGCGTATAGATATTTCCTCCTTAGCGTCTCAAACACCAAAAGCAGATATTTGAATTGATCCTCTTCGCACTGCAAGTACACCAATATATTGTCGATAAAGACGATCACAAAATGTTCTAAGTACTCCCTGAACATCCTGTTCATCAGATCTATGAACACTGATGGCTCATTAGTCAGCCCGAACGACATGACCGTAAACTTGAAATGCCCATACCTTGTGCTGAACGCTGTCTTTGGGATATCACTCTCCCTTATCCTCAGCTGATAGTAACCGGACTTCAGATCCAATTTTGAGTACACCGATGACCCGACTAACTGATCAAAAAGATCATCAATCTTTGGGATCGGGTACTTGTTCTTTTCCGTTAACTTGTTCAGCTCTCTATAGTCGATACAGAGCCGCAAACTTCCATTCTTCTTCATAACAAAAAGGACCGGTGTACTCCAAGGCGACGAACTTGGACGCACATAGCCCTGCTCCAATAACTCCTCTAGTTGAACCTTTAGCTCCGCCATCTCCTTAGGCGCCAACCTATAAGGAGAGCCTTGCACAGGTTTGGCACCTAGCACCAACTCAATTATGAATCGATCTCCCGCTGAGGTGGGGATCTGAGAAGATTGTTCGGGAACACGTCAGGGTACTCGCACGCTACTGGGATACTACCCAAAGTGGGCTCAGGATTTACAGCCTCCACTAACGTGAAGAACAGCTCTGCACCAGCACAGACTGCCCTGACCACCTGAAGAGTAGAAATTAAAGTCTTGCTCGACCCCTTCAGTCTCGCAAACGTTGTATCCCGCCCAACACCCAGATTGACTTCTTTAGGGTTGCAAACTATGTATGCCTTCTGCTCCGAAAGCCAGTCCATACCAAAAATGACGTCGAACTCTACTAGCGGCAGTAACGACGCTAGTAAGTCGAACTCTTGACTTCCAATATGAATCTTTACGACACATACTCTGTCCGCACGCATAGAAAACCCATTCAATAGCAACACGTCCAATTTGTCCTTCGCCATCGAAGAAGGGACTCTGATGCGCGATATGAAATCTTTGGACAAAAAGGAGTGCGAAGCTCCCGTATCGAATAATGCCCTTGCCGGACTACCAAAAAAAAATTCAAACAAAACCTAGAACCTCTAGTCCTAAGCTAACACGCATAAGGTAACAGGTATAAGAAGTTAAATTGCTTTTAATTAAACCGTACCTGTCATCCTGACAGTTGGCCACATGGCCTCCTGCTGGACAAGGATGTCCACTCTCGGTTGGGCCGGAGTATACTGCGATACGGTGGACTCCACCTCCTTGACCTTCTCCTCAGATGTTGCCCCCGGCTTCTTCTCGGACATTGGGCATCTGCTCCGGAAATCCCGAGCATAGTGTCCCGGCTTACAACAGTTAGAGCATGCACCTGGGGTTTGGCCTGTAGTCGCCCCAGATGCGCTAGAAGAAGGGACTAGACCCGATCTCCTAGCCTTCTTGTTCCACCTACGGTACCTAGATTTTGAGGTCGGCATTTTGAACACCATTTCCTTTGCACTAGAGTCCTCAACTGCTCCTGCCATAGCTTACATTATTTTCTGAGCACCCTCCCGACAATCTCGGGCAAAGTGCCCTTTCTTGCCACAAGAATGATACTTGAGAGTAGTCTGGCTAGTAGATGATCTAGCCTCTTTTCTCAGCGTTCTGCGGTAGGCAGCCCTTATAGGATCTGCAGGGTTCGGTACCCTATTCACTGGTATCTGGTGAGTTTTCCCCAACTATACTTTCAAAGATCTGGCCGACTCCACCATGGCTCAGAATCCCAATAACTTTGGTCCTAGCAGTAGGATTCACAACTCGCTACGCAAACCATTATAAAATCTGTCGACTAAAGGCTGCTCGCTTTCCTACTCAAAGCCTGGGTAGCGCCTTATCATAAGGAACGTCTGCAAATATTCGTCAACTGAGTGCGCTCCCTGCACTACAAGCATGTTCATCTGCTGCCCCAATGAACGCCTAAATGCCCTTTGCTCCATTACACCGCCCGACTGAGGCCATCTCGGGGACAGAGGGTTGTATATTCCATCCATGTTATGCTTTTGTCACAGCAAACACCGCTTCAATTACCCTTCTTATGGTTTCAATAGAAGTAGGGGTCTCAAGCACGTCGCTAGGTGCAGTACTTTTCTCAGAAAAAGTGCGTTCTGACCGACTTGAACCACTCCTGGTCACCTAAAGTCGTACAACACACGGTTAAGTGACCAACCAAACTTGCAAAAAGGAATTATAGGAACACGCAGGTTCCTCAAGCATGTGTATTTTAATTCCTAAGTTGACATTCATGGGTTCTTTTCATGTTATAATGATGATGCACACACGTGTGCTCACCACCCCTTAAATTGAATTCGTCCACGAATTCATTTAAGCCTGATCGAAACCGGTAGTCTGATACAAAATTGTAACACCCCTATCCGTCACATAGCATATAGCAGTAGGTCCGGCCGGGGCTCGACGCCATATACCACGGACAGATCGGAGGGTTACTCATTGAAACCATTCTTCCAATACATACGTCCTACACAGAGCATCTAAAGGAAACAATTTATTAAGTTGCAAAGGTAAGAACCCAACCACAAGCATGAATGTCCACTAACAAAAACCAGCATGAATGAACTATAAAATACACAAAAGTACTAGCTCTATGGCCTTACAATAGTTCTCCAAATTTAAACAGTGTCTTATAAACTTCGGCTCGCAGGCCGGCCACACATGATTTAAACAAGTAAAAAAAACAAGGCCTTCGAGGGCCAGCTCAGCAACTTGGGTTTCGACCCGCTATTTGCCACTCGGCTCCGCAGCACCTGCAAGCACAATTCACCGCAATGGTGGCAAACAAGAATAACGGTCAGCTAAAGCTGACCAATTATAACGATTCTGCCCCCAAACTTGGGGCGGCAAAGCTCCTTCCCTGCACTTGTTAGAATAGCAAGCAATATAATGAATAAACACAACATCACAGGTACAGGCACACACAGCCACACACCCCGTGCTATCAGGGCACTTACTCGGCGAAGCCAGTCCGAACCCTGTTCGTTCCTCGACTCCACCACCGCCCCCAGGACAGTAAAACTCGTGAGCATTTAGTCTTTTCAGCCGCAGCCTAGACTCATTCTCCAAATCATCGATAAGTCCCATGTACCGTAGGTCGCTTTAACCAAAATAGATGGAGCGGGTAGGGTTCCACTAGCTCGTTGCTCACCCTGCCACGACCATTTGTCCTTTGACACAGGAAAAGCTTCCCCCAGTCCCAACTATCGATCAAACACAGTAAATAGCCCCGCTTTGTACCCGGCTGGCTCCTAGGCCACCAAAATGGCAGAACTTCGCTTCTGCCCAGATTTCTAGGTGCACCTTGGGGTTAATTCCCAAGACCCCTTGTTGCAATATACCACGTAGAAAAACCCGAAAACAACCAAAGGCACGGAGTATTCTCCGGCTAATCATGCATAATGAAACATCACTGATCAAGACCAACTTGTCCGGGTAGGCTTCACACACCATTCCTATGTCTGTTTCTCGATTTCGGACTCTATATGCAAATAATGGGGACTATTCATGTCTACCCGAAGGAACGCTTCAAACTCACCGCATACTCACGAGAGCAGGTTTCCTTATGCAAAAGAAGGAGAGCTTCACATGAACAAGATGAGAATCGTTACTCTAGTATTACTCTTTGGAGCCATGATGATCTAATCGGATGGAAAGCACCGTATCAGCCTTGCCTTTGCGGATCTAAACTCGGATCGAGAATCGGAGCTCCGACGCTTCACCGGCGACCGGAGTTGACCTCCTTCTTCTTACTTGCTCTCCCCTCTCTCTAGAACTTTAGAAATAGAAAACCCAAATAGAATGAGGGTTTCTAAGCCATATTCCCCGGTATATCCCAGCAAGAACAACCCTTAACTGTTGGATCCCAAAATAAGGAAACAGACGACCACGATTCGCACTTAAAATGAACTTCCTGGGCCGAACACGGCTTACGAAACGCCCGTGTCCAAGGCCGTGCTACTTATTTGCCGCCGAAACCATCGCGTCCCGAAAATAACACGGGCACTCGACACGCCCGTGTCAGGCTTGATACGCCCGTGTCATCCAGTACACGCCCGTGTAGATGGGCGTGTTCCTCTATCGACACAGGTCCAGCACCAACCCGAGGAGAACACGGGTATTCGACATGCCCATGTCGAATTTTACACGCCTGTGTCGGGCCCGAACACGCCTGGTCTCAGGCCGTGTCTCTCCCCCAATATAACTCGGCCAACAACCCGAGTAGGATACGGCCTGGGACACGCCCGTGTCTCAGGCCGTGTTCGTTGTTCGACACTCGTCGACTTAAATATTGTCGACCACACGACCATCGCCAAACCCGAGCATGACACGCCCCTTGGACACGCCCGTGTCCCAGGCCGTGTCACCTCTACCAAGTCCCAGACTTGGCTCAAAACGCCACCCATACCACTTTTGAGTTTCGGGGCGTTACACAGGAGACTCTTAGAACCACACCAGATCTTTTAATAAGGAGATCTTGAACCAATTAAAATCCGAGTCTTTTCTCAAGGAGTATCTTGAATCCTCTCACTGAATCCTTTATAAAGGGATTCTTAAAACTCTTTTTCTCAAATATAAAAAGAAAATTAAGAGAAGATTTGAGTTAAGATGATTCTTCTCTTAGTGTCTTATCTTTAAATTTCTGAGGACAATTAATTATGATCTCTGGAACTTCTGATGAATCTCTGAATATCAAAATAATAAAGATTATGAGCCTAATCTCCAGATGATCTTGAAAGAAAAGGGAGAGTAATCTCTGGTTAACTCTAGAGGGGGGTGGGGGTGGGGTGAATAGAGTTATTTAAAAATTCCTTTGCAACTTTTTACAATTATAAAGTTAAGTGATAAAATAAGTGATATAATAATAGCTAAGAGAAGTTAACAGAAGCAAATAAAAAGCTACACTAAGCTATCATAACACAAGACAAAAGGAAAACAACAAACATATAGATAACACAAGAATTTTATAGTGATTCCCCAACTGGGTACATCCACTCTTCTACTACCCTGGTAGGAATCCACTAGCTGGTTTTTGATCAGGTGACTGCCACCATAATATCTATTTGCAGGGAGATATTGCAACCCTTTGAGCTTTTGATCAGGTGCCCAAAAATCAAACTCAATTCATTTAGAAGGTGACTTGTGAACTGGGCTAATTTTTGAAGGGAGTTAAAACCCTGTACAGTGGGATGGGAAGGAAAGTGATGTTAGTCTTCTCCTTTCTCAAATGCACTTTGAGAAGACTTTGTGTGGATTCCAGATCTTGTCAAAGCTCCCCCTAAGATGTAGAGTTGTTCAGGATTGAGAAGCTTTGTTCAGGAGTGTGTAGGTATTCAGCTTGTGTAAGGCAGATCCAAGAACTTTAGACAGATGGATCTATATTGTCGCAGCAAATTCCTGGAGACAGAAGATGACGAAGACTCTTGAACAATTTGTATTATTATTCTTCTATCTTCTTGAGAGCACAGAGAGAGATGAGAATTGAGAGCTGCTGTGAGGTTTTTGCTCTTGCTAAGAAAAATCTCTCTGCAATTTTTCTGCTCTGAAAGAATTGAATTGTTGTTGTCAGCCTCTATCTTCTTTTGAAAAAGTATTCTTTCTATATTCTCTTCGACAACCAATCTTCCTTCGAAATTTGAATAATCTACAATTAATGCTTTGCTGGAAAACTTGGAAGGAAAATGGCTAGCATATCTGTCATTATTCGTTTCCCCAACAGTCCCGAGAAATATGTCAAATAAATTCTCTGATGAATACCATAATTAATGCTGTTAGGAAATGACTATATTCATAGGGAATATAAGCATTGATTACTTAGGGAATTTATGACTTAAAATAGTAAAAGAGAGGGAACAAATAAGGAAAGAACCAATAACAGACAGCTAATAAACAGCTTATAGAATTCGTCGACCAGAGAACAGATTTCATCAACCTGCACTCAGAGAACGTCAACTTGAGAAATCTTGTTCGTCGACCTGAGCACTACGAAGCACACACTAAATAAATACAATTGATTCTGCGCTCCAAGAACATCTAACTGAGAATCTATTCTGCACTCAGAGATCGTCGACCACAGAAATTGAATAAATAGAATTAGTCGAGCTGAGAACTGGTCTGGGAGAAAACGTCAACCACAAAATATATCCTTCTGATGAATATCATCGACCTGAGCTCTAAGTTCGTCGATCTGAGTTCGATGAACGTCGAACTAATTTCCAGACAATTGAAAATCTTCTAAGTCTTGAATCTGAAGTCCACATCAGGCAGGTCCATGAAGTTTGACACTTGGGGGACTGGCCTAAAACTTAGAAAGAAAAACTAGTGACCCTAACTATACATCATGGGTCAACACAACCTAAGAAGTGAACCTAGCCCAAATAAAAACATGGGTTCCAACAATCTCCCCCTATTTGGGTGAGGTTACTTCAAAACAAAATAGAAACAAAAACATAGTAGAAAATATAGAGCTGATAGAATGAAAAAGCTATCAGCAAAAGATTAAAGCTATAGTACAGATATTGTTTAAAGAAAAAATAGACAGTAAACAAAAATATTAAGAGTCTTTGGGAGGAGCAGAAGATTTTGTAAAAATGATTGTCTTGTTAGGATCAATTGCTTCTTTAACAGTCATCTTCATGTCTGCATCACCAAGAGTATTTTGAGTAACTGCCCTTGGAACAACAGCTTCAGGATGGAGGTGCATGTATTCATCTACATTGAAAAGTCTTCCCACCTGATATCTCTCAAGCTCTTTCTTCTTGTAGGAAGACATAGTAGAGAATTTGGAAGTATACTTACCTTCCACTCTGGCTTTCCTGATCTGAGATAGAGCAACCAGCTCATTAAGCCTAGCCATCTTTATATTAGGATCCATTTCAGGATCATAGGCAACAATATGAGGGCCTTCAGGACTATTGTCTCTTTTAAGAGATGAAGAGATTCTGGAAGGGCTTGGATGCTTGGCAGGAAGAGGAGCAAGACTTCTAGAAGAGTGATGATATTGTTGTTGGGGATATTTGCTTCTAGAGGATTGAAGGGCTCTGCCTTGCCTCTGATAGGTTTTAGTGACTGATGAGGGTCTCTGGCTAAGATTTCTAGTTGCACCAGTAGCTGGAGGAGGAGGAGGTGGATCTTTCCTAAATTTCTTCACTGGAGAGGATCCAAACTTCTTCTTCTTCAGTGCTTTAGCTTGATTTCTAGACAGCCTCATCCATTGAGGAGTTTTAGGGTGAGAGGAATATTGTGTAGAATGTAATATGGAACATCATTATCAGGACTGGGCTTGGGAGCAGCCTTTACTGGAGCTTTCCTCTTCTTTGATTTGGATCTCTTGGCATTGTCAGATTCAGAATCATCAGAATCATCAACTGGGTCATCTTCAGAAGAACTTTGTGGATTGTCATATAAAGCATCAATTTCTTTTATTATTTCTTGTGAAATTTTCTTGTCTGCTCGAGGAGGAGGTGGAGGTAGAATAGCTTGAGGAGGGATAACAGTCTCTGAAAGCATATGTGAATCATCTGTGTCTATATCAGTTAGAAGAAGATCATTTATCTCAGGATCTTTTTGCATTTGGTCAATCTCTAGTGCAATATCCTATGTAATTAAATCATCTAGATTTTGTAAAGGACTATCATCCATAACATAAGTTAGGTGAATAGGTTCCACAACTATGTTAGAAATAAAGCTTGCTTGAATGGCCTTAAGAGTTTCCGTACTGACTGGAGCTATATAACAAATGATATCTGTGCAGTACTTGGGAGAAACAAATAAAAGGATGTTCCTATATAAGAGATCAAAAGAAACTAGAATAGACTTCAGTTCAATTGTAGGAGAAATGGAACAATCTTCAGAAAGAATATCCAAAGAAGGAACTAAATAAACTGACTCAGAATCAGTGTACAAAAATTTTGTGAGATCTGCATCTGGTATCTCAGTATCAACAAACTCTATCTCTTCTACTAATGCTTCTGCTGCTGCTGGAGCTACTTCTTTATGGAGTATCTCCCCCTACCTGGGTTTAGTAAGCACTGGAGCCAGGCCCCTGACTAAAGAAGGAGGGACAGTTAAGGCAGAAATTTGAGCAGCAAGAGATGAAATAGAAGAAGTAAGAGGTGAAATAGACTCTGCTATGAGTTGTTGTAGTAGAGGTGTGATTGATTGCAGAATGGATGAAATGGAGGGTGAAACTATGTTCAAGAATTCAGGTGGGGTTTGAGTAGATACAGATGGATAGAAGGTGGATGATGATGGATGGAAGGATGTGGAGTCTGGCATTTGCTCATCTGGTGAAGATGGGGTATGAATGGGTGATGAAAGTAGATTGAATGAAGGTAGGGATGATAGATTTTGAAGAGGAGGAATGTCACAAAGATGAGAAGGGAGAGGGGAGAGAGGAGGAGTAACATGCTCTGGTGAATGATGTTTAGGGGATAGATGTACTAGAGAATGATTTGGTGAATGTTGAGGTAGAGGGGAATGAACTGGTAAAGAAATATGGATGGGGAAGTAGGAGGTGTATGTGGATGTGTTGGAGTTGTGGAAGTAAGTTGGAGGGGTGTTGAAGTTGTTTGAACAAGTGGAGGTGGAGGGGGAATTGAGATATCCTCAGCAGGGTGGGGAGTGGCTGGATCAGCCCTTGTACCCTCAGAAGTTCTGGAAGAGGAAGCCCTGGATGGCTTAAGGATGTTCCTCTCCCACCTGCCAAACAAGGTACAGGTGAGCCTCTTGGAGGCATTTATGAATATGGTCGAGGATACCAGTGATTCAGCAGCCTTGGCCTGAAGAAAAATTCCCAAAATCCGTCCAAAACTCACTTCCTTCTTTGTGTTTTTCTTCTTAATCAATTCAAAAATAATTTTGGCCCAGTTCATGGCCTTCTTGTTTGCCATTGCACACATCACAAGGAACTGAGGTCTAGTTATGTGATCGTGGTCGATGTGCTTGCCCAACAGAACTTTTCCTACAACATCTCCTAGAAACTTATAATTTGTAGATAGATGTTTCTCCAACAATTTGTTAGGGTTGTCACCAGAATAATCCATTTGATTCAACATTTCATCGAACTCAGTAGAATCGATTTCTAAGTCCTCTTCTCCATTCAATAAACAAAAAATTTCAGAAAGAATTTCAGGGGTGAGAGAGACGACGTTACCTGCTATTTTTTATACCAATGTGTCAGCATCTGAAGACGATAACGAGTAAACCCATTCACTAATCTCGGTTATCGCAATCTTTATCCTGGTTGTCATTAGATTCTTCAAATGTAATTCTTCAAACAGTTGCAGAATGTCAAGGAAGATTTGATCTGAGTATTTGAAAGACTCAAAATCGATGTCAAAACCCATATCAAATTTCATTTCTGCGAGAGCGCTTGCTGGAATCGCCCTGGTCACCTGCAACAAAGAAACAAAGAGATCAAGTGTAAGGGAATTGAAAGTGCGGGATGGATCTCGAAGAAAACCTAGTTATAAGGTTTTTCAGAATATGAAACGTCAAGTTCGGTCCTGCAAAAAAGAAAAAATTCTTCGATCTCAGGTCGACGAAAAATTTCATGAAGAGATAAATTCGTAGATCTCAGACTGAAGATATGGAGATATTTCGTCGTCCTCAGAAATTTTTCTTGAAATAGGATCGTCGATCTCAGGTCGACAAAACTGACTTCACACAGAGATTTTGTCAATCTCCGGTCGATGAACTCTCAACGATAAGTTTGCAAATCGTTGATCCCAGGTCGATGAATTATTTCCAGATCGTTTACACTAAGTACAAATTTAAAATTAAGCCTTTCCATCTATCATTCCTAACTGATTCAGAAAGAACAAATGTTTAGATTCATCTAAGGGCTTGGTGAAAATATCTGCCCTTTGCAAATCAGTGGAGATAAATTCAAGGTTAATTTTCTATTTGTCCACACAGTCTCTTATGAAATGATGTCTTATGTCTATATGCTTTGTCCTACTATGATGCACTGGATTATGTGCAATAGAAATTGCACGTGTACTATCACAAAATATGGTTGAATTATTTAGATGGAAACCATAATCTAGGAGTTGCTTTTGTATCCACAAGATCTGTGAATAACAACTGTCAGCTGCCATGTATTCAGCCTCAGCAGTTGATGTGGGCACAAATGTTTGCTTCTTGCAAAACTAGGACACAAGCCTATCACCAAGGAACTGACATGTTCCTGATGTGCTTTTCCTGTCTACTCTACATCCAGCATAGTCAGCATCAGAAAATCCAGTAAGCTCAAATGCTGGCTCTGTTGGATACCAGAGTCCTAGATTAGGACAACTCTTTATATATCTTAAAATCCTTTTAATGAAAATAAGATGAGATTCCATATGGCTCACTTGGAACTTAGCACAATGACATGTAACAAACTTGATGTCTGGTCTACTTGCTGTGAGATAGAGTAGGGATCCAACAATAGCCCTATACTTGGTTTGATCAACTGGTTTTCTATGTTCATCAGAGTCAATCACAGCATTGGCAGCCATGGGAGTTTTCATAGAGGAGGCATCAACCATCCCAAATTTCTTAATAAGCTCATTTGCATATTTAGACTAGGATATTAATATGCCATCAGGGGATTGCTTCACTTGTAGACCAAGGAAGTATGATAGCTCTCCCATACTACTCATCTCAAACTTTGAATGCATTAGATTAGAAAATCTTTTGCATAGTTTGGGATCAGTATAGCTAAAAATGATGTCATCTACATATATTTGTACTACTAAAATTTTATCATGATGTATCTTAGTAAAAAGGGTCCTATCTACCATGCCTCTAGAGAACTTGTGTTCTAAAAGGAAACTAGCTAAGGTTTCATACAAAGTTATTGGAGCTTGCTTTAGACCATATAGAGCTTTATGCAATTTAAAAACATATGAGGGATGAGTAGAAGAGATAAAACCTGGGGGTTATTCAACATAAACCTCTTCCTTTAGTTCTCCATTCAAGAAAACACTCTTGACATCCATCTGGTAGACTTTAAACTTCTTAAATACAGCATAAGCAAGAAAAATCCTGATTGCTTTTAGCCTTACAACAGGAGAAAAGTTTTGATCATAGTCAATGCCTTCCTCTTACCTATAGCCTTGAGCAACAAGACTAGCCTTGTTTCTCACAATTACATCTTGGGCATCAAGTTTGTTTTTGAATACCCACTTGGTTCCAATTACTGGATAGCCTTTGGGCCTTGGAACCAAGTCCCAAACTCTGCATCTCTCAAATTGATTGAGCTCCTCTTGTATTTCAAAAATCTAGTGAGGATCTTGCTTTACATCATTTATGGATTGAGGCTCAACTTGAGAGAGGAAATAGGCATGCATCACATCTTGGTTGAGTTGATGCCTTATCTGTACACTTGCTGACATGTCCCCAATCACTTGAGATCTAGGGTGATCCCTTAGTGTGACAAGGTCAGTGGGTGGAGTTAGTTCAGCAACAGCATTTGGATTTGGTTCAGCAACAGCATTTGGAATTAATTCCTCTTGTGGAATAATGTCTGCTGCTGGATGAGGTTCAACCACTTCCAAAATTTCTTATTCACTATCTTCATCAGCTTGTGGAGGTGGATGTGATATGTCCTTTTGTGTAAGGTTTAACTCACCCAATTTCTCACACAAGTGAGGTACCTGCAATACATCTGAGGTAGAAGAATCCTCCTCCTTATAATACATGCTAGCTTCATCAAATGAAATATTTACAAGTTCTTCCATTTTTAAAGATGATTTATTGAAAACCTTATAAGCCTTGCTAACTTGGGAATATCCAAGAAAGATTCCCTCTGTAGCATTAACTTCAAATTTTCTAATGTGTTTCTTATTATTGTTAAGAATGAAACATCTACACCAAAAAATTCTAAAGTAATTAATTTTAGGTTTCTTCCCTTTGAGTAATTCATAGGGGGTCTTACTTTTAAGTTTGTGTATCAAACTCTTGTTCAGCACATAGTTTGTTGTGCTCATAGCCTCTACCTAAAAGGATAGGGGCATGTGTGCATCTACAAGAAATGTTCCTGTAGATTCAATGAGGGTTCTGTTTTTCCTTTCTGCTACCCCATTTTGTTGAGGAGTTCTAGGAGCAGAGAAATAATGCCTGATACCTTCCTCCTCACAGAATCTTTGTATGGGAAGAGATTCAAACTCAGTACCATGATCACTTCTGATCAATGCAACTGGAGTAGAATACTCAATCTTTATGCTCTTAAGAGAGTCTGTAAGAATTTTAAAGTTATCTGACTTGTTTATCAAGAAGAACACCCAAGAGAATCTAGAGAAGTCATCTACAATAACTAGAGTGTAAGACTTCCCTCCTAAGCTTTGTATAACAATGGGTCCAAAAAGATCCATATATAGCAAGTACAGAATCTTAGGTGAGTCACTCTTATTAATTGACTTAAAGCTATTTTTAGTTTGCTTGCCTACTTGACAAGCCTTGCATAGGCTTTCATTCATGTAAGGGCCAGAAGGCAATCCTCTGACAAGGTTGTCCCCTAAATAGCTTAGAGATGTTTCTAAGGTTAACATGACCTAGTATCTTATGCCAAAGAATATTGTTATTACTAACTTGATTGAATAAACATAGTTCTGAACTAGCAGAGTTAAAGTTTACTAGGTAAATATTCCCTTATCTACAACCTGTTAAAACAGTTTGGTTATTTGAAGAAATAATACATTTGGAATTAGTAAAGCAAACCTGATAACCTACATCACATAACTGACTTATGGATATTAGGTTATGTTTGAGACCATTTACATATGCCACTTTTCTGAAAGTGATAGCTCCACTATTGTAGTCTCAATAGCCTTCAGTTTGTCCAAAGCTGGAATCTCCAAAGATCACTCTTGGACCCAGCTTTGCCTTGAAACTAATTAGGCTGTCCTTACATCCAGTCATGTGCTTTGAGCAACCATTATCCAGATACCACTTATTTTGAGTGATAGGATAGTTCTTCACCTGCAAGGAAGTAGATTAGATGTTTCTGACCCAGGTCACCTTGGGTCCTTGTATTTTTTCATAAGAAAAACTGGAAATGTAAAAACATTCAGGTTGATATTTATAACCTAAGGGGTGAAATCTTTTAGGAGGAATTATCCATTGGTTGAATGGATTGATATTTTCCCTAGGTTGGTTATGGTGATTATTAGACTTTCTGTTAGAGTTGAAGTTTCTGTAAGATTGATCTGGGATCGACGAACTCTGGTAAGTTCGTAGACCTGAGGTCGACGAATTGGGATAAGATCTTCGATCTCTGCTCGAAGAATGAAGATATTCATTCTCAGGGCACCAATATCGTCGATCTCTGGTCGACGAACCAGACTTGTTTCGTCGATCGTGGATCTAAGACTAACAATTATTGTAGTTAGCGTTCAGAATTCGTCGTTCTGAGGTCGATGAACTGTGCATATTTCATCGATCTGAGTTCGACGAAATCTGTTGAACATTGTTGTAGTTATTTTTCTTCTTGTTCTTAGATTTTTGTTTAAGTTTCATTTGTTTTAAGACTTCATTTACTTTGTCTACTTGTTCAGTATTCTTCTTACCCTTATCTGAAATGAAATTTACAGGTTTAGATAACCCATTCTTCTAGATTATAGGTGGTTCACTAGATGATGCACCTAATCCTAGTTTACTGTTATTTGCCATATCATTTATAGTACTAGTTATGTCTAATAGTTGTAAGCTTCTACCATTAAGTGATTCTTCTAATTCCTTGGCTTTGCTTAATTCAGTTTTTAAGAAAACAATTTGTTTATTTGCTGAGTTAAGTTCATCTGTCAGTTTAGTATTTTCAGAAATGTACTTATCTTGTTCAGCTAATCTTTCTCTGAGAAGTTTGATTTCCTTCTCAGAGCCTATTAGATCTAAGCACAGATTTTTAAATTCAATTTTAAATTCTTCTGAATTAAAATCATAGGATGCTATTACATGTTCCTCTATAGATAGAGATTCTTCATCTTCTGAAGCTTCAGCCTCCGACTGACTGCTAGAATTGTTTATTGCCATTAGGAAAACTTCCTTTGCCTTCTATTCTTCTTCATCATCACTAGAGCTGGAGGATGATGACACTTCCTCGGTATCACTCAAGGTTTTTACAACAAACCCTTTCTCCTTCCTCTCGTGTTTGCTGGAGGAGGGCTTGTTATGATGTGTTCTTCTGGAATCCTTTTCTCTTCTCCTGTCCTTCTTCTGAGTTTCTGTACATTCTGAGATGAAGTGTCCAGGCTTCCTGCATCCAAAACCATGGCTTGTCATACCATGGCTTGTCACCTTACCTTGATGGCTTTCTTCTGAAATCCTTCTTTGCCATTTTGAAGAATCTTTTGGCAAAGAGGCTCATCAGTTCTTCATTGATTAGAGTCCCTTCAGACTCTTCAACAAGCTTGAATGCAATGTTGTGCTCCTTCTTGAAAGGTGTTGGAGTCTTCTGTTCAGCTACTGCTTCTCTGGTCTTCATTAATTGCTCATAGGATTTGAGCTTTCAAAGAAGTGATTCAGTAGAGATTTCTGTCATGCTTCTGACTTCTCTAATTGGCCAGATTCTTAAATCCCATGCGCTAGGGAAGCATATGAGGATTTTATCATTGACTTTTGTCAGAGTGATGTCCTTGTCCAAGGTCTTTATCTCATTAATGATTGAACTAAGCCTGTTGTATATATTACTCACTGACTCAGCTTCATCCTTCTTGAAGTTCTCATATTGAGAAATGAGATTGGATCTCCTATCCTTTCTCTCATCAGCAGATCCAGCTACCATATGATTTAGAGAATCCCAGATTGCTTTGGCTGAAGTGCACTCAACCACTTTTTGAAATATATCATTAGACATAGTCTTAGCTAGGATGTTCATGTCTTTGGCATCTGCAATCTTAGCTTTCTTCTGTGCATCTGTCCAATCTAGAGGTGGAACAACACTCAGATTTGTTGAAGTAGATGGAGTGGAGGCCACTAGAGCTAGTGGTCATGTCAAAATTGAATTGAATATATCTTCATCAATAGAGTTCATATAGAGTTTTATTCTTGCCTTCCAGATGACAAACTTGGTTATGTAGCAAACTTGAGGTCTGGTGCTAGCATAATCCTTATTTTGTGCCATGATATAAAATATGAAAGGAACAAGATTTAATCAGAGATTATCTTAGGATATTGGTTAGTCCAGGTTTTAGCTTATTAAAATTACTAACCTCCCTCTGATACCAATTGAAAGAAGAGGGAGAGTAATCTCTGGTTAACTCTAGAGGGGGGGGGGTGAATAGAGTTATTTAAAAATTCCTTTGCAACTTTTTACAATTATAAAGTTAAGTGATAAAATAGGTGATATAGTAATAGCTAAGAGAAGTTAGCAAAAGCAAAGAAAAAGCTACTATAAGCAATCACAACACAAGACAGAAGGAAAATAGTAAACACACAGATAACACAAGAATTTTATAGTAGTTCCCCACTTGGGTACATCCACTCTTCTACCACCCTGATAGGAATCCACTAGTAGGTTTTTGATCTGGTGACTGCCACCACAATATCTATTTGCAGGGAGATATTGCAACCCTTTGAGCTTTTGATCAGGTGCTCAAAAACCAAACTCAAGTCTTTTGGAAGGTGACTTGTGAACCAGACTAACTTTTGAAGGGAGTTAAAACCCTGTACAGTGGGAAGGAAAGTGATGTTAGTCTTCTCTTTTCTCAAATGCACTTTGAGAAGACTTTGGGTGGATTCCAGATCTTGTCAAAGCTCCCCCTGAGATGTAGAGTTATTCAGGATTGAGAAGCTTTGTTCAGGAGTGTGTAGGTCTTCAGCTTGTGTAAGGCAGATCAAGGAACTTTAGACAGATGGATCTATATTCTCTCAGCAAATTCCTGGAGACAGAAGATGAAGAAGACTCTTGAATAGTTTGTATTGTTCTTCTTCTATCTTCTTGAGAGCACAGAGAGAGATGAGAATTTAGAGCTGCAGTGAGGTTTTTGCTCTTGCTAAGAAAAATCTCTCTATAATTTTTCTGCTCTGAAAGAATTGAATTGTTGTTGTCAGCATCTATCTTCTTTTGAAATAGTATTCTTTCTATATTCTCTTTGACAATCAATCTTCCTTTGAAATTTGAATAATCTGCAATTAATGCCTTGCTGGAAAACTTGGAAGGAAAACGGCTAGCATATCTGTCATTATTCGTTTCCCTAATAGTCCCGAGAAATATGTCAAATAAATCCTCTGATGAATACCATAATCAATGCTGTCAGAAAACTGCTATATTCATAGGGAATATAAACATTGATTACTCGGGGAATTTATGACTTAAAATAGTAAAAGAGAGGGAACAGATAAGAAAAGAACAAATAATAGACAGCTTACAGAATTCGTCAACCAGAGAATAGATTTCTTCGACCTGCACTCAGAGAATGTCGACCTGAGAAATCTTGTTTGTCGACCTGAGCTCTACGAAGCGCACACTGAATAAAAACAACTGATTCTGCGCTCTAAGATCGTCGAACTGAAAATCTATTTTACACTCAGAGATCGTTGACCACAGAACTTAAACAAATAGAATTAGTCGAGCTGAGAACCGGTCTGGGAGAAAACATCGACCACAGAATATATCCTTCTGATGAATATCATCGACCTGAGCTCTAAGTTCGTCGATCTGAGTTTAACGAACGTCAAACTAATTTCCAGACAACTGAAAATCTTCTAAGTCTTGAATCTGAAGTCCACATCAGGTAGGTCCATGAAGTTTGACACTTGGGGGACTGGCCTAAAACTTAGAAAGAAAAACTAGTGACCCTAACTATACATCATGGGCCAACACAACCTAAGAAGTGAACCTAGCCCAAATCAAAACAGGGGTTCCAACAGATCTTTCAAAAATTTTCTCTAAATCTATTGTAACTTCCTTTTGAGAAGAAAAAGTATTAATTCTTTTATCAGATTCAGCAACTATCAATCCAATCGACTGATACTGGAAGGGATTTAATTGCAGATGATAATCTTCCAAGCTTTTTTTGTCAAATTCAATCTTTTCATGATTTGATATGATTTTCTTGATCATTTATTATTTTTGATTGATAACATGTGATTCTCCTTCCTTTTTTGTATCTCATCATATATATATAGATTGACATTCTGTAACTTCTCCAATAATCTGTTATGTAAACCCCTTCTTGATTTAATTCAGATTGAAGCCACAAAACAAAATCTATTAAAAATCTAGTCGATGTAACGTCGAGTTCTTGTCGAAGCAACTACAATTTTTGACTGTCTGTATGAAAATCTCTATATTCGACGTTCTGTCGGTATCATGTCAAAGCTTACGTTGATTTAATCCTTAATTGTCGTCGACTTATCCGAATTAATTTTCTCTAACTTCAATTTAAAGTAACGTCGAATTACAGTCGAAGTTGCGTCGAGATCTAGTCGATGCATGTTGTCAATTCATGATTTTTATCTTCAATTCAATATGTCTCATATATATTGTTGGGTATTGTATTTACAATAGCCCTGATTTGAACTAAGTTGAATTGAGGGCGTATTTGATATTAGTTCTATTGTGTGTGGTGCAGGTTATTATTGCCAAGTACAAACTATTATCAGATTACAATGAGTCTTCAAACACAGTTCTGTGCATTGTAATACTTCATTGTATAGAATATAATGTTGACCCATGTGTAATCTCTCTAATGGAGTGCACTTAATCTAACATCACAAAGGAAATGGACATTTAGAAGTTGCAGGTTCTTCCTAAGGAAAATTCATCGTGTGATCACGTGTGGTCTCGTTAAATTTGTCAAGTACTCACATAACCACTCATAGAATTCATTGAGTGATCTCAGGAGTACTTGAGAGATAATTGAGAACTGTTGACCAGAATGACTAAGTACAATTCGTCGAGTACTTAAGGGAATTCGTCGAGTACTTATGTGAGTAATGATGGAATTCATTGAGTCCTCTCGAGAAGTCAAGTGAACTCCAGAGAAAGTTTGTGTTAGTCGGTTCTAAGTATAATTGATCAAGAAGGCAAGTAAATTCATCGAGTACTCTCGAGAGCTTTGAGATAATTCATCAAAAGATCTCGTGAAGCCTCAACTTCTCACGCAAGTTCTTTCCAAGTCATTTTGACTAGTTCATCGAGTAGTCTGGAGAGTATATTTGATATCTCGATGAATTGGACTTAAGTGAATTTTTATTCATTATCATTCTCAATTTCACGACTTTCCAAAGTTAGGGTTTCTGCCATATATAGTACACGTGGGCGATAGAACTTATTTCGAAATTAAGCCGTTAGTGAGGAATCGTCTATAAATTGTTTTGGATTATTTTAGAAAATCTAGAATCATAATTCAAATAAAAAATCTTATCATGCTCGTATTGCCAAAAACGATCGGGATTTCAAATCAAGTTTCATGAATAACTTTATCGTCAACTCTCTCTCGATCTACGATTCTTCTTTGAAAGAAAGGAGTCGATCGATCTCAAGATTTCAGATTTTCATGCGTTCAGAGATCAATTATTTCTCAGATCCGATCCGTGAAAAAAATTCAGATTCTTCTTATTCTTCTTAAAGAATTTAGTTAGAACTTTCAAGCAACGAAGAAGAACTATTTTCAGATCTGAGAAAAACGAGTTCTTATTTCAAACAAGATTTTTCTTATTGCTTTGTAGGAAGTTTGTTCTTCCGAGTTTCTTTTGCAGATCCTTGTTAGAGGATCGAGTGTAAGGGAAGTTGTTCTACGAGTTTATAGGTGTGGAAGACTCCGAGTTGTAATATTATTATTAATCTGAGTTTTGGTGAAGTGTTAGATAGGCGAGGCGGGATTGTGGGCATACCTAGTTTGGGGAACTATTATAAATCCTTGTGTTTGTGTTGTGCTTATTCTCTTATTCTGTGTGCTTTATTTTTACTCGGTTTTTATTCCGCTAAAAGCTGCAGGATTCACCTATTCACCCCCTCTAGGTGATTTAGGTTGACAACTAGATACTTTCAATTGATATCAAAGCTTAGTTGTTCGTTAAAAGGTTAACACCTTGAACATATCTTGATCTAGTTGTTAAAAGAGAAATGTATAGGAGCAAGGATTTTTCCTAGAAGAAGTTGCCGATGTGCACCAAGGAGAATTTTCCCATGTGGAAGAAAAGGGTAAAATTATTCATGGAAGCTTCTGACCCCAGAATGTTCATCATTATTGAAGAAGGCCCGCATGCTCCCACGACTCCGCCAACCATTGATCCAAATATGATGGTTCCTAAAAGGATAATGGATTTGAACACAGATGAGATAACACTTGTTTCTCTTTACAAGAAGGCGAAGAACATCATTGTCAGTGCGGTGCATGAATCTATATTGCAAAACTTAATCCACTATAAGTCTGAAAATGAGATGTGGTAATCTATAATTGTTCTCATGGAAGGAATGAAAGAATTAAGGATGTTTGGAGATCTTTATTAAATCAGGAATATGAAGCTTTCAAGTAAGAAAAGAGGGATACTATTGCTGACTGCTATGAGAAATTTTCAAGATTGTCAACGGCCTAAGAAATTATGGTCGAGAGTTTAGCAATAGTGAGCTTAATGACAAATTCCTGAGATCCTTGACAAAAGAATGAGATACCAAGGTAGTTGTTAGCAGGGAATTCGATAAAATGGCTACAATAGAGTCACTGATCTTGTTCGGGAAGCTGCTATTGCATGAGCTGAAATTCAATATCAAAAAGGCAAAAGAAGTGGGAAGCAAGATGTTAGTCAGAGGTAGATTATTAGCAATAAAATATGAAGGGACAAGAAAAGGGAGAGCTGTGTTACCAGATAGGACACATGTTTCAGTTGAATATGAAGATTCAGAGTCAAGCTCCTCTAGTTCTTAAATGTTAGATGGAGATTTCTCCTTACTCTCTAGACAATTTAAGAGGCTTCTCAACAAGATAAGGCAAATAAATAATCAACCCGCCTTATCTGCTTATAGAAGATCACGTCGTGATGGTGATCATCACAAGAGAAGTTTCAATAGTAATGACAAGTATAAGTCGAAATAGAACAAATACATTTCTTCTGACATTGTTTGTGTAACATCCCATTTTTAATTTGGCCCCTCAACTTAGATTGGGTTAGGCATGGGGTGGGTGATAGGGATATTTAGCTAGGTTTGACCCTAGAAGGTGGGGTGTAGCCATGTGGGGCCCACTATAGGGTCTAAGTGAAACTAGGTCAAACTAGCCTAAATAGGGATCCTAGCCACACCATGACCCCACCACATTGACCTAACCCTAAAAACAATCTAAGTGGACACTAAGACATGTCATTGGGTCACCCCATGACCCAAGTTGACCAAAGTCAACCCTGACCCTAATTTGGTCAAACCTTTAACCATTGACCCACTTAGCCCAAGTAGAGCATCACCTTGACCCAACCCAAGTTGGGTAGTGCCATTGGGGTCATTACCTTCAAGTGGGGTCAGCCTACTCATCATGGTTGACCAAGTCAACTCCAAAGTCAACAAGTCAACATATTGACCTAAAGAGGAAAATAATGGCTAAGCCCACTCCCCTTGGGCTAAGCCCACCAAACTTGGCCCATGACCAGCCCAAGTGGTCAAGGAAAACCCCTACCCCTCTGAATTAAGAGAGAGAATACATCCATGGGGGTAAAATGGGAATTTTAGGAGAGAGAAGAGGTGTGAGAAGAGGAAAAGAGGGATTGGTAGCCACATGGCCTCATTCCTTCTGCCCAAGCTTGCTGGTCGGCCTCCCAAAATTATTCCAGAGGAAATTAGGGCATGGTGGCCACTTGGCACCATGGGTGAAGCATCCAAAGCCCCAACCCGAACTCACCTTGGAGTTATCTCCTCATACACCCACTCCCATCCAAAAATACCCCCTCCATTAGCTTCAGAACGAGGAATCGACTGGTATTCGATAGCTGGAGTAAAGAATTAGCTGGAGAAATAAGAAAACGGGAAGCAGATCGTCAGAGTAGCTCGGCCATGTCCAACCGCCGCCAAGCTCGCCTTCACGCCACCTTATCAGTTCGTTTCACCGCCCTTTACTCGTACTAGCTTCTTAGCTCATCTAGGAGAGACATCGGGCTCAATTGAGCCGGATACCATGCGAGAAAAATGAGAAATTCCGATGCTTTTCTCCTTGCCCGGGATCGCCGGAGGAGCCAACATCTGCGGCTTCACCGCCGGGAAACGCTAGCCACCACCTTAGTGGAGGTGGTGGCGAAAACTGCCGGCGGTGGTGGTGGTTTAGCTGGCCGGAAATAGCCGGGCAAGTCGGCCCAGCAAAAATAAATCTAGGCTGTTGGCTGATCGGGAACGATGAGCCGATACTGTTTGTTTTATTAAATTAATTATTAAATGTTATTTTATGATTTCATTTAAATGTTGTCACATATATGCCGTGATGTTGCAAGATAAATTTAGGCCTTTTAGAGGCATTATCAGAACTGGTGATTAAGATAAAAGTTATAGCTTATGCTCTTGCCTATATTTTGGAATCTTAAAGTCACAATTTTGTGCAGTAGATTTCTCTGTATGACAGTTTTGCTAGGACTGGTCCTAGGCTAGGGCAGAAATCAAAATAATTGCCCAAGCCAAACCAGATGTCCACATGATCTAAGATTTTGGGCATTTTCTTAATTAGCAAATATCTAGCCCTTGCCCAAAAATGGGAATTTTTGGGAATTATTTTTCTATAGTATTTGTCATAATACACAAAATTAAATAAATGAAATAATTGGAGTAATATGACTCAAAATGGCCCCAAATTTTTGTGGCGTGACCTTTGGGTCAATATATACCACTGGTAGAAATTTCAGCCTCATTGGTCCACTGCATGTTGGACAATCCCACTTGCAAGTGTTGGCTATACTTAGGTTTGGGGTGCATTTAGCAAAAACCACCAAAGTGTGTATTTAACCATTTTTACACTTTGCATGTCAAGGAAACTTTGGACATGGGTTCATAGGGATGGATTATACCCCTCACAGAAATATTGGGATTTTTGGGATCAAAAATCCCATTATTTAGAATTTTGAGAAATTAGGATATTTCATGATATTAATTTGGAATAAGGTCTATGCATGAGATAAAATCCCCAAATTTTGTTTAGAACTCAAGGGTGTCATTATTAAACCCTGGATATTTTTATGGTTTTGTTTGATGGATTTAAATAGTTGATATGTGAAAATTACTATTTTACCCCTATACTGTAATTATTTATTAATGGTGGAAATTACAGTAGGAAATTTTGGAAAAACTCATATTGGTGTATTTATGCATGAATGACCTTATCTAATTATCTCAGAATTTTTTGATATGGAAATAATATTTAAAACTCCATAATGGCATTTTGGTAATTAAATAGAAATGGAATTTTGTAGGCCATTACACTATGAATGATTATGAATCTCTGCACTTAGTAATATTTCATCATTATACTTGGCCTGAAATTTTGTGAGAATTTTTAGTAGAGTAATTTCTATACTTCCTTTATAAAATAGAATTTTTATGGATTTTGTATTAAATAAGAATTAAATGAAATCCTTGTTAGGAAAATTGTGACATTTGGCAGGCATGATTATTTTACCAAATTACAAATCAAGAAAATTTCTTAGGTCAGTGGGATCATCAATTATAGCACTTCATGTTTTAAATGACCTAGGGAATTAAATAAAGGATTTAATTTAATGACTTAAATAATTTAGAAAATTATGAAATTTATCATGGTCAACATATAGGTCCATACCATCCTAGGATAAATATATTGGAGCATATGGCCCAATGAAATTGGAAGACCTATTTGTGGGTGGTATTGGGTAATGATGAGTTGTAATTATACCTATATTTTCGTATTTTATTTAAGTCCGTTTCGTTTATTTTTTGTCTTTTTATTAGTTTAAATTCAATAAATTGCTTGTTTTTGTAAATATTATTTCTAACTTAGCTTAATTTTTATTCCAGGAAAATTCCAGAAAAAAGTCCAAAAAGTCAGAAAAATCGGCCGACACGCCCGTGTCAATTGGCCGACACGCCCGTGTCACGCCAGCCCGACGATCGCCGACCACAGATGCCAGCTCGACGATCGGCCATCGTCAAACCCAGCCCGACACGCCCGGCGTCACGCCCGTGTCAAATGCCTGTCACGCCCGTGTCGGGGCCGACCCGCAAGCTTGGTCAACATGTCAACTCTGCCGACATCAAACTGCCAGCTCCCCCTGTCACGCCCCCCTGTCACGCCCGTGACTTGGGGCGTGACCGCCACGTTTTCACCCCGAAGTCAAAGCTCCAGTCAAGTCAACCGGTCAGCTCGTGAATAGTGTCGACACGCCCCCCTGTCACGCCCTAGTCACGGGCGTGACCAACCCGAAAAAATGTCTATAAATAACAGCTTCCAGGAAGCTTATTTTGTCCACTTTTTTGACCACTTTGCTTAGGGGAGGTGCTGCCCAATTGGATTTCAAACCTATGTAAGGAGATTTTCTCCCCCCTCTCTCTCTCTTAGTTTGTATTAGGGTTTTTAATTTAATAAAATATGAATCTTTTTCTCTCCATTTGTTTGATTAATCCATTTGAATGCGCCTACTTAAGTAATTTTTCGTTCCTCTTTTTGTATTTCTTTTATGTTTTCATTTTTCTTGCTTTCATAACTTAGTTAGATTTAGGGTTTATCGGCTTTTCTAGCCGTTGTGCCGTCCGTCTAGTTTTCATTTCCCGCACCTTTTTTGATTTAGCTTTTCCTCTTTTTCCTATTTTTTTCATTCATAAGGCTTTATAAAAACTCTCCTAAAAGTGCTATTTTCATTTTTCTTTAACTTAGGCTCTTTAGGATTGTAAAACGTTTTGTCCCCTTTTTGTTTTATTTTCACTTTTTAGGAGTTTTTATAAAAATATAGGAATGAAAATATAGTCGTTATAATTTTTCGCTCACTTTGTTTTATCTTTTTAATTTCAAAACTTTTAGTCCGGTTAATTTTTATTTCATCTTTTTATGCATTTCTACCGCATTCTAGCGGTAGAAATGCAGTTGTTTTAATTTTTCGTCAACTTTCATTTTGCGTTTATTTGCAAAACCTTTTAGCTCGGTTAATTTTTATTTTCACTTTTTATGCATTTCTACCGCATTCTAGCGGTAGAAATGCAGTTGTATTAATTTTTCAGCAACTTGGTTTTTTCTAATTTTTGCAAGTGTGCGTGTGTGTATGAGTTAGGTTTTACTGCTTTATTTCATTTCTGTAGAGTGCGTGTGTGCGTATGCATTTATTTCCGCCTACTCGTTAAGAGTTAAATGGCGCCCTGCTTTCATCTTCTTCCTACTCACTTGAGTAGGAAAACTTAGTGTGTGTGCGTGTGTTCACTTTTCTGTAGAGTGCGTGTGTGTGTTTTACCTTCAAGTAGAGTGTGTGTGTGTATGAGATAAATTTACTCCCGCCCACTCAATTGAGCCGGGACTTGCAATTTTATCGCTTTCTCAATTATGTAGAGTGCGTGCGTGTAGGAGATAATTTTACCGCTTTATTTATCGCTTTCTTCAATTAAGAAGAGTGTGTGTGTGTGTGCATTTATTTCCGCCTACTCGTTAAGAGTTCAATGACGTGCTTTTATTTACCGCCTACTCATTTGAGTAGGTCTTGCTTTATTTAATATTCTTTATGGTTTTGAAGTGTGCGTGAGTGCCTGCATCAATTAGCTTTCAATTTATCTAATCGCCTTTTTTATGTTTTCTCTTATAAATGTTCAGAACCTAAATTTACACTCACGCTTCACTTAAAAACATAAAGCCGTCCCCATACCGATGAGTGGCTAATTTCTTTTAGCCTTCGGCATCGAAGAGCATTGGGACATAAAAAATGATTTGAAATAATTAAAAAACTTTATTTTTATTTTAATTTAAGGACTTAAGGTTTACCCCGGGTTAACGACGCATAGGACCACATAATCGATGTGTGGGCTCTATTTCCGTTATCCATACGCGACGCCGAGAGGCTGCACGTATGGACCGATCCCCCTTGGGTAAAGAGAACCGCGTACGCCCCCTCGAAAGAGGAGAAACGTAGTTCTGCCGGATTGGGTTCCCCACCCAATAGCGGGGTTCTTAGCGTAATGCGGACGTTAAGGGGAATCCTTCGTCGGACTCACGTTCGGTCGAATAGCCTTAGCGCCCAGGTGAGCGATATCCCTAGACCAAGGTGAGCTCATATTCTTGGAACCTCCACGGCCAAGTGCCTTTTATTAATTTAAAAACAAGGTTTAATAATTGTTGAGAGTTATTTTAGTCTTAATTCGATTCGATGCCGAACGTTAACCCGTCATCGAACTAACTTAGCAAAATTCTGCTTTCTTCCTTTCCGTTTTTATTAAACTAAAAAATCCCACCTTACTAATAGTAAGATAATAGTGTTCCCGGAAGAGTAGATATAATCAACGCGTCCCCGAGAATAATACGACCTCGGTATTTTCCCGAATACCGAGTACTACTTGCGATAGGTGCGCTTGCCTCCTTTCGTTAGAAAACTCGATCTTCTAACCGGTCCGCGGAATCTGACCATTTCGAACCACCCACAGTAGGTCTCTGTTCCGCGGCCATCAAGTTTTTGGCGCCGTTGCCGGGGAATCTTGTTGTTATATTGAATCCGGACTCTATTAATTTTACTTTATTTTCAAATAAAAAAATTTTATACAAAAAAAAAAAAAAATCCCCCCCCCCCCGTTTTCGTTTTTTTTTGGGTGTATGACCCGTGGACAACCTTCGAGTTCTGAAAATCTTGACTTCGACCCCGAGATCGACCGCTCTCTTGCGCGTATCCGATCTCTCCGTCGAATTCCTTTTTCAGACCCCGTAGAATCTATCGGAGAACCCTCTTCTTCTTCTATGGCCGACCCCCCCTAATAATGCCCAACCGGTCGAGCGTACTATGTCTTATTACGCTCGGCCCAATTTGGATGATACGGGGTCGAGTATTGTTCGGCCCGCGGTGGCCAACAATAATTTCGAAATTAAGTCAAGTGTGATTCAGATGATCCAAAATGCCGTGCAGTTCGACGGACAGCCGGATGAGGACCCCAACAATCACTTGTCTAATTTTCTTGAAATTTGCGATACTTTTAAAATTAATGGCGTCACTGATGACGCCATTCGTTTGCGCCTTTTTCCGTTCTCTCTTAAGTCCAAGGCTAAGGCGTGGTTACTCTCCCTCCCGCGGGGATCCATCACGTCCTGGGCGGAGTTGGCCGAGAAATTCCTTACGAAGTATTTTCCGCCCGCCAAAACTGCAAGATTGCGGGCGGACATATCTTCATTCGTCCAAAACGACTCCGAGTCTCTTTACGAGACTTGGGAACGCTTTAAGGAGTTCCTCCGCCGGTGCCCGCACCACGCTCTGCCAACGTGGTTGCAGGTACAAATTTTTTATAATGGACTGAATAGTCAGACGCGTCAAATGATTGACGCGGCTGCCGGGGGCACTCTGAACAATAAGACCCCCGAGGCCGCCCAGGCCCTTTTCGAGGAAATGGCGGTGAACGCCTACCAGTGGAATGTCCCGCGGGCGCGCCCTAAGCAGGCGGGCATTTTTGAAGTGGATGCCACAGCTCAGTTAGCCCTCCAAGTGGAAAGGTTAACTAAGCAGGTGGCGGAGATGTCTGTTGCCTCCTCCACTCCGCCTTGTTTTCTCCCCCCCTCCAACGTATGCGTAGTCGACGAATTCGTGGACTACATGGGAAATCCGGTGCGTCCCTCATTTCAAAACAACCCTTATAGTAGCCACTATAATCCGGGTTGGAGGAACCATCCGAATTTCTCCTGGAGCAACCCGAACAACGCGCAGCGTCCCCCTCCCCCTCCTTTTGCGCCGACGCTTCCTCCTCCCCCTCCTATGAAGCCATCCCCGGTGGAGGAAAATTTTAATCGTTATGTCGCGTCCAACGAGTCTAATATCCGGAACATCACCGGATCGCTAAAAAATTTAGAACTCCAGGTTGGACAGCTGGCGCGACTCATGTCAGAACGCGCCATGGGGGCACTGCCAGGGAACACGGAGCCCAATCCAAGGGAATCCGCCAACGCTATAACCCTCCGTAGCGGTAAGGAGGTGGTCGATCCAAAACGGATCGATCCTCAGGTACAAATTTCACCTCCTTCCCCTCTTCCCTCTTCTTCGTCTACGCAGCCTCTACCAATTTTAAGTGAAAAATCTATTTTAAACAAGGCGTTGCCCTACCCGCATAAATTAGATAAAGAGCGAGTTAACGCGCAATACGAAAAATTTATTTTATTACTTAAACAAATTCACATTAATGTTCCTTTTTGCGAGGCTATCTCGCAAATGCCTAAGTATGCGAAATTTTTAAAAGAACTACTTTCTAATAAACGCAAACTCGAGGATATTTCGCATATATCTCTCAACTCTGTCTGCTCGGCGGCGATTACTAATAAATTGCCCTCAAAACAAAACGACCCGGGACGGTTCTCCATCCCGTGCCTTTTTGGCAATGTGTTAGTAAAGTACGCTTTAGCAGACCTAGGCGCGAGCATTAATTTGATGCCGTTCTCGCTCTTCCTTCGTCTAGGTTTGGGTACTCCTTCTCCTACCAATATGCGCATCCAACTAGCGGATCGCTCGGTTAGGTTCCCCATCGGGGTTGTTGAGGACGTCCTTGTCCGAGTAGATAAGTTCACCTTCCCGGTGGACTTCGTCATCTTGGACATCGAGGAAGACGCCAACGTACCAATAATACTTGGTCGCCCTTTCCTCGCAACCTCGCGTGCGTTAATTGATGTAAGTAATGGTCAGCTTCTCCTTCGGGTAGGAGACGACCAAGTTACTTTTTCTATTAACCCCTCTATGGAAGAATCGTCGCCGAGCGACGATTTCTGCTATTCTTTAGATTCCTTTTATGGAGATTGTTCTTCTCCAATTTTCGAGTCCGAATTTTTAAGCGAAAATATTTTTTCTCTCGAAAATTTTTATTGCGATGAGGATGTATCTTCCGATATGCCTTTTGAACCAATTGGTTCAAAAGACATTAGCTCTAAAACCTCGCTAGAAGAACCGCCAACCCTAGACCTCAAACCACTACCTGAATCCCTTAAATACGCCTTTTTGGGAAAAAATGATACACTCCCCGTTATCATTTCTTCGTATTTAAGCGATTCAGAGACCTCCGATTTATTGGAGGTTTTGCTTAAACATCGCCACGCAATTGCGTGGCAAATTTCTGACCTAAAGGGGATTAACCCTTCCTTCTGCACTCACAAAATTTTCTTAAACGATAATTGCCGCACAACCATTCAGCCGCAGCGGCGTCTTAACCCAAACATGAAAGACGTCGTGAAAGCTGAAATAATTAAATTATTAGATGCGGGGATTATTTATCCCATTTCTGATAGTGCATGGGTTAGTCCCATTCATGTCGTGCCCAAGAAGGGCGGTCTAACCGTAGTGGCGAATGAGCACAACGAGCTCGTCCCAACTCGTACTGTTACGGGTTGGCGCGTGGTCATCGATTATCGCAAACTTAATGATGCCACCCGCAAGGACCATTTCCCACTACCGTTCCTTGACCAAATTCTCGAGCGTCTTTCCGGTCATCCTTTTTATTGTTTTCTCGATGGTCTATCGGGGTTTTTCCAAATCCCCATTTCCCCCGAGGACCAAGAGAAAACAACTTTTACCTGCCCCTTTGGCACCTTCGCATATCGAAGAATGCCATTTGGCCTCTGCAATGCGCCGGCTACATTCCAACGATGTATGCTAGCGATTTTTGGCGAGCTGGTAGAAGATATTATGGAAATATTTATGGATGACTTTTCTGTATTCGGATGCTCATTCCCGAATTGTCTTCGTAATCTTGATCGTGTCCTCCAGCGATGCGAGGACACGAATCTTGTTTTAAATTGGGAAAAATGTAACTTTATGGTTCGAGGAGGTTTGGTCCTCGGCCATAAGATTTCGATTAAGGGGATAGAGGTCGATAAGGCTAAAGTAGAAATTATTGAAAAACTTCCTCAGCCGACGAACATAAAATCCATTAGGAGTTTCTTAGGCCACGCAGGCTTTTATAGACGTTTTATTCAAGATTTTTCAAAAATAACAAAGCCGCTTACTCACCTCTTGGAAAAGGAATCACCTTTTGTCTTTAGTAGCGACTGCGAGTCTGCATTTAATTTTATAAAACAAAAGCTTATCAATTCTCCAATTCTAGTGGCCCCTAATTGGTCCCTTCCGTTCGAAATCATGTGCGACGCTAGTGATATTGCCTTAGGCGCCGTTCTTGGCCAACGCGTAGAAAAACATTTTCATCCTATTTATTACGCTAGCAAGACGCTCACTTCCGCACAAGTGAATTACACGACGACGGAAAAGGAACTCTTAGCCGTCGTTTTCGCTTTCGATAAGTTTCGCTCGTATCTTACGCTATCTAAAGTTATCGTTTTTACCGATCACTCCGCCCTTAAGTATCTACTAGCCAAAACCGATGCAAAACCCCGCCTTCTTCGATGGGTTCTCCTCCTTCAAGAGTTTGATTTGGAGATCCGGGATAAGAAGGGCGCGGAGAATCTTGCGGCAGACCACCTCTCCCGTTTAGATAATTTCGGTGCGGAAGCGCTCGTCGAATCTGAAATAAATGACAGATTCCCCGAGGAACGTCTTCTCGCCATTCGTTCGTCTTCGTCATCTTCTCCTTGGTTCGCAGATTTTGCGAACTATTTAGTCGCGCGGGTACTTCCAAAAGATTTCTCAAGTCATCAAAAGAAGAAATTCTTTTCCGACTTGAAAAATTTCTTTTGGGATGACCCTTTTCTTTTCCGTATCTGTGCGGACCAAGCGGTTCGAAGATGCGTCGCGGGAGTGGAGTGCACGCAAATATTGAGGCACTGCCACGAGGGTCCAGCCGGGGGGCACTATCAAGCCAACCGGACCGCTAGGAAGGCGCTAGAGGCGGGCTACTTTTGGCCCACTCTCTTCAAAGACGCGCACAATTTTGTGCGCGCATGCGATAGCTGTCAGCGGTCGGGTAACATCTCGCGTCGAGACGAGATGCCCCAAAATATGTTTTTAGAATGCGAAGTTTTCGATTTATGGGGCATAGATTTTGTAGGCCCCCTGCCTCCTTCTTATAAAAATTCGTATATTTTAGTGGCGGTCGACTACGTATCAAGGTGGGCGGAAGCGCAAGCTCTCCCCACCAACGATGCGCGAGTCGTCGTTACATTTCTAAAAAAATTATTTTCTCGCTTCGGCACACCTCGCGCAATTGTTAGTGATAGGGGAACGCATTTCTGTAACGCTCTAATGGCTAAGACGTTAGCTAAATATGGAGTCACGCACAAACTTGCCACCCCTTACCACCCGCAAACAAGTGGCCAAGTTGAGGTAGTAAATCGAGAAATAAAACGCATATTAGAAAAAACCGTTTCACTTAATAGGAAAGATTGGTCCGCTAAGCTTGACGACGCGTTATGGGCGTATCGTACGGCGTACAAAACCGCTACTGGTTGTACCCCGTTTCGATTAGTCTATGGCAAAGCGTGCCATTTACCCGTAGAATTGGAGCACCGCGCACTTTGGGCATTAAAACTCTTAAACCTCGACTCCAACTTAGCCGCTCAGAATAGAAAACTGCAACTAAACGAGCTCGATGAATGGCGTGCGAACGCTTACGAGAGCAATAAGTTCTATAAGGAGCGTTCTAAGTTTTATCACGATCGAAAAATTAAAACCCCAAAAATCTTTTCTCCGGGCGATCTAGTCCTTCTTTACAATTCACGTCTTAGGCTTTTCCCGGGTAAGCTAAAATCGCGATGGTTCGGCCCCTTCAAGGTTGAAGAGGTTTGGCCATATGGGACCGTACTCGTCTCCCACCCCGAAAAAGGCACTTTTAAGGTGAACGGTAATCGGTTAAAGTCTTATATAGCGGGCGACCCTGTGATCAGTAGGAGCGAAACCATAACCCTTCTCCATATATAAACCCGCCACTATAGTCAAGCTACGCGACTATAAACAAAGCGCTCCTGGGAGGCACCCCACGTCTATCTTTTTTTTACGTCTTTATTTATTATGTTTTCTATTTTTCTAATAACTGCAGGGTTTCTAGTGGGCTTCCCCGCGCGCGGATCAGGGACGTTTTCTGCCCCCCTCTTTTTCCCTTCTTTGTACATATTCCTGCTATTTTGTTCCTCATGCTTAACATACAACATTGGGGACAATGTTGGATCTAAGTATGGGGGTGTTTTCATATTTTCGTACTTTCTTTTTTTTCATTTACAAAACAAAACAAAACAAAAAAAAAATTATATAACAAAAAAAAAAAAAAAAAAAAAAAAATTTCAAAAACAAAAACAAAAAAATATATATAACACAAAAACACAAAAAAAATTTACTTTTAATTAAAAAATTTTTTGAAGTTTCATTTTTGAAACTTTTACTTATTTTTAGCTTTGTCCGCGAGATCCGGCTCATCGAGCCATCCACATATCGAGTCATCTCGCGGCAGCCTAGTTTATATTTTTGTAAATATTCTTGTAAATATTTTTTGTAAATAAATTTTATAAGTACTCTTTGTAAATATTCTTTCTCTTTCCCCTCTCCCTTTTTCTCTCTCATCCTTGTAAAAATTTTTAATTCTTCCCAAATTTTTGTAAATAGAATGAAATTTTCATAAAAATACAAAAAAATTCACAAAACTTAAAAAAAATCCAAAAAATTTTATTCTCGCATTTTTTTTTCTTTTTAGTATGTATATATTAAAGATACAAAAATACAAAAAAAATTACAAAAAAAAAAAAAAAAAAGAACATAACTTCAAAAAAAATTTTCAAAAAAAAAAAAAAAAAAAAAAAAAAAAAAATTAAAAAAACTATTATGAAACAAATAAATCAAACATTTCATTCTTAAGTTTCTTGCTATCCAATACTTTCGTTTTGAGTTTATTTATATGCGAATTTGATAAATTCTTTGTTCACTATTCGTTTGTTAATTATAGATTGAAAAATCTAAATAGCCGGGGTTAAGTTTTAAAGAATTTATTATACTTTGTTAAAAATAGGGGACTTGCTTTAGGCACTACTTCTAATTTTTCATAGATAGGAGCATGTGTACCATGTTAGAAAATAACGACTATAGAATTCAATTATGCTTGCTTTTAGCTTTCTGAAAAATTGGAACGTACAATTTATAAAGGTTGCTCTCAATTATTTTTCAATTAAAAATCTAGTTCTCTTTTCTCCCCTTACTTATCATAACCGACTTGGTATGATAAAATTATTTTCCCAAAAAGAAAAAGATCTTATGTCAATGGGAATAAGATTTCATTCCGTAAACATAGGCACCCAATAAATTAAAAGATTGTACGTTACGGAGTAAGAGGATAAAATTCACTACTCCAACACATATACATTGGGTTATTTTTATGAAGAAAGAAAACATTTTATGTTAAGGAAAATAAGATTTCGTTTTCCTTTAACATCCAAATCCAAAAAAAATGGAGGTTCGAGAAAAAAAATAACCTCGCCTCAAAATCCAAGCATCTTCATAAACCAACATTAACCGCCCCCCTTAGCCATTTTCATGATTCTAGAATTAATTCAAATTTTTTTTGAGAGCATAATTCGTAAATTGCATTATTTCCGATAACACTCCTATAAGCTAAGGTTCGTATAACTCCAAACTATTTTCTGTTAATCTAGCCAATACAATTATTGCTTTCTATTTGATTACATCAAGAAGTCTTTTGGCCAAAACTTTTGCCCTGTTTAAATCATCAAAATAATTTTAGGACTTAACTCTTATACCCCGTATATTTTTATTTGATCTCTCTTATAATTAATTTAGCGGTAGCGGAACTTAGGTTTTTTTACTATTCCTTATAAGTTCACCTCAAACTTTTGCTCTGGAATAGCAAAAGCTTAAGTATGGGGGTGTTTGATGAGTTGTAATTATACCTATATTTTCGTATTTTATTTAAGTCCGTTTCGTTTATTTTTTGTCTTTTTATTAGTTTAAATTCAATAAATTGCTTGTTTTTGTAAATATTATTTCTAACTTAGCTTAATTTTTATTCCAGGAAAATTCCAGAAAAAAGTCCAAAAAGTCAGAAAAATCGGCCGACACGCCCGTGTCAATTGGCCGACACGCCCGTGTCACGCCAGCCCGACGATCGCCGACCACAGATGCCAGCTCGACGATCGGCCATCGTCAAACCCAGCCCGACACGCCCGGCGTCACGCCCGTGTCAAATCCTGTCACGCCCGTGTCGGGGCCGACCCGCAAGCTTGGTCAACATGTCAACTCTGCCGACATCAAACTGCCAGCTCCCCCTGTCACGCCCCCCTGTCACGCCCGTGACTTGGGGCGTGACCGCCACGTTTTCACCCCGAAGTCAAAGCTCCAGTCAAGTCAACCGGTCAGCTCGTGAATAGTGTCGACACGCCCCCCTGTCACGCCCTAGTCACGGGCGTGACCAACCCGAAAAAATGTCTATAAATAACAGCTTCCAGGAAGCTTATTTTGTCCACTTTTTTGACCACTTTGCTTAGGGGAGGTGCTGCCCAATTGGATTTCAAACCTATGTAAGGAGATTTTCTCCCCCCTCTCTCTCTCTTAGTTTGTATTAGGGTTTTTAATTTAATAAAATATGAATCTTTTTCTCTCCATTTGTTTGATTAATCCATTTGAATGCGCCTACTTAAGTAATTTTTCGTTCCTCTTTTTGTATTTCTTTTATGTTTTCATTTTTCTTGCTTTCATAACTTAGTTAGATTTAGGGTTTATCGGCTTTTCTAGCCGTTGTGCCGTCCGTCTAGTTTTCATTTCCCGCACCTTTTTTGATTTAGCTTTTCCTCTTTTTCCTATTTTTTTCATTCATAAGGCTTTATAAAAACTCTCCTAAAAGTGCTATTTTCATTTTTCTTTAACTTAGGCTCTTTAGGATTGTAAAACGTTTTGTCCCCTTTTTGTTTTATTTTCACTTTTTAGGAGTTTTTATAAAAATATAGGAATGAAAATATAGTCGTTATAATTTTTCGCTCACTTTGTTTTATCTTTTTAATTTCAAAACTTTTAGTCCGGTTAATTTTTATTTCATCTTTTTATGCATTTCTACCGCATTCTAGCGGTAGAAATGCAGTTGTTTTAATTTTTCGTCAACTTTCATTTTGCGTTTATTTGCAAAACCTTTTAGCTCGGTTAATTTTTATTTTCACTTTTTATGCATTTCTACCGCATTCTAGCGGTAGAAATGCAGTTGTATTAATTTTTCAGCAACTTGGTTTTTTCTAATTTTTGCAAGTGTGCGTGTGTGTATGAGTTAGGTTTTACTGCTTTATTTCATTTCTGTAGAGTGCGTGTGTGCGTATGCATTTATTTCCGCCTACTCGTTAAGAGTTAAATGGCGCCCTGCTTTCATCTTCTTCCTACTCACTTGAGTAGGAAAACTTAGTGTGTGTGCGTGTGTTCACTTTTCTGTAGAGTGCGTGTGTGTGTTTTACCTTCAAGTAGAGTGTGTGTGTGTATGAGATAAATTTACTCCCGCCCACTCAATTGAGCCGGGACTTGCAATTTTATCGCTTTCTCAATTATGTAGAGTGCGTGCGTGTAGGAGATAATTTTACCGCTTTATTTATCGCTTTCTTCAATTAAGAAGAGTGTGTGTGTGTGTGCATTTATTTCCGCCTACTCGTTAAGAGTTCAATGGCGTGCTTTTATTTACCGCCTACTCATTTGAGTAGGTCTTGCTTTATTTAATATTCTTTATGGTTTTGAAGTGTGCGTGAGTGCCTGCATCAATTAGCTTTCAATTTATCTAATCGCCTTTTTTATGTTTTCTCTTATAAATGTTCAGAACCTAAATTTACACTCACGCTTCACTTAAAAACATAAAGCCGTCCCCATACCGATGAGTGGCTAATTTCTTTTAGCCTTCGGCATCGAAGAGCATTGGGACATAAAAAATGATTTGAAATAATTAAAAAACTTTATTTTTATTTTAATTTAAGGACTTAAGGTTTACCCCGGGTTAACGACGCATAGGACCACATAATCGATGTGTGGGCTCTATTTCCGTTATCCATACGCGACGCCGAGAGGCTGCACGTATGGACCGATCCCCCTTGGGTAAAGAGAACCGCGTACGCCCCCTCGAAAGAGGAGAAACGTAGTTCTGCCGGATTGGGTTCCCCACCCAATAGCGGGGTTCTTAGCGTAATGCGGACGTTAAGGGGAATCCTTCGTCGGACTCACGTTCGGTCGAATAGCCTTAGCGCCCAGGTGAGCGATATCCCTAGACCAAGGTGAGCTCATATTCTTGGAACCTCCACGGCCAAGTGCCTTTTATTAATTTAAAAACAAGGTTTAATAATTGTTGAGAGTTATTTTAGTCTTAATTCGATTCGATGCCGAACGTTAACCCGTCATCGAACTAACTTAGCAAAATTCTGCTTTCTTCCTTTCCGTTTTTATTAAACTAAAAAATCCCACCTTACTAATAGTAAGATAATAGTGTTCCCGGAAGAGTAGATATAATCAACGCGTCCCCGAGAATAATACGACCTCGGTATTTTCCCGAATACCGAGTACTACTTGCGATAGGTGCGCTTGCCTCCTTTCGTTAGAAAACTCGATCTTCTAACCGGTCCGCGGAATCTGACCATTTCGAACCACCCACAGTAGGTCTCTGTTCCGCGGCCATCAGGTAATGGGTAGGGTTAACACAGATACCTATACTAGTAGGACCACCGGGGGGATATGATTAACCGTCAAGGTGAGGATTACATTAAAGGAATAAGACTTGGTTGGTCCCCTATAGGATACTACTAGACCATGAGTGGTAGAGTGCAAGTCCCGGGTAACAATAACAGAGGCCGGCGGAAGACCGTCGCCCTCCTAATAACATCTTAAGTCATTAGTATAATGCTAGAGAAGCAACGAGAGCTGGGTGTGAATCCTGGGTAGACACTTATAAAAGTAAATATTCTTGCGAAAGTAAACTTTGGGCATCAGCCCATCATAGTTCCTAGTGCCCCCGAGAGCCCTTCACTGGGCATGCCCTGGGCAGTCGTAGGATTAACCTTAAATCGCTAAGTATAATAACCCTTAGACAAGAGTAGTCTAATAGGTTAAGGATCATGATATCATTCTCACCTGTGTAGGGTTGGAGGGATTTGTGGTAATATTCTCACCCGTGTAGGGTTGGAGGGATTCAGGGCAGTTTGGCCCTGTGAGCTGGAGGCTCGAGTTGAAGTACTTGCATGAGCATAAACAAAATAGTGGCGGGTCATGTGGTACTGGGCCAATCATCACACCGATGGCTGTACGGTGACTCAGGTGAGGTATCCGGGTGGAGGGGCCAGTATATTATTTATATTGCGGTCTGTAGACAATCCCCAAAGACCCACACCCGACCTAACATTACTGATGGGTAGTCAGCAATTAGCACGCAATACTCTAGTGTGTACCTAGGACGTGTACAAAGGCGTATGGGAGAGTTCTAGGCTTGGTAGTGTGCATACCCTCCTAGAAAGCAGAAGCACCCGTTCCGCTGCTGCTGTAGCACCAACGGTGGTACCTGAGAGTGATGCTAGCTCTCGAAAAGTGGGAACTAAAGGTCTGGGATCTCAGAGTCGTGTGCGTTTGTTGCACTTGCATGTTTCATAATTCATAGCATAACATTCATTCACATTAGGTCATACGCTCCATGGATCCTAATTATATAAATTAGTATGGGCTCTTTTATATGATAAGTTAATTTTCAAAACTCTAATTTATAAGTTTGTATGGGCATTCATATAAGTTAGGGTACTTTTATGATGGTAGTGTAGTAGTAGCATAGCTTCTCTTACTGCTCTTTACTTCAGCTTTTACTTACTTCAGTTCTATACTTTATTATTGCACTTGTACTTCTTACATAGAACTACTAGAGTAGAACTACTAATACTCCTCATATACTTGTTAATATAGTGCCACTGTCACCTGTTTATACTTGATACCCCTTATTGTCCTCTGCTTCGTCCTCCCGCTCGGTACCTAGGAGTTACGGGGCGAGATGCGAAGGAAATGACTTAGTCTTTTTGACTAATGGTCGGTTACCAAATCATTTTAGGAGCTTGAGGAGATGGAGCACCAGCACGACTAGCAGGACGAGGGGGCAGGGCATGAGGAGAAGATACCGCTACCACCGACTACTACTACTGTGCGTCTTCAGGTGGGATGAGATGATGATATAGTTAGCTTCCGCTTTTGTTTTGAGAGAGAGAGAGATTAATGATATTCATGTACAGGGCATAAGCCCTTTTTACTTTTGTACTCATTATGGACTGTATATGTTGTGTACTCTTCATTTTACATATATATGATTAGTACTGTGACTGTGGACTATTGCGCTATGCTCTGCTTATATACTTCTATTTCTCAAATTGGCCGACAGGTTTATGATCGTAATAGCCAGCATAATTGGCGACTTGCGGTGTCGACTAACCCGTGAGTTAGTGTCACCGCAAGGCGGCAGTTCTTGGCATAAGATCCGGGAGAGCTCCTAAAAAGGGGAGTCGGATCTTACAAACTGGTATCACTTGAACAAACGATCATAAGAGAAAGAAGTCCACAACACTGGAACACCCCGCTCGAGCATTAGTTTGCGGAAAAACTATGCAGCGGAAGCAATGGTGTGCCCATGTGTAAAAAGTCACATAAAACAATCCATTAAGCAATGAGTTAGGCAAATTTTGACGTAAATCTTATCTTTATGCAGCCTCCGCAGGTCGCCCTGCCGCAGAATATGGTTCCTCCCCCTCCAGCTTCCACTCCCTTCTTGTAGACGGAGATGGGGCAAACTTTGACGGCTATCCTGGAAGCCTTCAAAGCCCAGCAGGTCCCGGCTCAACAGCCAAATCCGGGGTCGAACTGGTTGAGTTCATTCAATAGCCTGTCCCCGCCGATGTACCACGGGACATAGGATGCTGTGAAGAATGAAGAGTGGCTGGAGGCCATACAGGAGCTGCTAGCAGGCATCAGCTGCCCTGTCAGCCAGGCAGTTCCTCTAGCCACCTCTGTACTGGATGCTCATGCAAAGAGATGGTGCAAGTCCGTGAGAGATTCCATTTATGCTGATAGGGAGATGATGGACATCTCATGGGATGAGTTTATCGATACCTTCTTGGATCACTATGTGTCCACCACGGACAGGGATGTGTTGGAAGAGAGGTTTCTGAACCTCAAGCAGGGGACCAGGTCTGTGATCGAGTATCAAAGGGAGTTCTCCAATCTGGCTATATTTGCCGGGATCCATGTCTTGGATGATAGGAAGTATGCCAAGAGATTCTACCATGGGCTCATAGATTCCTTGAGGAAGCCCATACTATTCATCTCTCATGGCACCTCGACACAGATCATAGAGATGGCCAAAAAGCTGGAGGCCGAATAGCTGATGGTGTCGAGCAGAGAGAAGAGACCACTTGATGGGACATCATCCGGAGAAGGCAGCAAAGGCCCTCAGAGAGGCAAGGTGATTGGGAATAAGAGGGGTGGGGGACGTCATCGTCCCAACTTCAGATAGGAGCAGAGGCCTCCTACAGTGCTAGCTCCCCCACCTCTACAGATACACAGCCCGATGAGATAGGAGGATTGTAGCCAGAGACAGGTAGTCTGTTTTGGGTGCCACCAGTCGGGGCACTATAGATCTAAATTCCCACAACAGTTTCATCAACTTCCTCCTCCTCCTCCCAACCTACAGTGGCCCCTTTGGTGCAGCAGGGCCGAGGTTGAGGATGAGGACGGGGCCGAGGCCGAGTACATTACGGCCGAGGCCGAGACCGGGAGCAGATGTATGGGTTAGACCTCGCCAAGCCGAGGAATCCTGAGGAGGTCATCACAGGTATTTAAGACTATTGTTAATTTATTTAAATCTTCAATTATATAGTACCCTGACATCATAGAATAATAGTTTATTTAAACCCAACAACCTCAGGCATAGTCATGATCAGCGGCAAGCCCGCTCGTACCTTGTTCGACACGGGTACCTCTAACTTGTTCGTTTCTGAGGCCTTTATAGAAGGATTGGATGGCGTGGAGAGGTTCCCGGGCCTAGAGATGAGGGTGCGTCTACCCGATGGGTTAGAGCTACGGACCACTGTCCATTGTAATATGGAGGCCGAGATTGGTGGCAAGGCATTTGAGGCACCGACGACGGTCTTGAGATTACCAGATTTTGACTTTATCTTGGGCATGATGTGGTTACACTGGAATCATGCCCAGATCGATTGCCCGTCGAAAAGAATCACACTGAGGCACAACAACTCCTTTGTCATCATCGAAGGTATTAGACCTATCTCCCACATATTACTATCTTTTGTACAGGCTGTGAAGGCCCACGAGCAGGGAGAGGAGGTATACGTTATATGCTTCGAGATGGCAGGAGCAGAAGCTTCCCTTGTTGACATCCCGGTGGTTCGGGATTTCTCTGATGTATTCCCGGAGAAATTGCCCGGATTACCGCCAGCTAGAGATATGGACTTCCGGATACAGTTGATGCCAGGAGCGAGGCCTGCGTCTCGGGCACCTTACAGGATGGCTCCAAGGAGCTGGCGGAGTTCAGGACCCAACTTCAGGAGCTAGTGGAGTCAGGGTTTGTTCGGCCCAGTTCATCACCGTGGGGAGCACCGGTACTATTTGTCAAGAAGAAGGATGGGTCATTGCGACTCTGCATTGACTATCGGGAGTTGAACCGGTTAACAGTTCGGAACATATACCCGTTGCCTTTGATCGATGAACTATTTGATCTGCTCCAGGGAGCCTTCTGGTTCTCCAAGCTGGATTTACGATCCGGGTATTATCAGATGTGAATTCAAGAGGAAGACATTCCAAAGACAGCCTTCAGTTCTCGTTATGGGTTGTACGAGTTCACGGTGTTGCCTTTCGGGCTCACGAATGCACCTTCCGTATTCATGAGTCTGATGAACCGTGTCTTCGAACCCTACCTGGATAGGTTTGTTATAGTATTCATTGACGACGTCTTGGTCTACTCCTAGATAAGGGAGAAGCATAAGCAACACTTGGCACAAGTATTGGAGAAGCTGAAGGAGTATCAGATGTATGCTAAATTCTCTAAGTGTCAGTTCTGGTTACAAGAGGTGGCATTCTTAGGGGATTCCATCAGCGGAGCTGGATTGGTCGTGGATCTGACCAAGGTATAGACAGTGAGAGATTGGCAGCGGCCAAAATCAGCTTCCGACATACGCAGTTTTCTGGGACTCGCAGGTTACTACCGCAAGTTCGTGGAGGGGTTTTCAAGGATAGCACTCCCCCTCACGTACTTAACAAAGAAAGAGGCAGCGTTTACTTGGACAGAGAGATGCGAGGCAGCATTTCAGGAGCTAAAGGACAGGCTCACCTCTTACCCTATCCTTGCACTTCCATCTGGGAAGGAAGGATTTCAGATTTACACTGATGCCGCATACCAGGGGATGGGTGCTGTCCTGATACAGCACAATCATGTCATCGCTTATGCTTCGAGACAGTTGAAGAAGCATGAGCAAAATTACCCAGTGCACGATTTGGAGCTCGGAGCCATAGTATTCGCACTCAAGATTTGGAAACATTACTTATACGGGGTTCATTGTGACATTTTCTCGGATCACAAGAACCTTAAGTACATCGACACACAGAAGTACTTGAACCTTCGCTAGAGGAGATGGTTGGAGTTTTTATGTGATTATGACTATAAGGTGCACTATCACTCAGGGAAGGCGAACACCGTAGCAGATGCATTGAGTAGGAGAGCCAGCACTACTGGACCAGAGCCCCGGGTGATGGCCTTAGAGTTGACCCGAATGATGGAAGAGATGCACATTACCATGGTGTCCGAGTCGGAGCCAGAGCTATACAGGAAGTACTTGGGCTCCTTAGTCATGGAGTGTAACATTCAGGACCACATTCGGGCACAACAGAGATCAGATACAACATTGGAGCTACTATTCAGAGCCCTGGAAGCGGGCAAGACGGAGGACTATTCGCTGCTTGATGGCCTTATTCACTTTTATGATCACATCTACATCCTCGCAGGTGGTGGTATCCGGGAGGATATTCTCAGGGAGGCACACTGTTCTCATTATTCAGTACACCCCGGTATCACCAAGATGACAGCTAATTTGCGGAGGGGTTTTTACTGGCCGGGGATGAAGAGGGGGATCATCCATTTTGTGACACAGTGCGAGATGTGCCAGCGGGTGAAGGCAGAGTGCAAGAGCCCGAGAGGGCTATTATAGCCATTGTCAGTGCCAGAGTGGAAGTTCGAGGACATCTCTATGGACTTCGTACATGGGTTGCCTCACTCCCACTCTGGACACGATTCTATTTGGGTCATCATCGATTGACTGACCAAGGTGGCACGATTCATACCGGTGCGGAAGGACAACCTAGTTGCTGTGTTGGTGAGATTGTTCGTGGAGCAGTTCGTTAGGTACCATGACGTCCCCAGGATGATTGTCTCGGATTGTGACGGTCGGTTCACTTCTAGGGAGTGGAGGGAAGTGCAGGCATATTTGGGCTCTCAGCTTTCTTTTAGCACTGCCTTCGATCCACAGACCAACGGCCAGACGGAGAGGACCAACAGGACTATAGAGGATCTGTTGCGTCTGTGCATACTTGACACGGGAAAGCCTTGGGAGTGACTGTTGCCACTTATCGAGTTCTCCTACGACAATAGTCACCAGACGAGCATTAGGATGGCCCCGTATGAGGCTTTATATGGGAGGAAATGCTGGACACCCCTTTCTTGGGTTCAGGATGTGGACCCCCGAGCTCTTGGTTCTTATTATGTAGAGGATACGGAGGCTCAGATTCGACTGATCAGGGATCGGATGTTGGAGGCTCAAAGTAGGCAGGACAAGTACTACGATGCACGACATCTGAAGGTGGAGTTCTAGGTGGGAGATAGAGTGTTCTTGAAGATATGCTTGGTGCATGGTGTCTCTCAGGTGTGGAGACACAAGAAGCTCAATCCACGATATTTGGGGCCATACTTGATCTTTGAGCGGATCGGTCCTCTTGCTTATAGACTGCAGCTGCCACCAGAGTTGGGGACCTTGCACGACATCTTTCATGTCTCTTCACTATGGAGAGCACTCCTTCGGCCGGAGCAGCACATTACTACTATAGCTGGCCCGATAACACCTGATAGATCAGTTCGTTTGAAGCCGATCCGGATCGATGATACAATCGTCCGAGTGTTGCGGAAGAAGGTCCCTCTTGTGAAGGTGTTGTGGTCCAATCATGGACGGGAGGAGCACACCTGGGAGCTGATGGACCTGATGATGGAGCAACACCAGGAGCTTTTCACTTCAGGTATGCCTTAGTTTTATCTTTAAAATTCCTTAATTACTTGCAAGTAGAACCCCGTAGGACCGAACTTAAATTTTGGGGACGAAATTATTTTTTTGTTTATTGGGATTTGTAACATCCCATTTTTAATTAGGCCCCTCAACTTAGATTGGGTTAGGCATGGGGTGGGTGATAGGGATATTTAGCTAGGTTTGACCCTAGAAGGTGGGGTGTAGCCAAGTGGGGCCCACTATAGGGCCCAAGTCAAATTAGCCTAAATAGGGATCTTAGCCACACAATGACCCCACAACATTGCCCTAACCCTAAAAACAATCTAATTGGACACTAAGACATGTCATTGGGTCACCCCTTGACCCAAGTTGACCGAAGTCAACCCTGACCCTAATTTGGTCAAACCTTTAACCATAGGCCCACTTAGCCCAAGTAGAACATCACCTTGACCCAACCCAAGTTGGGTAGTGCCATTGAGGTCATTACCTTCAAGTGGGGTCAGCCCACTTATCATGGTTGTCCAAGTCAACTCCAAAGTCAACAAGTCAACATATTGACCTAAGGAGGAAAAAATTTGCTAAGCCCACTCCCCTTGGGCTAAGCCCACCAAACTTGGCCCATGACCAACCCAAGTGGTCAAGGACAACCAGCACCCCTCTGAATTAAGAGAGAGAATACATGCATGGGGGTAAAATGGGAATTTTAGGAGAGAGAAGGTGAGAAGAGGAAAAGAGGGAATGGTAGCCACATGGCCTCATTCCTTCTGCCCAAGCTTGCTGACCGGCCTCCCAAAATAATTTTAGAGGAAATTAGGGCATGGTGGACACTTGGCACCATGAGTGAAGTATCCAAATCCAAAACCCGAGCTCACCTTGGAGTTATCTCCTCATACACCCACTCCCATCCAAAACTACCCCCTCCATTAGCTTCAAAACGAGGAATCGACTGGAATTCGATAGCTGGAGCAAGGAATTATCTGGAGAAACAAGGAAATGGGAAGGAGATCACTAGAGCAGCTCGACCATGGCCAACCGCTGCCAAGCTCGTCATCACGCCCCATTATCGGTTTGTTTCACCACCCCTTTACTCGTACTAGCTTCTTAGCTCATCTAGGAGAGACATCGGGCTCAATTGAGCTCGATACCATGCGAGAAAAATGAGAAATTCCAATGCTTTTCTCCTTGCTCGGGATCGCCGAAGGAGCCAACTCCGGCGGCTTCACCGTCGGGAAACGCTAGCCACCACCTCAATGGAGGTGGTTGCGACAACCGCCGGCGGTGGTGGTGGCTCAGCTGGTCGGAAATAGCCAGGCAAGTCGGCCCAGCAGAAATCAATCTGGGCCGTTGGCTGATTGGGAACGATGAGCCGATACCGTCTGTTTTATTAAATTAATTATTAAATGTTATTTTATGATTTCATTTAAATGTTGTCACATATATGCTGTGATGTTGCAAGATAAATTTAGGCCTCTTAAAGGCATTATCAGAACTGGTGATTAAGATGAAAGTTGTAGATTATTATCTTACCTTTATTTTGGCAACTTAAAGTCACAATTTGGTGCAGTAGATTTACCGGTAGGACAGTTTTGCTTGGACTGATCCTAGGCTAGTGCAGAAATCAAAATAATTACCCAAGCCAAACCAGATGTCCACATGTCCAAAGATTTTGGGCATATGCTTAATTAGGGCATATCTAGCCACTGCCCAAAAATGGGAATTTTTGGGGACTATTTTTCTATAGTATTTGTCATAATACACAAAATTAAATAAATGAAATAATTGAAGTAATATGACTCCAAATGGCCCCAAATTTTGGTTGCTTGACCTTTGGGTCAATATATACCCCTGGTAGAAATTTTAGCCTCATTGGGCCACTGCATGTTGGGCAATCCCACTTGCAAGTGTTGGCTACACTTAGGTTTGGGGTGCATTTAGCAAAAACTACCAAAGTGTGTATTTAACCATTTTTACACTTTGCATGTCAAAGAAACTTTGGACATGGGTTTATAGGTATGGATTATACCCCTCACAAAAACTTTGGACATGGGTTTATTTGGAATTTTGAGAAATTAGGATATTTAATGATATTAATTTTGAATAAGGTCTATGCATGAGATAAAATCCCCAAATTTTGTTTAGAACTCAAGGGTGTCATTATTAAACCCTGGAAATTTTTATGGTTCTGTTTGATGGATTTAAATAGTTGATAGGTGAAAATTACTATTTTACCATTATATTGTAATTATTTATAAATGGTGAAAATTACAGTAGAAAATTTTGGAAAAATTAATCTTGGTGTATTTATGCATGCATGACCTTATATAATTATCTCAGAATTTTTGGATATAGCAATAATATTTAAAACTCCATAATGGCATTTTGGTAATTTAATAGAAATGGAATTTTGCAGGCCATTACACTATGAATGATTAGGAATCTTTGCACTTAGTAATAGTTCATCATTATACTTGGCCTCGAATTTTCTGAGAATTTTTAGTAGAGTAATTTCTATACTTCCTTTAGAAAATAACATTTTTATGGATTTTGTATTAAATAAGAATTAAATGGAATCCTTATTAGGAAAATTGTGACATTTGGTAAAAATGAATATTTTACCAATTTACAAATCAGAAAAATTTCTTAGGTTAGTGGGATCATGAATTATAGCACTTCATGTTTTAAATGACCTAGCGAATTAAATAAAGGATTTAATTTAATGACTTAAATAATTTAGAAAATTGTGAAATTTATCATGGTCAACATATAGGTCCATACCATCCTAGTATAAATGGATTGAAGCATATTGCTCAATGAAATTGGAAGACCTATTTGTGGGTGGTATTGGGTCATGGGTAGGGTTAACACAGATATCTATACTAATATGACCACCGGGGGGGATATGATTAACCATCGAGGTGAGGATTATATTAAAGGAATAAGCCCTGGTTGGTCCCCTATAGGATACTACTAGACCATGAGTGGTAGAGTGCAAATCCCATGACGGTAACAATAATGGAGGCCGACGGAAGACCGCCGCCCTCCTAATAACATCTTAAGTCATTAGTATCATGCTAGAGTAACAACGAGAGCTGGGTGTGAATCCTAGATAGACACCAATAAAAGTAAATATCCTTGCGAAAGGGAACTTTGGGCTTCAGCCCATCGTAGTTCCTAGTGCCCCCGAGAGCCCTTCACCGGGCATGCCCTGGGCAGTCCTATGATTAACCTTAAATCGCTAAGTATAATAACCCTTAGACAAGAGTAGTCTAATAGGTTTAGGATCATTATATAATTCTCACCCGTGTAGGGTTGGAGGGATTTTTGGTAATATTCTCACCCGTGTAGGGTTGGAGGGATTCAGGGCAGTTTGGCCCTGCGAGCTGGAGGCTCAAGTTGAAGTACTTGCATAAGCACAAACAAAATAGTGGCGGGTCATGCAGTACTGGGGCAATCGTTACACCGATGGCAGTATAGTGAATCAGGTGAGGTGTTCGGGTGGAGGGGCCAGTTTATTATTTATACTGCGGTCTGTAGATAATCCCCGAAGACGCACACCTGACCTAACAAGACTGACGGGTAGTCAGCAATTAGTACACAATACTCTATAGTACACCTAGGACGTGTAAAGAGGCGTATGGGAGAGGTCTAGGCTTGGTAGTGTGCATACCTGCCTAGAAAGCGAAAGCACCCGTTACGCTGCTACCGTAGCAACAACGGTGGTACCTGAGAGTGATGCTAGCTCTCGAAAAGTGAGAACTAAAGGTCTGGGATCTCAGAGTCGTGTGTGTGTGTGTTGCACTTGCATGTTTCATAATTCATAGTGTTGGAACACCCTATTACTAATTTGGGCAAGCATCACTATATTTTTAGGAAATCAGTTTGACCTAGATGTATAGTTGAAAAGGTCAAGTTAGAATGAGTCTAAAGCTTTGAACTTAGGTTTGAAGCTGCCACCAGGACCATTCAAGGATCAAGACTTAGAGCTGAGACAAAGACAATTATCGTCGAGCTTAGGTCGACGAAACGTTGAACTCCGTTTGACGCTCTCTGAGATCAACTCTGCTAAGTCGTCGATCTCAGGTCGACGATCTTCGAGCTAAGATCGATGATCTGCCTTCAGCTTATTCTTCAGGTCGCTGAGCTCCGGTCGATGATCTTCGAGCTTAGTTCGACATTTTCTGTCTGATGTTCAATCCAATCTCTGAGCTCAGTTCAATGATCGTAGAGCTCAGATCGACATTTTTCTGAGAGATCGACGACTTTAAGGATTCAAATTCAGTCAGCTTTTGGAATTTTTTTCAAATTCTCTCAGCATTTATTTCAAGAGATTTGTTAGCCGTTTTCATTTATTATGGAGCAAGTTTCAAGGGATTTCTTGGAGAATGTTTATTGGACTTTCCTCTAGAAGACAAAATAGTTATGGAAGACATTTATGACTGCTAACGGCTATCTTGGACAGAGGATCATCAGAGAATAAAATATCCAACAGCAGATCAAGAGAATAACATACACACAAACTCTCAATACAAAAATACACAGATAGTGAGATAAACTCAGAGAAAAATCAAATGATCAATCCTGAAGAGTTAGATTGAAAATTAGCATATTGAAAAGTGTTCATAGCTTCAACATCAAAGACTCCAGACAATTCATATTTCAGCCTCTGCTGAAATCATCTTCTGCTGGAGATCTGAAGCTTCTGAAGGCCTATCACCCTAGCAAAGCTCTGACTCCTGAACCATCTACATCTCAGGGGGAGCTTTGATAACACAATCAACCACTAAGTCTTCTCTCAGTGATTGAGACAGAGAAGACAACTTTACCTCTTTCTTTTTCTTTTCCTGCTATAAAAGGGTTATCAAAACTCCCTTCAAAAGTCTTGAATCTGGTTCTGAGAGCCTTGTCAAAACTCAGTGGTGGCAAGACACCTTATCAAAAAATCTAGATTTGGTTTTTGAGCACCTTATCAAAAGCTCATTGGTGTCAGGACACCTGATCAACTCATCCTGAGTGGATTCCTACCAAGGGTTGTAGAAGAGTGGATGTACCCAGGTTGATTGGGGAACCACTATAGCTTCTTGTGTTTGGTTGCTTGTGTGTATTATTTGCTGTGTGATGTGGATCTTTTGTTTTCTTTTTATTATTACTTCTGTTTTATTACTGCATCACAATACACATACTATATTAACTTAACTCTTCCTCTGCAAAGTTTTATTTTGAAAAATTATTTTAACAAACTCTATTCACCCCCCTCTAGAGTCAGACTGATCTTATCCTCCACTTTCACATAGCATAACATTCATTCGCATTAGGTCATACGCTCCATGGATCCTTATCATATAAATTAGTATGAGCTCTTTTATATGATAAGTTAATTTTGGAAACTCTAACTTATAAGTTTGTATGTGCATTCATATAAGTTAGGGTACTTCTGTGATGGTAGTGTAGTAGTAGCATAGCTTCTCTTACTGCTCTTTATTTCAGCTTTTACTTACTTCAGTTCTATACTTTATTACTGCACTTGTACTTCTTACATAGAACTGCTAGAGTAGAACTACTAATACTCCTCATATACTTTTTAGTATAGTGCCTCTGTCACCTATTAATACTTGATACCCATTGTTATCCTCCGCTTCGTCCTCCCGCTCGGTACCTAGGAGTTGCGGGGCGAGGTGCGAAGGAAACGACTTAGTCTTTTTGACTAATGGTCGGTGACCAAATCATTTTAGGAGCTTGAGGAGATGGAGCACTAGCATGACCAGTAGGACGAGGGAGCAGGGCATGAGGAGCAGATACCGCTACCACCGACTACTACTACTGCGCGTCTTCAGGTGGGATGATATGATGATATAGTTAGCTTCCGCTTTTGTTTTGAGAGAGAGAGAGATTGGTGATATTCATGTACAGGGCATAAGCCCTTATTTCATTTCTGTACTCATTGTGGACTGATGTTTTCCTTTTCATATATATATACAAGCAGTCGTGCACGGGGGACCCCGTGCGGGCAACATTTGTCGTGGGTGCGACATTTGTCGTGGGGGCGACAATTGTCGTGGGGGCGATATTTGTCGTGGGTGCGAAATTTGTCATGGGGGTGATATTGGTCAATGATGAGGACATTGGTCGGGGAGAGCGACATTGGTCGGGGAGGGCAACATTGGTCGGAGGCGGAAACATTGGTAGGGGTTAGCGATATTGGTCGTGGGATTCGATATTAGTCGTTGGGGGCGACATTGGTCGTGGGGGGCGACATTGGTCTAGGGCGCTGACATTAGTCATGGAAGGCGACATTGGTCGTGGGGGGCGACATTGATCATGGACGACGACATTGATCATGGGGGGAAACATTGGTCGTGGATGGCGACATCGGTCGTGAGTGGCACTGGAGACCCCGTGCGGGCAACATTCGTCATGGGTGTAACATTTGTGGTGGGGCGACATTGGTTGTGGGAGCAACATTGGTCGTGGGTGCAACATTTGTTGTGGGGGCGACATTTGCCGTGCGGACGACATTTGTCATGGGGGTGACATATGTTGTGGGGGTGACATATGTTGTGTTGGCACCCTTATGCTTTTCCATGATCATCTGCCCTCTATCACCTCATCCATTTGCAAAGGTTGATCATAAATTGGTACCAAGCTCATTGCAATAATCAGTTTTGAAAGATTTTTCAAACTCAGCATCAAGCCTGAATCATTCTTGGAGCCCTGTAGTAAAGAAAGGAATTTGTTGGTCAGGTAAGACTAAAGTAGCAGGTTCTACTCTTGAAATTTGCCCTAAGTGCATGTTGATTGACCCAAGTTTCTTTAATGATATTAATTCTCAAAGCAGGTTGCTTCTAAGTGGTGATCCAATTCTTATATTGCAGAAAAATTTAAAATTTTCTCAACCATTTCGAGTGCTCCCACTCGAGTCGCACAAACCATAGTTGTCTTGTGTAGTGCCCATTATATGGAATAATGTGAGCCATATCCAATCCCTCTATGGTTAGAGTTGATCGATAAAGAATTGTTCCCAATCAATCTCAATGGGGACCTCTTTGCTGTCAAAGAATGGGATACCTAAATTCGTATAGGATTTTTTTACAACTCTAATCAAACTTGTACAGCTCATCGAATGTCTAGAGCACATTAAACTTCATGTTCAGTACAATTGTTGTTAATTCTTTGTTGTTCTGAGCTTGCCTCAAGCAATGATTGCTGTCCCCCAAGGTTTAGATTGTGTCCTAGTCTGTGCGGACCAATCGCATATGATCAAAGAGGTGGGAAAACTAGAGCCAATGGTCATGTGCTAGCAAACCAATTAAAATGGGTATGAATCGTCTAAAAGTGACTTGATTAGTCATAATAGCGAATGTTTATCAAGCTTCGATCGACACCAAATCCTCTAGAACCTTATGTAGCATCTTGTGAATGTTCCCAAGTTATAGTCAGCATTCTCCAAACCGGTGGATGGCGCTTATAACAATTTGTCATGTTCCTTTGCTTATAGTCAGCATCTCGTCATGTTCTTTATTATATATATATATCTTTAGTTAGAGCTCTGATTTATAACTTGGAAGATCTAGTATCTGAATTTATGCTATAACTCGAGTTTCTTCTCTGTCACAGTGAAAGACTCTGCTCATTATAGCTTTGGAAGATCAAGTTAGAACAAACAACACACACACAAAATGGAAAAAAGATAAAAGCCCAAATAAAGAACTTCAATATACATCGCTGCTAGATGTCATAGAATCATATTTTTTGTGAATGAAGAAAAAACACCAAAAAAAATTGAGAAGGTGACGGAGTGCAGTTAAAAAAATAAAGTTCCTGCAACAAATTCTCCAAGCAGTTAAAAAATGAAGTTCCTCCAAGCAGTATAACACTAAATTATGCTACATAAACTTCAGTACATCACAGATTTGATGGCGATGCAGTTAAAAAAATTCCGATATAATAGATTTAATGGCAAAGCAGTTCATAAAAACTCAATTCTTGAACCAAATAACTCAATTCTCGGATGGCGAAACAGATTTGATATAACATATTTGAAAATGCATATTGTCGGATGAATTTACATGATCTTGAAGCAAATAACTCAATTCTTTTATACAGTGAGTAAAAGAATACAAATTGTAGCAATGTGGAAAGTGTTCAAATCAAAATTTAATATATAATTTCTTCCCCACACAAAGAAAGGCTCAGATGTCATCCAAAATACTCCATGGAGAGGTACTACTCTCATTCAATGATATCCAGCCATTCCAATTTCAATAATGATAGTATGGGTTGCCTAATAAGAATCCAAGTACTGGGCCATCCTCAATACTATTACCATTGCTCGTGGCTTATCCATGAATCTTCATTGCCTTTCTCAAAAGAAAAAAATGTAATAGCACATAAAGCTTTGCCACTAAATATTGATACAATGAGTAAAGAATACAAATTTTGGGGGGAAAGAATTGAGCCCTAACTTTGGGAGCTCCTGAATTAATGTCTCAACAACATCCCTCTATTCAAAAGATAAATGGAAAAGTTAATTAATCACCGTCAATGCTCATTCGGTTAACCACAAAAAAGTGCAAAAAAATATCATCAGCATTCTACGCACTGGAAGAAGCTTGCCACGCCAGTACCCCAACAAATATGAGAAAGGCAATGATTGTTGATCAGCCCAATGGCTGATTACTCAAATTAGACAAACCTATGAGCATTGGCTCCTAAAAGTGATATATTGTTATAACTTCAAGACTTTCATAAATAATAAGCAACCAACTTTAGGAATTTAGCAAAACTATAACGAAGAAGAATAAAATGTTATTGAGACCATTCGATGCACATAAGCTTGTAGACGAAGCAATATTTCAAGTTTAAATATTTTGAAGAATTTGGTAGCGGGAATGATTATTTCATCGCAAGAAAATGTTTTCAAAGCTAGGAGTTATAAAACAATAATGAGCATATCGCTGTGATCGGGAGGGAGAAGCCAAAATACGCATGGCCTAAGCCGAGAAGAAGAAGGCATATGGGCTCTCGCGATTGGGTGGGAGGAAGAAGGTGTATCGTAATTTTGAAGCTTTGAATAGTGTAGGAAACGATTAAAGGTATATTTATTAAGCCCTAATCCGGAAAAAAGACCAAAATACCCCAAGATTAACCCACCAAAACTGTTTTTATGAGGGCATTTTTGGATTTAAATGTTACATCATGCCCTCATTAGGGGTTTCTATATGTAATAAAGATAACATAAGAATAATATTAGTTGTAGCAAGGTAGAAAGTGTTCAAATCAAAATTTAATATATGATTTCTCCCCCCCCCACAAAGAAATGCTCAGATGTCTTCCAAAATCCTCCATGGAGAGGTACTACTCTCATTGAATCATAATTGTGCTATTCCAATTTCAACAATGATAGTATGGGTTGCCTAATAAGAATCCAAGTATTGGGCAATCCTCAATACTATTACCATTGCTCATGGCTTATCAATGAATCGTCAATTCCTTTCTCAAAAGAAAAAAAATAGCACATAAAGCTTTGACAATAAATATTGATACAGAAATATGATCATAAACAGGATATTCAGAATAAATATAACAAAAATAAAAAAAACTGCAAGCCTCAAGAGATCAAAATTGTGCTATTTCAATTTCACCCCCCTTTCATTAGCGCACGTTTGCTTGAGCCTACATTAACAAAAAAAATTGTCGTGCCCGCTACCGGCGATTGAGCTGCCGACGTGGTGACCTAGCCCATCATCGAGGTCTTCGTTGAGACCAAAATTAATCTGATGGATATGGACTTTAGGTGCACAAAGCAAGATAAGGAGAGAACAAATTAGGAATCCCAACTTTTCATGAGCAAGAGGTGAATGAAATTACTTGGAAGAACTTGAACTTTTATTATGTTATGTAGCAGTTGGAGAACATTCAAGTCCAGAACCCCCACTTTTGATTCAAAAATGTGAAAACTTTGCACCGAATGCCAAATCTTAAGCCAGAAGGCCAAGCCTAAGCCTAATGACATTTGCAAAACTATCAAAGATGCTCGATGAATGCTTAATTAAAACAAATTAAGTTGATGCAAATGTACAGTTTCAAAGATGCTCGACAAAGGCTTTGTTAATTAGGAGGAAGAAGCCAAGCAGCGGCATTAGGGGGAAGAAGACCTAACCTGTGAATGTTGCCATTAGGAGGAAGAAGACCAAAATACCATAATACCCTAAGATTAACCCACCAAAATCGTTTTTATGAGGGCATTTTTGGATTTAAATGTTACACTATGCCCTCATGTAATAAAGATAACATTAGAAAAATATTAGTTATAGCAAGGTGGAAAGTGTTGGATTCAAAAATATAATATATGATTCCCCCCGCCCCATAAAGAAAGGCTCAGATGTCTTCCAAAACCCTCTATGGAGAGGTAGTACTCTCATTCAATGATATCCAACCATTCCAAATTAAACAATGATAGTATGGGTTGCCTAATAAGAATCCAAGTATTGGCCCATCCTCAATACCATTACCATTGCTCATGGCTTATCCATGAATTGTCATTGCATTTCTCAAAAGAAAAAATAATAATAGCACATAAAGCTTTGACAATAAATATTGATACAGAAATATGATCATAAACAGGATATTTAGAATAAATATAACGAAGATAAAAAAAACTGCAAGCCTCAAGAGATAAAAATTGTGTTATTCTAATTTTACCCCACTTTCGTTGATGCACGGTCGCTTGAGCCTACATTAACAAAGAAAAATGTTGTGCCCACTACCGGTGGTTGAGCTGCCGACGGGGTGACCTGGCTCATTGTCTGTGTCTTCGTTGGGATCAAAATTAACTAGAAGGATATAGACTTGAGGTGCGCAAAGCAAGAGAAGGAGAATAGTTTAGGAATCCCCACTTTTCATGAGCAAGAGGTGAATGAAATTACTTGGAAGAACTTGAACTTTTATTATGTTATGTAGCAGTTTGTGAACATTCAAGTCTAGAACCCCCACTTTTGATTCAAATATGTGAAAACATTGCACAGAATGCAAAATCTTAAACCAAAAGGCCAAGCCTAAGCCTAACAATATTTGCAAAACTATCAAAGATGCTCGATGAAAGCTTAATTAACACAAATTACGTTGATGCAAATGTACAGATTCAAAGATCCTCGACAAAGGCTTCATTAATTAGGAGGAAGAAGCCAAGAAGCGCCATTAGGAGGAAGAAGACCTAACCTGCTAATGTTGTCATTAGGAGTAAGAAGACCGAACCTTGCGGAGGCGCCAATCGCTGCTATGGGGAGGAATAAGCCAAGCAATGCCATTAGGAGAAAGAAGACCTAACCTGCAAATGTTGCCATAGCCAAGAAGAGCCATTAGGAGGAAGAAGACCTAACCTGCTAATGTTGCCATTAGGAGTAAGAAGATCGAACCTTGCGGAGGCGCCAATCGCTGCTATGGGGAGGAAGAAGCCAAGCAACGCCATTAGGAGAAAGAAGACCTAACCTACAAATGTTGCCATTAGGAGTAAGAAGACTGAACCTTGCTAAGGAGTCAATCACTGCTATGGGGAGGAAAAAGCCAAGCAGCGCCATTAGGAGGAAAAAGACCTAACCTGTGAGGGCCCCATTGTTACGATCGGGAGGAAGAATTGAAAATTGCGCAAGACCTAAGCCAGGAAGAGGAAGGCGTATGGGCTCTCGCGATTGGGAGGAAGGTGTATCGCGATTTTGAGGCTCTGAATAGTGTAGGAAATGATTTAAGGTATATTTATTAAGCCCTAATCGATAAAAAAGACCAAAATACCCCAAGATTAACACCCCAAAACTATTTTTATGAGGGCATTTTTGGATTTAAATGTTACACCATGCCCTCATTAGGGGTTTCCATATGTAATAAAGATATGCTTTGTGACTTGTGGACTAGTTAGCTGTTTTTATACTGATTTATACTTCTATTTCTCGAATTGGCCGATTGAATATATGATCGTACTAGCCGGCAGGATTGAGGTCTTGCGGTGTCGACTAACCCTTGAATTAGTGTCATCGTAAGGCGGCAGTTCTGGGCATAAGACCGAGTGCCTCCTTGGTGAGGGGAGGAGTCTTATAGTTTGCTACCATTGTAATTAGCCAGGACACATGATCGCTGACTGTCCTCACAAAAAGAACGAAGGTTCAAAGAAAGAAGAAATGAGATTATTCAAAGGAAAGAAGAAAGAAGAAAAGAGCTTCATCACAAAGAAGTCAAAGACTCTGAATGATAGTGACTCAAGTGAGTCTAGTTTAGATGAAGAAGCCTACTTCGGGCTTATGGCACACACAGACGAGGATAACATTGCCTCTCAAAATAATGGGAAGGTAAAATCTCACACTCCCCTATCTGATTTCGATACAGACTCTGACGGTCATGAAGATCACCTCTTTGAGGATGAGTCAGAATTAATGATGTAGTATCAAGCAATATTGAAGGTATTTGACAAATGTCGCAAGGTAGTCAAACCTCAGGCCAAAGAGATTGTATATCTAAAGGCATTGGAGTCTGAATTGAGGGAAGAAATTTAAAGATTGACTCCCCTTAGATAAGAAATCCAATCCTTAAAAGAGGAACGGAAGTGCTCTACTAAGTTGATAAGTCTGAAAGTAAAGGTCATAAATGAACTAGAAGAAAAGTTATTTATTGAAAGGAAGCTTGTTGAAAGCTTTTCGAAACTAAAGACCGTTCTTCCTCTCATCGATGGATTTACATCTTCTAAGATAGGGGTTATTGGATATAGGGCTCCTAGAAATAGAAGGAGGGCTCCTCAAGGTCAATCATTATTCAAGAAGGTAATCCTTCCTACCAATCAATATGACCTTGAAATATCCTATGGTCATTTTGCTAGAAAAACACATATTGTCTCTAACAAAAATAACCAAGGATGGAGCCGTCCCAGAAATTTCGGAATAAGTGCTCTCAAGGCACCTTATGAAGAGATTGTTCTAAAGCGCTATGGTCTATTTATTTACGGACTGAAGGAGAAGAAAGCAATGAAAGACAAGCAAGTTACCGTCGTGCACGTGCTCCCGGCTTCCCAATATTAAGTGTGAAAGTCTTTAGTTTCAAGGCCAGCTAAACACCTAGAGGGGGGTGAATAGGTTTTCTAGTCTTTTAGACTTTCTTTAACTTAGTGTGTTGTGAGTTAGCTAGGTTAGCTTGCTTTCAAGACAATCCACAAGAGCACACACAATATTTATAGTGGTTCCCCAGATTATGGGTATGCCCACTGTCCCTCCCACCTTTCTAACAGTTTGTTAGACAAGACACTTCTCCAAAAGTCAGCTCCTAAGAGCTTACAACACAGATCCCGCAAGATCTCCCAGTCTCCTCTAAGTGCTATAACTCAGGCACAAAGCCCTACCATAGAGAAAGCTTGCTCCTACAAATCAGTGATCATCAGATCACCTACCTCAGGCACATAAGATGACCTATACTCAGGCTAAGAGGATAGCCCTACCTCAGAGAGAATGACTCACCTACAGCTCAGGCACAAATGCCCTACCTCAGATTCAAAGCTGGATCCTACCTCAGACCCAAAGTTCCTACACTTAGAGAGAATGACTCTCCTACCTCAGGCAAACTGCCCTATCTCAGGCATATAGGCCCTACACTCAGATCCATAATCGGATCCTACCTCAGGCATATAGGCCCTACACTTAGACTTTATAAATCAGGCTTACAACTCAGATCCAAAAGGATCCTACAAAAAAGGAATGGGTTTTGTTGGTATTGATTTGACACCAGAGAAATTTCTCCGTATCAGCTTCCTGAGCTGAGATAAACTCAGCCCTACCTTCTTATCAGCTACAAGATAACTGATCATTAATAAGCTACTGCTTGTGCTGGAAGTGTCTCAAAAATAAGGTCTTTGAACTTGCTATTGATATGCTCTTCAATCAGCTAACTTTGACTGCAGAAATTTGAAGGCACTGCTTGGTCTTCTTTCTTAGAAAGCTTTTCTGATCTTGCTATAGCTGGTGAAGATTACTACAGCTAACTCACTAGAACTTTTAGTTCATCTGGTTTAACTTCCTGCTTCAAGTTCAACAATAATGGTGAGGAGGAAGACGAAGTCCAGCCGATACTTTTCGAAATGAGTAAACCCTAAAAGTTAAGTTCCATCTCCCAATCTTGTCCAATTTATCTTCCATCGTTCAATGGATATTTGAGCCGTGGTCCTCGCTGAAGTTGTTGGCTGCAACTTATCTTTATCTGCAAAAGTCATATTGTAGACCTGCGACGCCATTTGTCGTGTACTATAGCTTTCCCGTAACATTTTTAAACTTTATTGACTCATGCTGACATGAGCATTTGTGGACTTAACCATTTTCTCAGTTTCATCCCAAGCGTTGAGTGCGCTGAGTGAACTAGCTTCACTCAACGAATTTGGACTTAACCAATTTCTTCTACACTGCTAGGTATTGAGTGTGTTGAGTGAATAGCCTCCACTCAACATTTTTGTCGTTAGACAATCTTTCTGCTGTTTAGGCGTTGAGTGCATTGAGCACGTTGAGTGAACTTTATTCGCTCAACACTTTTGGACTTAGCCATTTCACTGACTGCCTGCCTTTATGCTGAGGCGTTAAGTGAACTGGCTTCACTCAATGCTTCTATACTTAGCCTCAACTTTCTTTATGCAAGCGTTGAGTGAGCCTTCATCACTCAATGCTTCTGCTTTTTCCTGGCTTCTTGTTGATGAGGCATTGAGTGAACTGCCTTCACTCAACACTGCTATACCTAGCCAATTTTCTTAATGAGCTTGCATTGAGTGAGCTGTACTTACTCAACGTATCTGGACTTAGACATATTTTCCTGTCTATCTCTCTTTAGGCTTTCACTGATCATTTCTCTGTTGACGCCTTTTTCTTTAGCATTGAGTGAGCTGCCCTCACTCAATGATTTTGTACTTAGCCAGAATTCTTGACAGAATCTTCAACTGCTTGAGCTTTACTCAATGCTTCTTTAATCAGGCGTTGAGTGAACTGTCCTCACTCAACGATTTTGGAATTAGTTAATTTTTAAGCTTGCCACAGCTAAGGCTTTGACAGGCTGTACTATACTCGACGCCTCTTGATATATGATATTGAGTGAACTGTCTTCACTCAACTCCTGTGGACTTAGAGCCATATTTTTGTTTTGCAAACTACTGGGCTTTGACTGTCCATCCTTTACTCGATGCTTTTTGGAATCTGGCATTGAGTGAACTAGCTTCACTCAATGCCTGTGGACTTAGATTATTTTAAATCTTTCCAACATCCTTCCTTGGCATCTGGCATTGAGTGAACTGGCTTCACTCAATGCCTGCGGACTTAGAAAGATTTCTGTCTTTCCACCTTTCTACCATGTGACCACCTGCCACAACCACTTAGACAACCTACCTAAACTATTTCCAAGGAACATCTTACACATGATGAGCTTGAACAACATCAAATACAACTATGCTCTTAGTGTTGATGGTGACGCCTCTTCAAATCAAATCTAAGGAACATTGAGGGCAATATTCCCAACAAAGTGTGTTAAAGAGAGACCTTGTCATGCATGTCAAATAGGTAAGTAGATAAGAGCTACCTATAAAAGCATCGTCTCCAGAGATTCTTCCATATGTCTCTATCTGCTTCATATGGACTTATTCTTTTCCTTGCTAGTTTGTAATTTAGGAAGTAAATCTTACACATTTGTTATTATTGATGACTACTCACGTTTTACATGGGTGTTATTTCTGAAACACAAGTCAGATACCTTTGAATCTTTCACTAGCTTTATCAGGCAGACACAAAATGAGTTGAACTGCTCTATGGTCAAAATCAAGAGAATTTGGTGCCATGGTAGAGGTCTGTGCAAGCCAAGGTATCTTTCATACGTTTTTATCTCCTCGTACTCCACAAAAAAGGAGTTGCCGAGAGAAAGAATAGAATACTCATTGAGGCCAGCAGAATAATTTTGAATGATTCTTCATTACCAGAGTACTTCTGGGCTGAAGCAATCAACACAGCTTGTCATGGGCAAAACAAAGCCTTGATTAATAAGAATAATTGTAAGACAACTTATGAGTTTCTGAAAGGCAAGAAAACTACTCTGTCCTACTTCAAAATCTTTGGAAGCAAATGCTTCATACTTAAAAATGGAAAGCATTACAACACTAAGTTTAGTGAAAAATATTTTGAAGGTATTTTTGTAGGATATAGTAGCCATAGTAAGGCATGTAGGATTTTTAATAAGAAAACCCTAGTTATAGAAGAATCCATTAATGTTGTATGTAATGAGATGAGTTTGCTTTATAGCAGCTCTTCTAGTATCTTTATTAAAGATGCAGGTTCGCAACTAAAAGAGATAAAATTAGAAGAAGCAGTTAAAGAAGACGTCTTAAGCTCCATCAAAGTCAATACTCCAAGCTTGATTGACGATGAAGAACTTCAAATTGAAGAATGTGCACTAGAAGAAGCAAAACCTCATGATGGCAATGCAAGGAATCTAGTGATCAGACATTCAAGAGATTACCTCGTTGATCTGATCATCGGAGATCCTAGTGAAGGAGTTCGAACAAGAAGAGGTACAACTAATAAAGTATTGCATTTGAGTTTCCTTTCCTAAATTGAGCCAAAAAAGTTCGAAGAAGAAATTAAGGATGCTTTATGGATCATTACAATACAAGAAGAGCTCAATAAGTTTAAAAGATGGTGTGGGAGCTAGTACCAAGACCCAAAGGTCACAATGTTATATGGACGAAATGAGCCTTCAGAAATAAGTTGGATGAGAATGGAGTCATTATAAAGAATAAAGCCAGACTTGTAGCACAATGTTACTAACAAGAAGAAGGGATCGACTTCGATCAGACTTTTGTGTTGGTGACCAGACTCAAAGTGATCAGATTGTTCCTAGTGTATGCTTCTCACAAAGGCTTCAAATTCTATCAAATGGATGTGAAGTCAGCCTTCCTTAATGACAATTTAAAGATAGAAGTATACGTGGAACAACCCCAAGGTTTTGTCGATTCATCCCTTCCTGATTACATTTATTTTCTTCATAAAGCATTGTATGATTTAAAACAAGCTCCTCGAGCTTGGTATGAGACACTGTCTAGATTTCTTCTTGAAAACAAATTTACAAGAGGAAAGATAGACAAGAAATTATTTTTTAGGAAAGTAAATGACAACATTTTACTAGTACAAATATATGTCAATGATATTATATTTGGTTCTACAGATGACAATCTTTGTAAGAAATTTTCCAACTTGATGCAAGAGAAGTTTGAAATGAGTAGTATTAGTGAGCTGAAATATTTCTTAGGACTTCAGGTGAAGCAATCTAAAGATGGAATTTTCAACTCTCAGACAAAGTTCACCAAAGAGTTACTTAAATTCAGAATGCAACCTCTATGAGGACTCCAATGGGTTCAACTTTGTCTCAAGATAAGGATGAGTTAGGGAAACCTTTTGATGAAACCAAGTACATAAGAGTAATTGGATCCTTGCTCTATCTCACTGATAGTAGACCAAATATAATGTTTTCAACATGTGTCTGTGCCAGATTTCAGGTAAACACTAAGGAATCTTACTATGCCCTTACAAAGAGGATTCTGAGATACCTTAAAGGCATACCTAATCTTGACTTATGGTACCCAAGAAGTAATGAATGTGAGCTAATTGGTTTTTCAGATGCTGATTTTGCAGGAAGCATGGATGACAGGAAAAGCACTTCCGGGACATGTCAATTCCTTGGAAGAAGACTTATCTCATGGAGTAGCAAGAAGAAAATTTGTGTGGCAATTTTAACTTACTCTACAGGCAGTTATTGCACACAACTTCTATGGATAAGAAATAAACTTGAAGACAACAATATGAAGTTAAAGGAGATTCCTATGTTTTGTGATTCATCAAGCGCAATTACAATAGCCAACAATCCAGTTTCTCACAGCCAGAGAAAACATATCGAGATACACTGTCACTTTATCCAGGGAGAATTAAGATACCAACCTTTGCTATATGTCAACAGACAAATAGGTTGCAGATATTTTCACGAAGCCGCTAGATGAAGCCAAGTTCACATAATTCAAAAGTGAACTTGGAATGCTCAACAAGGACTCTTAAGTTGGTCAAAAAATTAAAAGAAATCTAGTTAAGCAAATGTTCAATTCATCAAGTCTTCACTCACACACTTGTGAAATTAATTGGGAAGTCACAAGTACATTCGCTGAATATTCGTGAATAATCGACGATTCGATGAGAGCCCTTTGACTCTTATGATGAATTAGATGTGTAATCACGTGAGTATTCGACGAATTTGATGTGTAATACTGTAGGCATTCGACGAATTGGGCTTGGTTCAGACTTTCTTTATTATTGGATCCAAAGAATTATTGTTATCAGCACCTCAGGTACACGCCTTTCAGTTTTAATCAAAATAATATATATATATATATATATAAATGGTTCAAGAGCATTTGAGACTTCACGCGACCTATGTTCCTTTCGTCGAGACTCTCCCGACTGTTCAGTTCTCCGTCAACCTACAAAAGTCCCGTCAATTCGTCTAAATTTCTTCAAAAACTTCTTCCATTTATCCTCAAACTAGATCGCAAATGGCTCTCAAAGGCGCTGACAATCTTCAAGTGGGAGGATAACTTGTACGATCTTGATTCTCAATGGCTTTTGACGAATTTCGAAATGTCATCCTCATGTTAGAAACTGGCGGATTGACATTTGTTCTGGAGAAGGATTGCAGAGTTCTTAATAGAGAGGTACTGGAATTCTTCAAGAATGAATAAATCAAACGTGAAGGTACTTTAATCAAGTGTAGTGTACGAAATTTTGAAGTAAGGATGAAGCCAAGCTTCTTGAACAAGATTCTAAGAATGCCCAAGGTTGAAGAAGAAAATGAAATTTCTGATGCTGATTATGATAGAGCACTCTCTTTCTATGACCTGTAAAAGAAGACTCCAACCATCAGACAGAAGGAAAGGAATGATGAAGGCAAGCTCCTTACTAATATCATAAGGAAAGTGTTCTTATGCAAAACATGATCATATGACTATGTCTTAGGAGACATGTTCAAATTGCTGACAGTTGTGATATGTAGGAAGAAAATGAACTGGGGAATAGTTCTTTTGATAGAATTAAGGTTTGCTTCACAGCTCCAAATTTTGGAAGAATTATCTCGCTCTACCTCAATCAGTTGGACAAGAATCAGTTAGATATGTCCACTAGTATTCAAATTTACCACCTGAAAAAGATTGATGCCTTAATATTTGCTCGATGGGAAAGGAGAATTCCCAAGAAGGGGGTAGATAAAGATAAGTGAAGGCTTTGGAGTGCAAGACAGACCTCTTCTGAAGCTATAAAGAGGTATGTGCCATCACCCCCCATGAAACAACTGAGATTGTTGATGTAGTGGCTGAGGGGGAGAGCCCATATATAGATACCGAGACATCTATTATTCCACTAGTACAAGTTGAAATTTCACACCCTGATCCTGATTTTCAGAGAGAGCTAGAGGTTCAGCAAGAAGTACCAAATGTTTTGGTATCAACACTTGATGGAGTGTCTGACCTGGTAGGATTACATGTTGAGTCTGAGGGGGAGTCATTAGATAAAGACTCGCCCCAAGAGGACCTCCATGCTGAGAGAATTTTTGTTTAGGGGGAGGACTTAATAGTGATCTCTAAGGAAGTCAAATAGGTTGTAGCAAAGTCTACTACCCAAGAAATAGTATTCCTCAAGGATCACTCAGGGGGAGCATAATCTAGTAGTGTAAAGACTAATGCTGACAATATTGCTGCTTTTAGGGCTCAGGATGAAAGTGCCCCTCCTACTGAAAGTTCTCTGTTAAAGTAAATTGAAGAAATGCTGAAGAAGAAGAAAGAACATTTTGATTTCTATCTGCAGAAAGTCTTTGGTAGAGTGGAAGAAGTTGAAAAAGAACTGACTTATGGCCTCACAATATGGACAAGTTACAAACGTCTCTAATTTAATGGTTAACTCAAGGTGGTAAGCCCATTTACCATTCAATAAAGAGCATTGGTCAAGTGTATAATGAAGCAGCTTATCTATCTCAATCTCATGATGACATGATACATTCACATGATGTGAGCATGCATCACATTGACATGCATATGAGAATTTATAAGGCAGAGATCATCCAAACCCTAATTTCAAAAGTGAAAGTCAGAAAGGGGGAGTGTAGATTGTAGAGAACTAACTCAGGATGTGCGCAACAAAATTGACAATGCCAATGTTTACACATATCAGAATATTAAGTGGCTTCATGAAGAATTGATAGGGAAAGCTCCAAGTTAAGCCCTACCTTTTGAGTTGAACAACCTGTTGAAGGTGGATAGTTCCATGCTGAGGGTGCAGAGCGCTTTGAGCAGCATCCTGAAGGTGGAGTGTATGTCCTTCTTGTGGAATACATAAAATTATGGTCTAATACTGTTGAGGAAAAGGTATAGATTCTTGAAAATCCTTCTATACCTCCTAAGAAGAAAAGAAGATATGTGGAAGGTCCATCAGCTAAAAAATTTGAACCTAATAAAAAGAACAAGGAATATGCTGAAATGTTGACTCCTATTTCAAAAGAAATTATTTTGGACACTTTCAACATTGTTGACCTGACAAATAAAGAACCAAGGACATATTAGCAAAGAGGAATGAGATAAACATGTAGTTTCAAATCCGAAGAGTAGGTTACATTTCAGAAAGCATGGAAGAGAAAATCCTAATGCTCCTCCTCCTCCACCAAAGTACTACCCCAAGCCATATACTTACTTTGAGAGGCCGCGTGAGAAGACTAAGGGAAAGAATCACTCTTGAGATCATTATATTCTAAAATTCTGTGAATGTCTTAGAATGCCTCCCAAAAATTTTATATAAATATTAACATCTTGTTTATCTCTGGATATCTTAAAATTCATACATATTTTCTATGTATTTTATTTCCTTACTTTATTGCCTGTGCAATTCAGCTTAGTATATAGGGTGCTGACCTCTTCAAATAGGGGGAGATTATTGGGTATTATATTCATAATAGCCATGATTTGAAGAAGTGTCCCTTGAACTAAGTTAAATTGAGGGAGTATTTGATATTAGGTTTAGTTGTGTGTGGTGTAGGTTATTATAGCTAAATAAAAACCATTGTTAGGTTACAATAGGTCTTCAAACACAGTTCTATGCAATATAATTCTTCATTATTGTTAGAGTTTGGGGGACTGGTCTCAGCGGCTTGTTATTCTGGCAGTCTGGCTATTTGTTCTTACTAGTCTGGTTGTGTGGCGGCTTGATACGAGGCAGCAATTATGTCTGGCAACTTATCTTGGCAGATTGGCGGTCTGACTATTTAGCAAGGCTTAGTGATTTAATAGTCAGCTTACCGTAGAGATTTCCAGTCTCGGAGGACTTCTTGTAGATGCGGTCTGAGAGCAACCCGTAATTGCGGCTGGATGGATATCTATAGCAGTGGTCTAGTGGCAACCCGTAGCTGCGGTCTGGTGGGAACCCGTAACTATGGTCTGGTGGAAACCCGTAATTGCGGTCTGTCAACCTACAGTGGCGGTCTGGGGCTTTCTGGAGTAGTAGTCTGGTGGGAATCCGCAACTACGATCTGGTGGCAAACCGTAGCTGCGGTCTGGTGGTAACCCATAACTGCGGTCTGGTGGCAGCCCGCTGTTGCGGTCTAGCGGCCTGCAGTGGATGTCTGGCGACTTTCCTCTATTACCGCTATGTTGTCTTCCTCTATTACCGCTATGTCTGGTGACTTTCCTCTATTCTTGTATAGTGTTGCAGTTTGACACCATCAAACCGTATAGGCCACACGACTTGTATTTAGTCCCACATCACTTGTTGTCTTCTCCTATCTCCCCCATTTTCTAAAAATATGGGGTCATACTTTTGTATTATTTATCTTTTGGAGCAATAAAAATCGGCTTTTTTAGCTCTTTTTAACATGGTATCAGAGCTAACCGATCATTTGCTCCATTTTGCTCGTGGTTTGTTTTTTTTTCTAACTGCTTCTGGTCTTCTTCCCACCCTACCCTCCCTTGCTTGCTGCTTCTCCTACGACTTGTTCTTTCTTTCTGTTCTATTCAGTTCGCGCAGCTTTGTCGGTGTTCGCGCGGCTTTGTCGGTGTTCGCGCATCCTTCTTTCCCTTTCTATGCTCTTGTGGGTTATTGTAGTTGTGCGGGTTTTTTTTCTCTACTCACACGGTCGGTTCCTCTTCTTTGTTTGCTCCTTTTTGGTGGCAAGTTCTCTTGCCTTGTTTTCTTTCTGTAACCTATACTTTTTCGTCTTCTCACTTAACCATTCGGTTTAATTCTCTCTACCAGTCTTCTTTCCTTGATCATGTTATATTTGCTACCTGTTTTTTCCAGCCTGCGCTCCTCTAGGCATCATGTGCGGTTTCATCCATTATCTGCTTGATCATGCAGTTTATTTGTTCGTACGGTCTCTTTGCCTCTTTTGTGGGCTTGTGTCTAACCGTACGGTTAGCTTTTTCTCTTTCCGGGTTCTCTCTCCATGAGGTCGGTTTCTCTTATCTCCTCTACAGGACATGCACTTTTGGTCTCTTCTGATAAGTGGATAACCGAGCACAGAATGAAGTCTATGCCTCTACAGGCGATCCACACGAACGGGAGAACACTTAGATTCTTGTCACACAAGATCTAGGTTGGAGGAAAACACTCTATGTCTTCACAGACTGCTAAATCTGCTCTAGAAGAGGCGGCGATGATGGGCGCCAGAAACGGACTGAACGATAGCGACAGGATCGGAACTTTCAGAAATGCTTTCCGTCGGCCTTTTCCTCTCGAGTTTAGCACAGTGCTTTCACTTCTCGGCGCCTCAGTTCAAGCACAGGTACTCACACAGGTACTCACACACTAAAACCCTAAGACATCTTCTATTTATACCCAAAGGAATAAACAGTAGAAAGTCATCGCTATCCGCAGACCCATAATATATGGAATATAATTCGTCAAATTTTACGGAATATAATTCGACGAATCATCGAGTGGACACAACACACTCAATGCTTGTTAGCCTCAACACTTGACTAGATGAATCAACATTTGACTCGACGAATCATCGAGTGGACACAACACTCTCAATGCCTCGACGAATCAACACTTGATTCTACGAAGCATCGAGTGGTATCAACGCAGTCAACGCCTAACTAGACGAATCAACATTTGACTCAACTAATCATCGAGTGGTCTCTACGCACTCAATGCCTAACTCAACGAATCAACACTTGAATTGACGAATCATTGAGTGGTCTCGACACACTCAATACCAACTCGACAAATCAACACTTGACTCGACAAATTGTTGAGTGGTCTCGACGCACTCAACGCCAACTCGACAAATCAACACTTGACTCGACGAATCGTCAAATGGTCTCGACGCACTCAACTCCTGGCAGTGTGTTCTCAACACACTCAACGCCTGACAGCTTAGTACTTCACTCATCACATGAGTTGGAATAACATAATCCATTCCTCCAAATTCTCTAATGCTCTTATGTGTGACCCAGTAGGCTCATATTGCATTGGTAGTGAGACTACATGCTTGATCACTTCCAGATCACAATGGTAACACCAACATAATTCATCGAGATGACAAGTAAATTTATTGAGTACTCTCAAAAGTTTTCAGATAATTCTTCAAAAGATCTCGTGAAGTCTCAACTTCCTACATAAGTTCTTTCCAAGTCATTTCGACTAGTTTGCCGAGTAGTCTAGAGAGTACATATGATAGCTCGACGAATTGGACTTAGGTAATTTTTTATTCATTAGCGTTCTCGATTTAATGACTTCCTAAAGTTAGGGTTTTCACCATAAACAGTACACATGGATGGTAGACCTTAGTTCGAAATCAAGCCGTTAGTGAGAAATTATCTATAAATAGTATTGGATTATTTCAGAAAACCTAGAATCGCAATTCAAATCAAAAATATAATCGTGCTCGTATTGCCAAAAATTATCGGGATTTCAAATCAAATTTCACGAAGAACATTATCACCAGCTCTCTCCTGATCTGTGATTCCTCTTGGAAAGAAAGGACTCGATCGATCTCAAGATTTCAGATTTTTATTCATTCAGGGATCAATCATTTCTCAGATCTGATATGTATAAAAAATCTAGATTCTTCTTCTTCAAGAATTTAGTTAGAACTTTCAAGCAAAGAAGAAGTACTATTTTCAGATTTGAGAAAAAGAGTTCTCATTTCAAATAATATTTTTATTATTGCTTTGTAGGAGTTTGTTCTTTCGAGTTTCTTTTGCAAATCCTTGTTGGAGGATTAAGTATAGGGGAAGTTATTCTCCGAGTTTGTAGGAGTGGAAGACTCTGAGTTGTAAGATTATTATTAATATGAGTTTTGTGAAGTAGCCGAGTCTATCCTGAAGTGTTAGATAGATGAGGCGGGACAGTGTACGTACCCACTTTGGGGAGCCAATATAATCCTTGTGTTTGTGCTGCGCTTATTCTCTTATTATGTGTGGTTTAATTTTACTCAATTTTTATTCCGCTAAAAGCTGCAGGATTCACCTATTTACCCCCTTTAGGTGATTTAGGTTGACAACTAGATACTTTCATATATCCTTTATATTGCTGACACCATAGGACTTATAAGACCAAATTACGCACACTATACAATATGGGTAATAAACCTAGGATGTTAAAACACTAAACATAATTTATTAAGCAAAATCATATGGGTTTTTCCCAACAATCTCCCCCTATTTAACTTGATAAATTTTACAAAACTTCAGAAGTGATTTTACCAATATACAAAATTTTGACTGAGCGTGCACTCATAATAGATAAGAATGATAAGGGACATAAATATGAGGCAACTAAATATATGAGATTTCCATAAAATTTCTTAAATATACCAACATAGTCCACAAAAAATTATACCTTCAGAATATATTTATATAACTGTCAACATATTTTATTGGTAGATTCTGAAACAAACACCTGAAGTAAAAAATTTTATAATTTTTTTAACAATTTTTCCTTTAATAATTCTGAATATTGCTTTAGACTTTTGTATCAACAGTAATCATACTTATCATTAATAAATTCCTGAACAGAGTTTAGCCTTTCCCAGTCTTATTAAGAAAAGTGATATAACTCATTCAGATTTATCTTTCTCTTCACCAGCTCATCAATACTTCTCTTTATTTCTTCCATTTCTCCTGTCAAACTTATCATACTTTTGCCTTTGATATGTTTTACTACATTGATCTTCTGTCAGCAGGATATTTTAGTGGTGGAATGAGAGGAATATTACATATTCCCCTTCCTATATAAGGTATACTTAACTCTTTTAGAGGAATGGAAATGGCTTATAGCATGAAGAATAAAGGAGATATATTGTAGCTTCCTATACAAGTTTTAATGACTTCTTCTGTAACCATAGCAGATTTCTTCTTCTTTGAAGATTGTGATTGCTTAACAAATCCCTTTCTTTTCTTTGAATGTTGTAATTATTTTCCTCTTGAAGTGTATCTGACTTTTACTGCTCTTTTAAATATTGGAGTATCTTATTTCAGTTCATTAATATTCCCTGGTAGAGCAGATAACTCCCCCTGAATCTGTGCAGTCTTTTATTCAAGAGTAGATTCTTTAACCTCCCACTTGCTTGATATAGACTCTTGTTCAAACAATGCTAAAACATTTTTATTTCCAGCAATTTTAACTGGATCTGGTCCATGCAATGATGATGTAACATCATTTATGTCTTCTTACTCTTCATGACTCTCCCCTTCTTGACCTTATAAGTAAGGGAGGTTAAGAATGATCTTATAATGTAGGACGAAGAGATCTTTTCCTGTATGAACCGTACTGAAGCAGTAATCAAATCCAATTGAGATTGTATATCATCCACTATTATCTTTATTTGATAAGTATGCTCTTTAAGCATAGAGGATAAAGCAGAGGTTATTGATTCTACTATTTGAATGTCAGTAGTTGAAGGAATGTCTGAGTGCATATTTATTATGTTATCAATGGCAGGAATCAAGTGTAACGTTATATCAGTCTGTGCTTCTTGAACAATTTTCTCTGGTGATAATATAGATTCCTTTGAAGTGGGTGGAATTGGTACATCATTAATAACATTTTACTGATAAGATGAAAGTATGGACTCCTTTTGAGATTCTGATTTAGCTATTTTTCTAGTCCATTTTGTGAAAAGAGCAATATACAATTTAATTCCAGGATGTATTGGTATTCCCTTAGATATACATAGATGTTGAAAATTCTTCAGCAGTACTTGACTCATTATAGTCATATAAGCATTCTTACTTTGTCTATATTCGTATCTAATAAGCTTTATTACCATTTCTCCCTAGTTAATTTTTTTACCAAACACTAGAACTCCCATTAAATGTAATTCAATTTTAGGAATTGCATCATGTGCAGAAGTTTTACAGACCAATACTTTTCTGACTATATCTGCCATGAATTGATATTCTTCTGATATATCTATTTTCTTGAGAATAATGACTTTGTCCTTTGTATAGTTCATAATTTTTAATATATCTTTAATTTCTTCTTCAGATAATTCCGAAGAATCATTTCCTGACAAGAGATCAAATGTTCATTGTATAATTTCTACAGTTATAAGTACCTTATGTGTAACAATTGTTCCAATCAATGAATCATCCTCTTCGCATTGAACACTTGTAATAAACTCTGCAAGTTCTGTCACAAGAAGTCTACATCGTGTTGAAATAAGCTTATTGAGACCTGATTCAATGAATAGTTTGCAGATTCTTCGGAACTTTTCAGATGCTGTACTAAATGATTCCAGATCTATACTGAATCCTAAATTTGTCTTTGGTGCCATTCCATTTCCTGCAAATGTTTTTGCCAAAAAGAAAATGTGAGAGCAAAAAAGAGAGTCAGGAAGATGAAGAGTTTTGAATGAAATACGTATTATATAACCATAGACGAAACATTGGCAGATTAGGGCATCAATAATTCAGCATATTTTCTTGTAGTTGACATTACATTGAGTTATATTTGACGTATTAGGATTTTAGTCATAATTGACACAAGCATTGAATGGCACCAATGTTGCGTTGAATGACTTCAATAATCTTCATAAGCACCATCTCTTAGATGTTACGTCGAATATAATTTAACATTCCATTAACTTCTATTTGATGTTATGTCAAGTGCAGAAATATATTTTAAGTTTCTTGTAGGTTTTTCCCAGCAATAAAACCAATAAATAATAAATGTTTATATTATTCTTATAAGAATAATTTTTTTGTCTTTCATAGATTAAGAATTATTTGGAACCCAGATTAACTTTGACCAATTGTTCATTTTACCATTAAAAGGAGTTATAAAGGTATATGTACATTTATTAAAATATCCATTTGGATGATAATAGATAGGTTGATTATTCCAAAAAATTTTGGTTTCATGTCCTTTTCTTAGACACGTTGTACACACATTCTCATAGATATGATTATCATAAACAAACTTAGTATTAGACTTATTGTAACTTGAAATTTTCATTGATAAGATCCAAATCCTACCCTTTTGAATTCTGTTTTTGATAATTTTGATTTATATTTAGATGACTCTTGTTTCCAATGAATAAAATTTGTGATTTTCAAAGGTTGAATTATCTGTGCTTTCTTTTTCATAAAAGTTTTACGGTTTTCTAACAATGCTTCATTTCCTCCTTTATTTGTATATTGATTATTTTTACATTTAATCAAAACAATTGATTTATTATACATTGTGTTATTTGATGACTTATTTATTTGATTTTACACTTGATTTCTTTTCTTCACAAAGTTATCTTAATCTTTTATCTTAGCTAGCTTGACTTGTATTTCACTATTTTCAATAATTACATTTAGTTTTTGTCTTTCTAATCCTAATTCAACCCTATAATTATAATTTCTATAATAATGACTTCCAGATCTTAGATTATCTAATTATTTTCTTAAGAGTTCAACCTGATGTTTGGATTTTATCTGATCTATACAAAACCTTTTAAAGCCTAATTTAAACATTTATGAAAAAAAATCAATATCATAAAAATAATCTGGTACCTAATATTTATCATGATTTGATTTAATCCCCAAATCCATGAGACAAGCTTCTTTAGTAGCTTTTTCCTCTTCATTATCTGATGAAGAGCTGGATTCAGAGCTTCTGTTACTTCAGGTTTCAGCAATAAAAACTTTTCCGTTTCTTTTATCCTTATTCTTTAAATATTTCTTCTTTTAATCCTTTGAGCTTGATATTTCCTTTTCTCTGTTCTGGACATTCTGTTGAAATATGTCCAGGTTTTCTGCAAGTAAAACAAATTATTTCCTTATTGGGTATCTTGTCAAATTTTAGTTTTCCCATACTCCTATCTCTTCTTCTTGAACCTTCTGATTTAATCCATTTTATAAATCTTCTTACAAGAAGATTGAACATTTCATTTTCTATAATAGTTGGTTCATCTTCAGTAACTTTGAATGCAACTGATTTTTCTCTAGATGATAAGCAATTCTCTTTAGCATTAGTTTCTTCTCTACTTTTTAATAATTGCTTATAAGATTTCAATTTCCCAAGTAAAGCATCTGTAGTGATTTCCTTGTGATACCTTGCTTCTCTAATAGCCCAAATTCTGGAATCTCATGTACTAGGAAAACACACGAGTAACTTATCATTAATTTTTGTGAGAGATATGTCCAACTTGGTTAGTTCTTTTAACTCATTAATTATCATAATGAATATGCCATACATCTCTGCTACAGATTCATTAGATTTCTTCTGGAAATTTTCATAGTGAGAGATTGAAAGTGATATTCTATCCTTTCTCTCATCTGCACTTCCATCAGGAATCCTTGAGAGTGATTTTCATATCTCTTTTACTAAGAGACATTTAATAACATTTTGAAATATGTCATCTGACATGGTAGAGACAAAGATATTCATAGCTTTTACATCATAATATTTAACTCTCTTCTCCACATCAGTCCATTCATTTCTTGGTATAGGTTCTACAGTTATATTACCATCCACATCCTTTCTATATGGCATTGGTGGTCCTGTCAAGATTGATTAAAAAATTCCCTCATCAATTGAGTTCATATATAATCTAATTTTGGCTTTTTAGAGTGTAAACTTATCAAGATTACAGACTGGTGGCATAATAGATGCAAATCCTTTGAAGACGGCGGGGCCCCGACCAAAAATTTTGTTATATTCTTCATGATGGATGGGGGAGTTATATAGGAGATAGTGATTCTTGATTACATCAATGCTTAGCCCAAGTATGAAGGTTGCAGATCTATCTTGGTGGTGGTAGATTGTTTTTCTAAATATGAAACTTTCATACCAAGTGTGAAGGATACTACTGTAGAGGAGATCGCCTGATTATTCTTTAAGCATGTGGTGAAATATTAGGGGTTGCCCAAAAGCATTATGAGTGATCGGGACCACCGTTTTAATGGGAAATTGAAGTAGGAGTTCAGTTGCTATATTTCTTAGAGTTCTCTATAGGAGGGGTGAATAGAGATTTAAAATATTTTCATATACTTTGATAAATTCACAGAATTTGCATTTACATATACTAAAAATCAAAATTATATGCAGATAATTAAAATCACAGCATAACATCATAGAATAAGAAATAAAAGCAAAATCACAAAAGACACAAGGATTATAGTGGTTCCCCCTCAATCTGGGTACATCCACTCTTCTCCCCCCCTTGGTAGGAATTCACTATCACCGTGTCTGAGTCTTTTGATCAGGAGACTATAATCAGAGTCTTTTCTCAAGGAGACTCTTAGAACCTCTCACTGAATCCTTTGTAGAGGCATTCTTAAAACTCCTTTTCTCAAATATAAAAAGAAAATTAAGAGAATATTTGAGTTAAGATGATTCTTCTCTTAGTGTCTTCTCTTCTGATTTATGAGGACAATTAATGATGATCTCTCGAACTTTTGATGAATATCTAAATATCAAAATAACAAAGATTATGATCCTAATCTCCAGATGATCTTTCAAACTTTTTCTCCAAATCTATTGCAACTTCCTTTTAAGAAGAAAAAGTACTAATTCTTTTATCAGATTTAGCAACTATCAAACCAATCGACTGATATTGGATGGGATTCAATTGCAGATGATAATCTTCTAAGCTTTCTCTATCAAATTCAATCTTCTCATGATATGATATGAATTTCTTGATCATCTGTTGTTGATGATTGATAACCTGTGATTCTCCTTCCTTTTTTGTATCTCATTATATATATTTATATATATATATAGATTGACATCCTCTAACGTCTCCAAGAATCTATTATTGAAGCCACAAAACAAATTTTGTTAAGAAATCCAGTTGACGTAACGTCTAGTTCTTGTCGAAGCAATATGGATTTCCAATTGCTTGTATGAAAATCTTTGTTATCGATGTTCTATCGATATTATGTCGAAGCTTACGTTTATTTAATCCTTAAGTGTCATCGTATTATCCAAATTAAGTTGCTCTGAATTCAATTCAAATTAACGTCGAATTCCAATCGATGTTGCGTAGAGATCTAGTCGACGCATGTTGAAAATTTATGATTTTTCTCTTCAATTCAGTATGCCTTATATATATCCTTTATATCACTGACACCCTAGGACTTCTAAGAACAAATTACCCTCACTATACAACATGAGTAATAGACATAGGATGTAAAATCACTAAACATAATTTATTAAGCTAAATCATAAGGGTTTTTTCTAAAACTAGCAATAGTCCAAATTTAGTGTGTTGTCGCCAGCTATCTAGTGTCAAAAAGGAAAGGTGGTAGCCCTTTCCTAAATTACTACTGCTATCACCATAATAGCGATATCACCGAGTGATAATGGGTTTCCTTTTATGGCTTACCGCACATTCTAGCACTGAGTCCACGGATTACTGACTTTTCCAATTCCAGGATATCACCCGTGATAGTGCAAAATTTTATATGTACAAACCAGTGTTCGCCGAGTGGATGCACCAGGCAGGCGAGACAGGCAGACGAGTAAGATGAGATAGATTTTCTGCCTACCGCTAAGGCATTGAGTGAAGCTTGACCTATCGACGCCTTCTAAGCTTGGAGTTGAGTAAAGCTTGACCTGTCGACGCCTTCTGAGCTTGTCGTTGAGTGAAGCTTGACCTATCGACTCCTTCTGAGCTTGGTGTTGAGTGAAGCTTGAACTGTCGACGCCTTCTGAGCTTTGCATTGAGTGAACTGGCTTCACTCAATGCTTCTGGACTTAGGCAAATTTCTTCTCAGTTTCTATGACTTTGTTTCTCTGGGCCTGCTAGGCAGGCGAGCGAGCCAAGACAGCATGCCCACTTCTTCCAGGAGGGGCAGGCATGTCGTGCAAGCCGGCTTGCTAGCCCGCCTTTGCTTAAGTGGCCTACAGACCAAGATTGCCGGATCGCCTCCGTGTAAGGGGTATGTAAGCCGCAGGAGCTTGGCTTGCGCTCGCCTAAAGAGAGAGGAGAGCTGCAAGAGCTGGGTTGCACCCACCAAGTTGAGTGGCGAGCAGGTCCTGATTCCCCCTATGAGTGTGGTGCAGATATTATATGGTTAATGTAATTTGGTCTGCCAAATGTGATTAGGCTTGCATTTAGCTCCTCAGAACAACGGAGTTTCGCAGTTGGCAGACCTACTTATGGCTGCATATAACCATTCAGGACAGCGAAGTTGCGCTATTGGCAGGCCATGTTTCAAAATCTATAAATAGACCCGAGGGGGTACCTCAGAAGGCAAGCTTACACAATCAGTCCTTTTCCTTGCCCTTTTTGAAAAGAATTTCCCTGTTGGGATTTTCAGCTTCTTTCTTAGATCTTCTGTCATCAGCAGCACCAAGGGTAGTTTGAGATTTGGCTCTAGGGACAACTACCTCTGGGTGCAATTCCATGTATCTTTCTGGATCAAAGAATTTTCTGGAAGAATATCTTTCAAGCTCTTTCTTTCTCTATTCAGATAATGTTAAAATATTGGAAGTTTCTTTTCCTTGTTCTCTGGCTTTCCTTATCTGATCTAATGCAGCTAACTCCTTCATTCTTGTTGTCCAAGAGACTGGGTTGTTCTTTGGATCTTCATAAGATACAGGAGGTTCATATCTATTAATAGTGTCAGAAGGAGGAGCTCTTGAGGGAACATTTTCTTGGAGCTTATAAGGGAATGGACCAAAAGTTTAATCAATTGGGCCTTGTCCTTCCCTTTGATAAGGATGCTGTCTGGACTGTCCTCTTGAATACACTCTATAACCTCTTTGATTTCCTCTGTATTGACCTCTTCTTGACTGGTAGCCTCTTTGCTGATGTCCTCTGGATTGAGATCTTTCTTGAACCTAATAGGAACTTTGAGATGTAGTATGAGAGGTTTGAGGAGCTGAACTTCCACCAGATCCTACACCTGGAGAAGGAGGAGGAGGAGGAGGAATATAATGAGATGTGCCTTGGTTATATTTCCTTCTCTTCCTCATAGCCTTCAACTGGTTCTTAGAAAATTGCATCCAGTGTTCAGTAATAGGACAATCATGCAATATATAGTAAGGAATATCATTATCATTAGTGGCTTTCTCTGGAGGAACCCTCTTTATTGCTTTACTTCTTTCTTTCCTCTTCCTTGCAATGGTTGCAGAGGAATCATCAGAATCAGTCCTGAATTCATCACTGTCTAAACTTTGGGGATTGTCATACATATCATCAATCCTCTTTATGTATTCCTGCTATTGTTTAGTAGAAGCATCAGCAGAAGGAGGAGCAGTAACAGGAGAGGCAGCAGGAGCAGAAGTACTGATAGCAGGAGCAGAAGTAGAAACAAGAACAGTAGCAGCAGCAGAAACAACAATATCCACAACAGAAGGCTCTAAAATAATAACTGGTACAGCAGGCTCAACTATATCAGCAGGCTCTGAAACACTAGCCTCTGTGAGTATCTCATCATTATCATCAACAGCAGTATCAATACAAACATCAGCAGCAGTAATTTCTACAGCCTTGATTGAATTAATATATGATAATATCAAGCTGGGATCACAGTCAGAAATAGGCACAATGGCCTTAGTAAGATCTTCAGCATCTTGGGCTGGAAGATATCTGCTATATAGAGCATCAAAATCTGAAAGCAGTGACCTGAAGTCAACTGTACTGAAAGATGGAACTGGAGCTGGAGCTGGAAGATCTGGCACTTCTTCTGAACTTTGTATGAAGTCTGAATCTTCAGCAGGCAGCATGACTGCTTCATTGGGCATCTCCCCCTGCCTAGATTCAGTATGGACTGGATCAAGGCACCCCAAGGAAGGGATTGCCTGAGGAAGATGGGAAGAAGAAAGCCTTGTAGATAAATCCTGGATGGATTTTAGAAGAGGAGCCAAGGAGGGTTCCAGCAGGAGTGTTAGCCTGGGAGCTAACATCTCATATAGCTTATCTGCAAGAGCAGGAATATCTACTTGCTCAAGGGATGCTTGAGTAGAGGTAGAGGAGAAAGTTGCAGAAGTTGATGATGTTGGTGGAGCTGCAGAAATGTGGAGAGTTGATGTTGATGGAAGTGGTATGGATGGTTCTGATATAGGGATGGTAGTGATGGATGTAACTGGGATGGTAACTGATGGTATGACTGAGGTTATGGATGAGGTGAATGAGGGCTGAGCTAGAATGTCTTGAAGTAGATGTTGGTAGGAGGTGGAAGTGGATCGAAGCTCTTGTGGAGATGAATGAGAATCATCAATATAAGAGTCATTTATGAGGTTGAAAGATGGAAAATGTATGGATGAGTCAATATCAATAGGGGGATAGTAATGTAGGGGGATGGAATTGTTCTTGAAGAGTGACTGGTGGTGGTGAAGAGATTATTGGAGATGAAATTGAGATGGGGGAAGAAATTGTGATGGGGGATGAAATTGAGATGGTGGATGTAGGGATGGTTGAGGAAACAGGAGGTGGAGATGGTGGAGATGAGGAGGAGGAAGCAGGCAATTCTTCTAAGGGGGCAGTTGCCTGAGGGGAAGTGACTGAAACAGTCCTTGTGCCTGAAGTAGAGTTAGCTGCAAGACCCCTGCTGGGTTTGGCAATCTGCCTATCCCATTTTCCAAAGAGAGCATAGGAGAGTCTCTTGGAAGCATTTATGTGCATACCATTTGACACAAGCAGTTGGGGGCATCTGTTGTTTAAAAACAAGCCTACTATCCTCCCAAAGTTAATAAAGTTCTTATTAATTTTCTTCTTAATTAAATCAAAAAAGATTTCTCCCTAGTTCAGATGTTTCTTATCAACTATAGCAGCCATTAAACAAAACTGATACCTAGAGATTGTATCATGAGTAGAATGTTTGGCTGAGAGAACTTTTCCCACTACATCAGCCAAAAACCTGTACTCTACTGAAAGGTTTTTCTTAAGAAGTTTATTAGGGTTTGCTGCATTATGTCCCATTCTATCTAGCATAACAGAAAATTCTTCTCCAGACAACTCAACAGTATCATGTCCAGTACTTAATTGAAAAACTTATGTCTGAAGTGCGGGAGTGAGGGATACCTGGGTTCCTGAAATAGTCCCGACAACTATATTTTGATCCAGATTATGGGCTGTGTATACCCATTCTTTAATTTCATCTACAGCAAGCTTAATCCTTGTAGTCATGATTGTCACCAACTGTTGTTCCTTAAAAAGTTCTAGAATGTCCTTGAAAATTTGATCACTGCCTTCAAACGAGTCCATATTGATGTCAAATCCGGTATCAAACTTCATCGCGGCTAAGACAGCAACTGAAACGGCCATGTTTTTCCTGCAAAAACAAACAAGACCAAGTGTAGAAGGGTTTGGAGGGAAGAAAAGCTCTGCAGAAAGTATGAATGCGCAAAAGAGAATGACAGCCGAAAAATGATTTTTATATGAGGGTTCGACGCAGAAAAGGAAAGATCGTTGAACTCAGTTCAACGATCTGGGCTTCTAAAGGAATCTGAAAGGTCTTCAACATCGTCAATCTCCATTCGACGATATTGGAGAGTGTCGAGCTCCGTTCGACGATCTCTGACCGGAAAGAGATAGCCGAGCACTATCTAGAAAACGCTGAGCTCCGTTCGACGATTCAATGAGAACGTCGATCTCCGTTCGACGATCTTTGGGAAAAACGTCGAGCACAGTTTAGAGTTAAGAAAGAACCTACAGACACTAGAGAAATTAAAATTTTTGCCTAATCTTGATCAATTTTTAAAGTTTTAAAATCTTGGATCTTAATTTAAACTTCCTCCATCTAACATTCCTAACTGAGTCAGGAAGAATGTGTGTTTCTTTTCATCCAAGGGTTTGGTGAAAATATCTCCCCTTTGTAAATCAGTTGAGATATATTGAAGTTCAATTTTATTCTTCTGAACATTATCTCTTAAGAAGTGATGCCTAATCTCTATATATTTTGTCCTACTATAGAGGACTGGATTTTGGGCTATAGAAATAGCACTGGTGTTATCACAAAAGATTTTTCACTTATCAAAGTTGTAACCATAGTCTAGAAGCTGGTTTTGAATCCACAATATCAGTGAGCAACAACTACCTGCTGCCATGTATTCAGCTTCAGCAGTTGATATGGACACAGATATTTGTTTTTTTACAAAACCAGGAGATAAGTCTGTCACCAAGAAACTGACAAGTTCCACTGGTGCTTTTCCTGTCTACTCTACATCCAGCATAATCAGCATCTGAAAATCGAGTTAATTCAAATCCTGAATCTTTTGGATACCAGAGACCTAGATTTGGACAACTTTTCACATACCTAAGAATCCTTTTTACTAATGTTTGGTGTGACTCTCTAGGGCTTACTTGGAATCTAGCACAGATGCATGTAGCAAACATTATGTCAGGTCTACTAGCTGTAAGATATAATAAAGAGCCAATCATTGCTCTATATGTTGTCTGATCAACAGGTTTCCCATGTTCATCAGCATCTAATACAACATTAGTAGGCATAGGTGTTCTCATAGATGATGCTTCAGACATACCAAATTTCTTAACCAACTCTTTTGCATACCTGGTTTGAGAAATGAATATGCCATCAACATGTTGTTTGACTTGCAATCCTAGAAAAAAGAAAAGCTCACCCATGCTACTCATTTCAAATTTTGAATGCATTAGGTTGGAAAACCTCTTGCATAAGTTTGAATCAGTAGATCCAAAGATAATGTCGTCTACATAAATTATTACTAGTAGGATATTAGACCTATGGGTTCTAATAAAAAGAGTTTTGTCTACTCTACCCCTTTTAAAATCATTTTCCAAAAGAAAGCATGCTAAGGTCTAATACCATGCTCTAGGACCTTGCTTGAGACCATATAATGCTTTATGCAATTTAAAAACATAATCAGGATGAGTAAGAGAGATAAAACCTAGGGGTTGTCTGACATAGACTTCTTCCTAGATATCTCCATTTAGAAATGCACTCTTCACATCCATTTGATAAACTTTGAATCTTTTGTGAGCTGCATAGGCTAGAAATATTCTTATGGCCTCCAACCATGCAACTGGTGCAAAGGTCTGGTCATAATCTATTCCTTCTTCTTGAGAGTATCCTTATGCAACTAGCCTTGCCTTGTTCCTTACAATAATTCCTTGATCATCTAGTTTGTTCCTGAATACCCATTTTGTTCCAATAATGGGATGATCCTTTGGCCTTGACACTAGCTCCCAAACCTTGTTTCTTTCAAATTGATGTAACTCCTCTTGCATTGTAATGATCCAGTGTGGATCTTGTTCTGCATCTTGTATGGATTGAGACTCAATTTGAGAAAGAAAGCAGGTGTGCATCAGATTTTGGTTGACCTGATTTCTGGTTTGCACACCAGCTGAGATGTCTCCAATCACTTGGGAGATTGGATGATCTCTTTATGTTACTAAATCAACAGGGGGTGTTGATTGTTCACTAACCTGTGTTGTTGTTTCCTCTTGTGGAATAATAACTGGCTCTTCATTAACCTATTCAAATTCTCTGAAAGAGAATGTACCTGCAAAGGTTCTATGGTAGAAGTGTTCTTCTCCTTGTAAGACATGTTAGTTTCATCAAAAGACACATGTACAGATTCTTCAATTTTAAGAGATGATTTGTTATATACCCTATAAGCCTTGCTGATCATGGAGTATCCCAGAAACACTCCTTCATCAGCTTTGGCTTGAAATTTTGCTATATATTTCTAGTCATTATTATGTATGTAACAAATACAATCAAAAATTCTGAAATAGTCTTCTTTAGGTTTCTTCCATTTGAGTAATTCATAGGGAGTCTTGCCCTTCAGCTTATGTATCAAACTTCTATTCAACACATAGTTTGAGGTGTTCACTGTCTCTGCCCAAAAGGATAGAGGAAGGTGAGCATCTGTCAACAATGTAGTATCAGATTCAATAAGGGTTCTATTTTTCCTTTCAGCTACCCCATTTTGCTGAGGAGTTCTAGGAGCTGAGAAAGTGTGTCTGATCCCTTCACTTTGATAGAACTCTTGCATAAGAAGAGAATCAAACTCTGTCCCATGATCACTTCTGATCAGGGCAATGTGAGTATTGAACTCAATATGTATGCATTTGAGAAACTCTGTCAAACACTTAAAGTTATCAGACTTCTTCCTCAGGAAGAACACCCATATGAATCTAGAGAAGTCATCTACAACTACTAAAGTGTAAGATTTCCCTCCTAGGCTTTGTACTGTAATGGGTCCAAAAAGATCCATGTGTAACAGATACAAAATTCTAGGTGAATCACTCTTATTTAGTGACTTAAAGCTATTTTTAGTTTGCTTGCCTAATTGACAAGCCCTACAAAGTCCTTCCTTCTTGTAGGGGCCAGAATATAGTCCTCTAACAAGTTTGTCCTTGGATAGCCTAGCAATGGTTCTAAGGTTTATATGTCCTAATCGCTTATGCCATAGCTCATTTGGTTTCCTAACAGAATTGAACAAACAGATATCTACCTTAGTTGATTGAAAATCTACAAGATAGATGTTACCTTTCCTTTTACCTGTCAACACAATTATGTTGTCCTCTGATTTGATTTTGCATGAAGATTTGTTGAAAGTCACTTGGTAGCCTTCATCACACAATTGACTAATGCTGATTAAGTTGTGCTTCAGTCCCTCCACATAGGCAACCTTCTTGAATGTGACTTACCCTATTTGGACTGCACCATATCCCTTAGTCTTTCCAAAGTTTGAGTCTCCAAATATGACTTTGGGTCCAAGCTTGGCTTTGAAAGATGTAAGATTATCCTTGCTTCCTTTCATGTGCTTTGAGCACCCACTATCCAGATACCATTGCTGGTTTATTGTTTGATAGGTCTTCACCTACACATATAATAATTTATTTGTTTTTGACCCAGTTTACCTTGGGCCTAGGTTGATAACCTTAAAAATCTGAAATAAAAGACATCCCTGGTTGACTCTTATAGCCTTCAGGATGATATCTCCTAGGAGGTATTATCCATTCAGCATAAGGGTTGAAGCTTTGGGATGTAGGACCTCTAGGATTGAAGTTTGACTTACCCTTAGAAAATGTTCAAAGCTCTGAGCTCTGTTCGACGATCTCTAAACTGAGTTCGACGATCTTGGGTCAGATCGTCGAGCTCTGTTCGAATATCGACTTTGCCTGAGTTTAGAGTTCAAAGATCGTCGACCTGAGTTCGACGATTCAGCTTGAGATCGCTGAGCTCTGTTTGGAGATCGTCGAGCTCTGTTCGACATTTTCCGTTGAACCTTGTTTTTCTTAGGAATATCAGAATTCTTCCTAGCTACCTCTACAACTCCCTTTCCTTTATCTTAGATAAATTTGATTGTGGTTGTTAATACTATAGGTTGGCTGGATGAAGCACCCAAGCCCAGTGTACTGTTAAGTCTTGAATTCATTGTGCTTATGATGTCCATCAGTCTGATGCTTTTCCCATTAAGGGATTCTTCAAACTTCTTTGCCTGAGATAGTTCACTTTTCAGTGAAGCTATCTGCTCCCTGCATTATTCTAACTCCTCAGTGAGTTTGAGGTTATCTAATTTTAAAGTGCTGTGTTCAGACAGTTGATTTCTAAGAGAGATAATCTCTTTCTCAGACTTGAGTAGGTATAAACACAGTGCCTTAAACTCAAATTTAATGTCCTCTGAATCAAAATCAAAAGAGTCTATTACCTGATCTTCTTCAGTTTCAGGTTCAGATTCAGATCCTGACTCTTGTTCTGCATCTGAATTGTGTTGAGAGGCATTGATAGCCATCATGCAGAAGTCCTTCTCTTGGGCATCATCTTCATCATCACATGAGCTTGATGAAGTATCTGATTCTTCTTCAGTCTCATTCCAGGTCTCAGCTATAAATCCTTTCCTGGTATGCTTGTTCTTGCTAGAGGAGGATTTGTCATAGTTGTTTCTCCTAGAGTCTTTGTCTCTTTTCCTTTCTCTTTTATCTTTCTTGTCCTTGTTTTGGTTCTCTGGACAGTCAGGCACAATGTGGCCTGGTTTGCTGCATCCAAAACAAATAATCTCTTTATTACTAGATTTATCATACCTTGGCTTTTCATGACCTCTGGATGACCTTTTCCTGAAGTCTTTTCTAGCCATCTTGTAGAATCTTTTGGCTAGTAGGATCATTAGCTCTTCATTGCCTGTGACCTTATCTTCAGGCTGTTCTTCTGTAGCATTAAAAGCAATTGTCTTCTCCTTTCTTGTTGCTGGAGAAGCTGTCTTTTGCTCTTCCTCTCTATTTTTGATTAGCAACTCATAAGACTTGAGCTTGCCCAATAGAGCTTCAGTGGTGATCTCATTCAAGCTTCTGGCATCCTTGATTGGCCAGATCCTTGATTCCCAAGTGCTGGGAAAGCACATTAGGATCTTATTATTGAGTTCAGTCAGTGAGATCTCCTTGTCCAAAGTTTTCAATTCACTAACAATCAGACTGAGTCTGTTATACATGTCAGTTACTGACTCAGTTTATCCCTTCTTGAAGTTCTTATAATGAGTTATGAGATGAGATCTTCTGTCCTTTCTCTCATCAGCAGATCCTGACATAAGCTCAGATAGCTTGTCCCAGATTTACTTTGTTGAGTTGCATTCAGCTACTTTCTGAAATATATCATCAGACATTGTCTGAGCCAATATATTTATTGCCTTTACATCAGCAACTTTCCACTTCTTGATGTCTGCATCTGTTCCTGAAGGGGGTGGAACAGCACTTGTACTTGTAGTCTCTAGAGGTCTTGGACACACTGTCAAAATAGAATTGAAGATATCCTCATCAATAGAATTCATGTATAATTTAATCCTTGCCTTCCAAAGTGCAAACTTAGAAAGATTGCACACTGGAGGTCTGGTGCTTGCATAGTCTTTGTTCTGTGTCATGGATTTATATGAAAATAAATATAATAGAAATAGCAACCCTCTATTAAAGATTGATCTTATCAGAGATCTTTTGGTTCAGGTGTTAGCCTGTAAAAACAACCAACCTAGTGAAAATCTAGTTGTTGAATAACCAACCTCCATCTGATACCAATTGAAAGTGAGAGTAAGATCTACCTTTACTCTAGAGGGGGGGTGAATAGAGTATATTAAAGTAATTTTTGCAAATTAAAAATTAATTGGCAGTGGAAGACTTAATTTAATTATAGTGTATTGTGCTTGTAGTAAACAAAATAAATTAAAGCAAGAAAGCTAAATCACAGCACACAACAAATAAAACACAAACACCCAGAAGACACAAGGAACTATAGTGGTTCCCCAATCAACCTGGGTACATCCACTCTTCTACCACCCTAGGTAGGAATCCACTGCAGGAATAGTTGATCAGGTGTCCTGGGCACCAATGAGCTTTTGATAAGGTGCTCAAAAACCAACCCAGATTTTTTGATAAGGTGTCTTGCCACCATTGAGTTTTGACAAGGTCTCAGAAACCAAACACAAAACTTTTGAAGGGAGTTTTGAGTAACCCTTTTACAGCAAAAGAAAAGAAAAGGAGGTGAAGTGGTTCTTCTCTGTTCAATAGTCAAAGAGAAGACTAGTGGATTTATGATGTCAAAGCTCCCCCTGAGATTAGCAGTAGGTCAGGAGAAGAAGCTTTGCATAGGGTGATAGGCCATTAGAAGATGAGATCTCTAGCAAAAGATAATTTCAGCAATGACTGAAATATGATGTGTCTGGAGTCTTGATTAATGAAGCCTTGAAAAACTTGAATCAGAGATGAGATACTGTAATCCTGTAGTTCTTGTGTGTGTCTCACAGATCTCAGATATTGTTCTTAGTTTTCTCTTGTTATTGTTTTCTGTCTCTCTTGTCTGAAAAGATATATTAAAATCCAATCTTCTAGATAGCTGTTGGCCAGTCATAAATGACTTCCTTAATTGATAACAGTCTCTGGAGGAAAGTCCTAAGAAACATTCCCTTTTAGTCTCCTTGAAACTTGCTCCAGATTGATTGAAATGGCTACAAAATCCTTTGCATTAAATGCTGGATATGAAGAAATTTGAATTCCATAACTGACTGAATTTGAAATCTTGAAATCGTCGTTCTCTCAAGAAAATCGTCGACCTGAGCTCAGAGACTGGATTTTAACTTGAGACAGAAACGTCGATCTGAGCTCGACTATCGCCGAACTTAGCTCAGAGATCTGGATTTTAACTTGAGACAGAAATGTCGATCTGAGCTCGGAGATCGTCGTACCGAGTTCGACGACTCGTTGAACTGAGCTCGACGATAATTACCTTTGTCTTCTGCACTTGTAATCTGAACTAGGAGGTCTTGGGGGCAGCTTTCAAATCTAAGTACTAAGCCTTAGACCTATTCTAGTTGACCTTTAAATCTATACAATGAGGTCAAGACACACTCCTATGAACATAGTGATCCTTACCCAAATCAGTAATAGGGTGTTCCAACACTCTCTTTTGAATAAATCATGCCCTAAAGATTTCTACCCCTTGCCTCAGATCAATGCACTGGTTGACTCAGCCGTCGGTTTCTCTCTAATGAGTTTCTTAGATGCTTTTTCAGGTTATCATAAAATCAGGATACACCCGCCTGACATAAAAGATGTCTCCTTCATCACCGGGGACGGGTGCTACTGCTATAAAATGATGGAGTTTGGGCTAAAAAATGTAGGTGCAATGTATCAGAGGATGATGGATCGGGTCTTCCGGGAGCAGAAGGGAAGAAACCTGGAGGTGTACATAAATGATCTCATGATCAAGAGTTGGATGTTGAATCTCACCTCTAGAATCTAGAAGAGACATTCGGTACCCTGCAGAAATACAAAATGAGGTTGAACCCCTTGAAGCGTGTCTTCGGGGTGAGCAGGGGCAAGTTCCTAGTCCACCTCCTCACTCCCATAGGGGTGGAGCCTAAGAATAACAAGGTGAGGGAAATCATGGAGTTAGGATCACATCAGAATGCTAAGGTGGTCCAGTGCCTTAGAGGAAAGCTGGTGGGACTGAGCAGGTTCCTCTCCTAGGCTATAGAGAAGTGCTCACCTTTCTTCAAAGCATTGAGAGGGGGCCAAAAATTTGAATGGTTCGAGGAGTGCGAGGGAGACTTCCAAGCCTTGAAGAGGCAGTTGACCCAGGCTCCTCTGCTCTAGGGACTGAAGGAGGGGGAAGATCTATCTCTATACCTTGGGGTCGGGGCCAAGGTCATGAGCTCCATTTTGGTCCGGGAAGAGGGCAAGAAGTAGCTGCCGATCTACTATGTGAGTAGGGTCCTGAGGAAGGCAGAGCTTCAGTACCCTATCTTAGATAAATTAGCTTTCTCCCTGGTCATCTCGGCCCGAAGGCTCCGTCCATATTTCCAGGCCAATTCTATCCAAGTAGTGACAAACCACCACCTTTACAACATCTTTGAGGGGGTGGAGCACTCCGGGAGGTTGGCAAAGTGGTCGGTAGAACTTATCGAGTTCGACATTTCTTTTGTCTATCATCTATCGATCAAGGCCCATGCAATGGATTATTTCCTAGGCGACTATGTGGTCGAGGTGGCAGAGACCAAGCTCACCCATCCAGTTTCATGGAGGGGGAATGTGGATGGCATGTCGGGGAGGCACTCCTTGGGGGTAGGGGTGATTTTGGAGAGTCTGTTAGAGTCAAAGATTGATCAAACTGTGGTCATTCATTTTCCTATCACTAAAAATCAAGCAGAGTATGAGGTGGTGATCGCCGGGCTGCGACTGGCCAGGGGGTTAGGAGTGCACGACGTGGAGGTACTCATAGACTCCATGGTGGTGCCCTCCCAGATCAACGATGAGTTCAAGGTGAGAGAGCCTACTCTCTAGCTATACCTCACAAACGTGAAAGGGGTCATTGGGATGTTCCAAACATTCTCCATCAGACATGTGCTGCGGGGGGAAAATGAGCAGGTGGACCAACTGGCCAAGTTCGAACCATGTGCGGGGTGAACGATGATGGACCTCTTCAAACCTTCCATTGAAGATGGGGAGCTGATGGAAGTGGATTGATGCCCCTCTTGGATGGACCCCTTCACAACCTTGTGGTCCACAGGGGCGTTCCTAGAAGGTCTAGACAAGAAGTGCTTCAATATAAGTCAGCCTACTATCTGATGCGCGATGGGAAGCTGTATCGGAAGACCTTCTCGGTGCTCCTAGCATACTGCGTGGCCGAAGAGGAGGTCCCGAGTATCTTGGAGGAAGTTTACTCTGGGGATTGTATGAGTCACTCAGTGAGTAGGCCCTTAGAGGGGAGAATTGTGAGGCAAGGATACTTCTGGCTGACCCTGAGCTGGGATGCCACCGAGTTTGCAATGAAGTGCCAAAAGTGCCATCTATTCTCCCCTCTTCAACTTCTACCAACCCAGAGACTCAGGAGCATCACTGTGCCCTGGACCTTTGTTATCTGGGGAATGGATCTTGTGGGACACTTCCCCCAGGCTAGAGGGCAGAGGAGGTTCTTGTTAGTAATGATCGATTATTTTTCTAAGTGGTTGGAGGTTAAGGCGCTGGCCAAGGTGACCTCCCAGGTGGTCTAGAACTTTGTATGGGGGAGAACATTTGCAAGCACGGGTTGCCTCAGGTCATCATCTCAGACAATAGGCCACAGATTGCCATCGTGGAGTTCATTAGTTTTTATGGTCATCTCGGGATCGATCTCCTGTTCGCGTCGGTCCTCCACCCCAGGAGTAACAGGCAAGTGGAGGCAGTGAACAAAATAATTGTTAACTTATTGAAAAAGAAGGTTGAAAAATCTGAAAGGGAGCTGTGTGGAGAAGCTCCCTTCATATCTTTGGGCCCTAAGAACTACTCCCAACAAATCCACTAGGGAGACCCCCTTCAAACTCTCTTACATCTGTGAAGTTGTGCTTCCAATCGAGTTCGAGGTCCAGACATTGCGGGTTGTGGAATCTGAGGAAGGTGGAGAAGAATGGAGGGTCTAGAATGAGAACGAGTTGTATCTCTCCTTGGACCTGACAAAGGAGCTCCAAGATGTGGCTGCCGTCAGGCAGGAAGAAATTAAGTGGCGGATGACCAAGTATTTTCACAAAGAAGTCAGAATCAAACAGTTCGCGGAAGGGGATTTGGTACTGAAAAAGGTAGATGCCAAAGAAGATCAGCCGCCATGGGAAAGCTCAACCCAAGCTGGGATGGTCTATTAATTATCAAGGAGGCATTGAGGTCAAGGGAAATTGCCTCCGGAATGTGGAAGGCAAGACCCTAAGTCCCACCTGGAGCGGTGATGACTTGAAGTGTTTCTATCCTTGAACTATGTAAGTGACAGCTTTTTTTAATAAGAAATTTCTTGACATTCCGGGCCTTTTGCCAGAGATTTTATTTGCAATGGATTGTATGAATGGGTGAAGAAAAAACCTACCCAGACCCCGAGCAGATCCCGCTGTCAGGCTCCTACTAACTGGCAGGGCTAGATGTCACTCGAGAGAGTCTCCCAAACACCGAGCAGATCCCGCTGCCAGGCACCCACTAGCTGGCAGTGTTGGATGTCACTCGAGAGAGTATCCAAGACCCTGAGCAGATCCCGCTGCTAGGCTCCCACTAGCTGGCAGGGTTGGATGTCACTCGATAGAGTCTCCCATACCCCTAGCAGATCCCGCTACCAGGCTCTCACTAGATAGCAGGGCTGGATATCACTCGATAGAGTCTCCTAGACCCCGAGCAGATCCCGCTACTAGGCTCCCACTAGCTGGCAGGGCTGGATATCATTCGAGAGAGTCTCCCAGACCCCAAGCAGATCCCACTTCCAGGATCCCACTAGCTGGCAGTGCTTGATGTCACTCGAGAGAGTCTCCCAGACACCGAGCAGATCCTACTGCCAGTCTCCCACGAGCTAGCAGGGCTGGATATCACTCGAGAGAGTCTCCTAGACCCCGAGCAGATCCTGCTGCCAGGATCCCACTTATTGATAGGGTTGGATGTCACTCGAGAGAGTCTCCCAAACCCTGAGCAGCTCCCGCTGCCAGGCTCCCACTAGCTGGTAGGGCTAGATGTAACTCGAGAGAGTCTCCCAGACCCCAAGTAGATCCTGCTACCTGGCTCCGACTAGCTGGCAGGGCCGGATGTCACTCGAGAGAGTCTCCTAAACCCCGAGCAGATCCCGTTATTAGGCTCCTACTTACTGGTAGGGCTTGATGTCACTCGATAGAGTCTCCCAGACCCCAAGCAGATCCCACTGTCAGGCTACCACTAGCTGGCTGGGCTGGATGTCACTCAAGAGAGTCTCTCAGACCCCTAGCAGATCCCACTGCCAGGCTCCCACTAGTTGATAGGGTTGGATGCCACTCGAGAGAGTTTCCCGGACCCCAAGCAGATCACGCTGCCAGGCTCCCACTTGTTGGCAGGGCTAGATATCACTTGAGAGAGTCTCCCGGACACTGAGAAGATCCCGTTGATAGGCTTCCACTAGTTGGCAGGGCTTGATGTCACTCGAGAGAGTCTCCCAGACCCCAAGAAAATTCGTTGTCAGGCTCCCACTAGCTGGCAGGACTAGATGTAACTCGATGGAGTCTTACCTATTGACATTGCCCTCTTGGTAAAGACAGATCAGGCATAGCCCTCCTGGCGAGTTGGGTCTCACCCCACCTTGCAAACCGGGTTCTGCCCCTCCTGGCGAGCCACGTCTCGCCACTCCTAATGACAAATATTTTTAGTCCAAGTAGGGCGGCCTAGGTTTCAAGGATTAATTGCGCGAGGTGCTCGCAAGCCTTCAGGTCATACCAGATGGGTCCCGGTTTGCGCAGGTCAAGCACTCAGGTGGCAGGCCGAGAGACGCCTAGACATAAGTCTTGCGAACACCGCAGGGAATCCCTTTGAGTAAAGGCAGCGGATCACTGCTCACGGACCGACTACCTAAGTTCTTATCGATTTTCTAAACTAAGTCCCTAAGAACCACGCGATATCACTAGTGAGGCATGGGTTCGGAGGCAGCGAGCGAGAAGGCTGAGCCAGGTCGTGAGCACGCAAAAAGAGAGGAAAAAATTATGGAGCAATAGATAACATTTTTGGAAATAGTATATATTAATCACAAAAATTTACAAGGATGAGGCTCAACCCACATTTACATTATAGCAAGTGAAAAGAAAATACATGGACTGCAAAAAGAAAGAGAAGTACGGCGCGGGGATTCAACGAGGAGAGCTATCGGGCGGCGAGATCTCCCAAAGGGGTTGGAAGGACTCATCGCCTGACTTTGGTACCGGAAGGAACAACTCCGGTACCACATCACTCGCCGAGAGCCCCACTCCTTCGCTCATCACTAGGTTGACCCGCTACATGGTCTAGAGAGTGTATGTCACGACCTTGGCGGCATTCTTCTGCATCATCCCTTCCATTTCATAGTCAGAGTAGTGGGCGAGCCGACAGCTGCTGCTGGAGGTCAGAGGGGGAGCTGCTGCTTCCAATTCTCGTACCCGCGCTACAGCGCCTCATTATCCTTCTGGAGAGTGGAGATTTAAAGGCCAAGGAGCTAAACCATCGCCACATCCTGCAAAAAGAAATAAAAGAAACGTAAGAGTTAGTGGAGGCAATCTAAAGAAAGGTATCTTGTTCAAGTTCCGTGACTTAAAACCCCCTAGGTATCCGACGAGGATGGTGCCGGCCATGTCCACCCGCTTCTTTTTCCACTCCACCTCCTTCAGCGCGATGAGGCGAGCCTCATCCTTGTCATCGACTAGCTTCTGGAGTGAGACGGAGTTCCGCTCCATCTGCATGCACCGGCGGCCCGCCATATGGGCCAGCTCAAGGCCGCATAGCTGGGCTCATACGCTCTTGTGAATGAGTGCCCGCGTGGAATCCTAGTCGTAGACCATGAAATCCTCCCATGCATATAGGCTAAAGGAAAAGGCATAGGCCTCCCCGCTGATGGTTTCCTACTCCATCTAGCTCGGCAACAGGATGGAGATCGACGCCCGGTTCTCTCCTTGGTCCTATTGAAGTAGGGGCTTGCCGAGCTAGTCTAGGTGCCGCTCGCCATAGCCGAAGTTGCGTGCGCCCTCAGCACGGGCCTATCGGAAGATGCCTGCTCTCGCACCCTGGAGATGCCGACTACCTCGCTGGTAGGAATGCCGGTCAAAGTGCAAGGAGTGACGACCGCTTCAAGCTGTTGGCACGCAGGGGCCTTGCCTTTTTACCGGGATGCAGGAGGTGAGCCGCCCGTTGTCTTCAGCTTCTTGGATGGCGGCGGCAGAGGAGGCTGATCACGGGCGTCCCTCTTCTGGGTGCTAGGGCCTGGATCTCGCAATACACGGTAGCCATTGCCTCGTCATGGGCAAGCTCATTAGGAGCGACTCGCACACTCTCATAAGGAGGGTGTTGGGGAGGTCTTTCTCACTTGTAGTAAGAAAGTTATAACAATAAAGAAAAAAGGTTAAGTAAAAGGGATCGAGTGCGAGTGGCTTACCTCCCCCGTACGGGACGAGGGAGAGAGAATCAATGTTCCTGTGGAGGAAAGTGACCTCGATGTTCTTCCCCTAGAAAAACCCGTAGAGCTCAGCTTCATGACCCCCAGGCTAGGGTGTCGGTAGCTCGCCTCGCTAAGTTGAACTGGCGAGAATGGAACGTTACCGATGTTACCCTTGATGAAGACAAACTTCCGAAGCCAGTTTTGGCTCTTTTTTACTGTCTCCCACACCTTTATGTGGTTGCTGGAGAAGTATGCGTATTGTCCTTATTCGCCCAGAAGGAGAATAGCTTGTGGAAGACCGCGAGGCTGAACTTGATCCGCACTTCCCACAGGAAACAGGCGAACCCGACCATGGCTACCACCGTATTGGGGGTCAGCTCGCCGAGGAAGACCTCGAAGTACTTCAATATTTGCTGGACCTCGGGCCATAGGGGAAGCCGAAGGCCCACATCGAAGTGAGCAACGTAGATGGCGAGCTCCGCTTCTGAGAGATCATTGATCTTCTCCTCCTCCCCGAGTCACCTCTACTCAAAGCCAGGTGGGACGAATTCGCCGACTGTCGTGAGGAACTTTCCCTCGGTGAGGGTGGCAGGGAAGAAGGGGTGATCAAAAAAGTTCCATGTGCACTTGCCTCTCCCCTCGACATCTCCACCGCTTCCTCCCATCTTGCGATATCTTAGTCCGGCGGGATGCTGAAGTTCTCGCGAGAATGGGCGAGCTGAGAATCATAGGAGTGGAGAAGATGCGGAAGTTTTTAAATGCGGTAAGTGAGAAGAAGGGTCGTGGCCTATTTATAAGAAGAAAAAGGGCGGGAAAACGTCCCATCGGCAGGAAATGTGCAGATAGCAAAAATGTTCCCCGATGCTTTGGCTTCTGAGCCTGCGTGGCCCTAAGAACACTATGCGACAGCAGGGAAGTGGAGAGTGAGCCACACTGGCTCACATCCAACCAAGTGGCAAGCGATACACGCTGGCTCGCGTCCGCACAAGTGAAGAGCGAGCCACACTAACTTGCTTTCGTGAGAGAGGCGAGCGAGCCAATCTGTCTCGTGCCCGCCTAAGAAGGAGACAGGCAGGCGGGGCGGCTCACCCACATCCACCTAAAAAAAGCTAAACAGTTACAAGCTGCATACAGAAATAATATACAAGTATAGGCCTGTCAGCGGGCAAGTAGTTTCAAATATTTATAAACAAAAAAGTTCGGTACTCTAGGAAGATAAATAAGTTTGTGGTTATAACATGCGAGCTGATCCAAGGGACATGCGCGACTCGGGCCTGCAGGCCGATAGTGAGGAAGGGGTGGGTGGTTCAGTATTAAATCCATTTCTACCTACCCCTCTCTCACACCCTGGAATGAGGCAGCAAGAGAGGATAGAAGTACTTGCGAACTGCAAGCAGTTCCCGCTGGGCAAGGTCGACCTACTCCGTGGCATGCCTGAGTCACTCCTCCTCTCGCATAATGTGTACTCCCAGATAAGTTGTCCCGTCACCATTTTCTAGGCGCCTCATGCCTACCATGACCGCGAAGCGCTCCTCCGCCTTGTCCTCGTCCACCCTATCACAAACCTCCTACAGCATCAGGGAGTGCTTCTGGATCAGCAAGGTCATCTGCCTATTTATCTCCTCGGTAACTTGCGGGTCGCCCAGGTAGTCTGAGATGTGGTCCGCAGAAGGGGGAGGCAAGTACCCCCCCCCCCCCCACTGATGTCGACGTCGGAGGATAAGATCACATTGAAGCCTGCAAAAATAGGAAAGGTTAGAAAAGCAAGAGGATGGTCATAAACAAGCGAGTGCGAAAACTCATCGGGGGTTGGCACATCCCTCGCGCTGGTATGCAGGCGGGAACTACCTGGCTAGCCCTAGAAGAGCTCACCTTCAAGAGCCGCGAATCATTTTCCTAGCCCGGGGCGGGTTAGCAATGGAGGAATCTATGGGGGCAGGTCAGTAGCCCCTAGGATGGAAGCAACATCAAGGGATCAGGTAAGGGGTGACCAAGCAAGAAAGCAGGAAAAGAGTTGACTCACCAGTGGTCACTAGAGAAGCAGTCAGACCCGCGGGAAGGGCATTTTAGGGCATGCATTCCACGTCTCCTGGTTTGATAATAACAAATACCGTGATGTATTTGATCTTGTCTTTTTGTGTATTTATAGTATAAAGGTTGTACATATTAAAAGAGGAGACAAGTCCTTGGTCATGAGCATGATCCAAGGGTGTGTACACTTTAGAAAAAAAATAAAAGGACGAGTTTTGTGTGCTAAACTTCAAACAGCCGTAACTTTCAATCCTGGAAGAGTTATGGAATGTGCCACCACATACTAGAATGAGAATGAAGTCATTTACAATTTGGAAAAGGTTTCGAGGGAAAAAGTGAAAAGGAGATATCACTGGCGATAGCCACTATTGTCGGGCGATAACGAGAATGACGTCAACGTGACGAAGGCCATGTTCCACACGATCCAGCCACTAAGCACACTATTTAGAGGTATTGCTAAGTGATATCAGATATCGCTAGCGATAGCTCCACGATTGAATTGTCCCACAGAATCCTCAAAATCATGGGACACGTGGCAATCGGATATGATATCGCTTGTAGGCGATAGCCAGTATCGCCGGCGCTAGCTCCAAAGTATAAATTTGGCTCATTTTTTGTGGAGACAATTAATTTTTTTACCTGGAATATTATTTCCCGTATATTCCATCTAGAGAGCTCCAGCATTCAGAAAACTCCCACTTTCCCAAGAATGTTCAAGAGCGAAGAAGAGACGATTCGTGCACATCATTTTCAGGAAATCTTTGCAAGGATTTGACGTCGTCTTCAGAGCTTTATTTTGAGGGAGTTTTTATTCTGAATTTCTATTGTGTAACTTATCTTATCATCTTTGTAATCGATAGAGAAATCACTGCCTTATTCATGGCATCTAGGTCCGTGTGTGTCTTAGGAGGAAATCGCTGCCTTGTGCGTGGGGTCTAGGCCCTTGTGTGGCTTAGGGAGTTTTTTCCGCCATGTGTGCATCAACTAGATCGTGGTGAGATCTAGGGGAGGCTAGTAGTAAGATCTATGAAGAGATACGCTATAGCTGGCCGGTTCTTGGTAGAAGGACCGGTGAAATCAAAAGGAGTTTATATTTTTCATAGCCTCGATCTCTAGTTTTATAGAGATACATTGTATTTTGTAATCAATTTCTTATGAAATAAAATCATGGCATTTATTGTATTATTATCTTGATTTTATTATCATAAAATGTTTTAAATATTATTTTCTCTATCAATAGCATTAAAGTAAAATATATTGCAAATTGCTTTTTAGAACACACTCTTAGAATTCAATATTTATATCTATCGCCGAGCGATAGTGATATCGCTAATAGTACTAAAGTAATATTGAATTCCGTAATTTCCTAAAAAGTAATCTTTAATGTAATATTTTTGTTTAAATAAAAAATATATAATTTCCTATAAAATATTCCATAACTTCATTAATTAACTCTGATTTTTTTTATTTAAGAATTAAAATTCCATAAATCCCTTATTCATCCTCTCAAAGGGCGCCGTAAGATCCAACAGGGCATGCATCAAAGCCGAGGGGCTGGCGACCTGCTCAGTTGCCCGCAGGCAGGAGTGCCTCGACTCCATTCCCTCGCCTCCATCCTCACAAGACGTCTCTTACAAAAAAGGAGAGATCAAAATAAGAATGACAGTAATATCAGGCAACCAACCCACGTACCACATGTATGACCTCAGCACCGACTGACGAACAAGATGCGAGGGCAGTATTCGGGGGAGATCATTTGATCATCTTTGCCTTATTTGCCTGAAGGCGGGACTGAGCGACTCTCGCTCCAGCCATGGGGCAGTATCAAGGACCTGTGCCCGGGTCCCCTCCCTTGTGGCCGCTAGGCGAGCTCGCATTTCTTCTGATATGGGCATCGCTCAGCTACAGTAGTTCATAAAGAAAAGAAAAGCAAGACAGGGGTTTTTCCCTTGATCCTGGCGGTGTATTTATAGCACATTGGTGGGACCCACCAAAAGATTCCCTCCAGCTCTGTAAACACTCACTGAACACATGGGGTTGGATGATTCTTTCTGAGCTTTGCAAAGCTAAAAAGGAGAGGGGATTATATACAACCCAGCGTTCGTCGAGTAGGTCCGCTAGGTAGGCAAGACAGGCAGGCGTGACAGGAAGGCGAGATAGGCAGGCGAGACAGGCAGGCGAGCGAGCCAGGACAGCTTTTCTGCCTACCGCTAAGGAGTTGAGTGAATCTTGACCTTTCGACGCCTTCTGAGCTTGGCGTTGAGTGAATCTTGACCTGTCAATGCCTTCTGAGATTAGCGTTGAGTGAAGATTGACCTGTAGATGCCTTCTGAGCTTGGTATTGAGTGAAGATTTACTTGTCGATGCCTTCTGAGCTTGGCATTGAGTGAACTGGCTTCACTCAATACTTGGTATTGAGTGAACTGGCTTCACTCGATTCTTCTAGACTTAACCAGATTTCTTCTTAGTTTCTCCGGCTTTGTTTCTCTAGGCCCTCCAGGAAGGCAAGCGAGCCAGGACAATAGACCCTCTTACACTAGGTGGGGCGGGCATGTCGCGTGAGCCAGCTTGCCAACCCACCTTTGCCTAAGTGGCCTCCAGACCAAGACCGCCGGCTCCCCTCCGTATAAGGGGTAGGCTAGCCGCAAGAGCTCGGCTCAAGCTCGCTTTAAGAGAGAGGCGAGCTGCGAGAGCCGGGTCATACCCGCCTAGTTGAGTTGCAAGCAGGTCTCGTTTCCCCTACAAGTGGGGTGCAGATATCATGTGGTTAATGTAATATGGTCTGCCAAATGTGATTTGGTCTACATTTAGCTCCTCAGCACAGTGGAGTTTCGTTATTAGCAGGCCTCTTTTTGACTGCATATAACCATTCAGGACAACGGAGTTGCGTTAATGGCAGGCCAGGTTTCAAAATCTATAAATAAACCCAAGGGGGTACCTCAGAAGTCAAGATTTTCCAATTCTCTAGGTCCCAGATCTTCTTGCTCTTTCTGTGGTGCCTTTAGCTCAGCACAGGATAAGGAGGGGAAGCGCTCTAAGATCTTTCGGGTGTGTGGTGGGACCTCTGTACTGGAGCCTTGGGTCAATTTTGATCTCTAAGTCTTCGGTTAGCCAAGCTTGCTAGGCAAAGTAAGTGTGCGGTCACCCCTTCCCCAAGGGTTCGAACTCCACAGAGTCCGGTTTCTGGTTTCAATATTTTCGTTCCTGAAAACTTCAAACCTGTAAACATGTACACTATACCCAAAGAAAATATGATCAAATATAGTTTGGGATTTGGTATTATCAAACCTGAGAGATGAACATACGTTCCAATAGTCTGGTGATCGGTGATCACCAAATATCTCTAAGAAATATGAAGCAACAAGGATTATCTCCACCAATTCTTGGATTTCCATACTCATGGATGACAATATATCAAGGGCGCATAAGAATGATCAGTGATCCTTCACGTATATATGGAACTCTCTAGAAAGCCTAAAGAGGCTGGTATAGGTCTCCACAACATATGGTGGTCCGAGGCTGCGTGCGATTGTGTTGCTCGCTATAGTGACCGGAGGAGCATCCTAAGAACCCTAAAATATCTACCAAAGGGAAAGGGTTAGGATCAACTTTGTTTGTTGCCAGATTTACATCTAATATGGGTCAGAGACGACTTGGCGATAATATGAGTCTGTCAACGTAAATCAACTACAGTGGTTCGCAGGAGGACCAAAGGACTTGTCTCTTACTTCATTCTGAATGGAAACTAGGTAAGGAGATGAATCCAATGGTTTTGAGGGGCTTAAAACATTGTTGGGGTTCGAAAATAATGTGTTTAAAAGTGTTTCTTCTTCTCCATATCATTTCTTCTTCCCTAAAATTTGTTTTGTTTTCCACTTCTTTTTGAATTGAGGAGAAGTAATTCCTCTCAAGTGAATGGGACCTAATTAGGATGGCCCATATCGAATGAATGAGATAAGGAGGGGTCAGTTTGACCTCACCTTGCTCATATTGCCTTTTTGCGGACTTGGCAGCTAAGGTGGATGTGGAGGAGGGTCAATGTTGAACCTACAAGGTCGGGAGTAGTCAAAGTAAGCTCATTTAATATTAAGAAAGGCTTGTCCAAGCTACGAAACCAAGGTTTGGTCAAGGCGAACATTTGGATTGCCTTGTTCCTTGTCCCCACTTGGTGCAAGACCCATTGGGAACTCATGGACAAAATATTAGGTCATGGTGACACTTTGGGTGAGCCCAAGTACCAAGACCAACTCATAAACCAAAATTATGGTTAAGGTTGACCAAGTAACCCTCTATGTTGATTTGGGTGGATCCAAGGGTGAGGTGGGGTCCTTGTGACTCACTTGGCCCATTGGGGACCTACTTAGGCTCTAGTTGCTCACTAGGGTTCTAGGGATCACCTGGGTCATCCCTAGGCTAAGTCAAACCCTAAAATGTTGATTTGGGCTCAATCCTAGTAAAGGTGACTCTTAAGGGGCTCTAATGTGCATATAGGTCAACATAAAGGTCTAGGGATAATAAAGATCCATTTTTACCCCTTGGTGAGAGGTTGGGCTCAACCTCAACTTAAGATATAAGATAGGGCCCTCTAGGGCCCACTCTTGGTTCTTTGAGTGCTCAAAAGCATATAAGACCCAATGGGTACTAAAAGAGTGCCATAATACTTCTAGATCTACTAAATCAATAAGGATGTTACACCTCTATGCACCCATGCGTATACAAACACCCCCTCTCAAACCAAATATTTTGCTAGGTTTGGGGGGAACATTCTTGAACTAGAAACATACGAGTTCGACGAGTTCTAAGAGAGTACCCACATGAGTTCAGATAGCCCTAGGAGAGTACCCTTGTGAGCTTATATATCTGCCTCTCCCCTTTGACAATGAGTCATATTTATAGGTAATGATATAGGGGTAAACCTTATCATTTGGAGGTGAACCTGGCCCTTATGCGAGGTACTATGGGTCATTGATGATATGTTGTAAGCTGATCATGCAGTCGATGAGGTGATGATTTATGCATGGCGAGGTGGGTGAGAGCCGATTACAAACTAACTTTAGTGGGGGAAATTGTTTTTGGTATGTGTAGCGTACAAAAGAATAGGTACATCAATAAATTCCTTTTTTCCAGGGCCCACTATTTTGAAATGCCGCACTTCATCTTTTTTCTTTCTTTCCCCTTCTCTAGTGAATACTAGTACGATAACATAGATGTTTGATGGCATCCTCGTCTTCTCTTTTTGATGGAAACCTCTATGTTTTACCGAACTCGACCCAAGTGTTGCCAGCTAAAATCATTTTGAGCATCAAGAAAAGGTAAAGTTTTAGCTCACCATTCGAAATGTAGTAGGGATACTGCTGTATCTATGGTTTGTGTTTTTTATCAAGATTCTGAGAGTTCCAATAGAAATCCTCATACAATACCTTTATTAAATTTATACTATTCTTTCTTGTATGGTCCCCATAATATAACTTTTGCCACTATGGATTTATTTAATTTATGCTATTCTTTCCCATATATACTCGTATTACAGTGGTTGCCACCATGAATATAGTCCAAATACAATCATATAATTGTTGTGTATAGTCATATTCAGAGAAAATACGACCATAAATATGTAAGTTCTATGTATCAAAACTTTTTTATTAGCAATAAAACAATGTTAACCATACATACATATTATTTTATGTAGATTACAATAGGCATTGATGCGTTGCACGACAAGTGTATCAATCGCACAAGTAATATAAAATGGGCGAATTTTCCTAAGTATCGATCTCAAGGGAACACAACAAGGTGGAGTTAATTTTTAGGAGGACTTGAGATTGAATTCCTTAGGTCGGTGTTTACGAAGGGGGGTTTCGATTGTTGCGGAAAAAGAAAATAAAACACTAACAACTAATCCTATGCAACGCCGCTATGCGATGCTTCGCCAGGCGGGATGGAAGACTACACGGGCCGCTATGCACCGAATCACTGGGCGGATGGACGAGTAGGCTTGCGGATGAGGTGGTGAGAATGGCGGAATGAGGGTTGTGAGCACCTCTTTTCTACGCATGCCTCTAGCAATCGCTAGAGTGGCAAAATCGGATGTGGTGGCGGATGGAAAATGGCGCACCTCAAGCAAATAACATAAATATAAAATCATATAGACATTATTGTATACAAATGTATATCAAATTAAACAAACTTCATCATATACAAAGAGATAATCTACACTATCAACAACAAGAGAAGAAGAGAGTGAGAAATCGACCGGATCCGAAGTCTTGCTGAGGATTCACGGTAGGATTCGCCGGGTTGTCAATCCGCGTCCTAGCTCGGTCGTCAACTATGTCCGGGGTAGAGGAGGCTGTCACTAACTCCCAATGGACCTGTCTTCTTCGTGTTACGATCTAGTGGAGGATGGCACAAACTTCTCCTAGCTTGATGGAGAAAGCTAGGTCAAACTCTTCTTGAAGCTCAAGGATGAAGGAGGAGGCTGAGAGGATGCTCCGGCTTGGATTTGGCGGTGAAAGCTTTCCCGGAGCACCTCCCTACGGTGGAAGATGAAGGAGAGAAGCAAAATCCCTCCTAAGAGACGAAAACGGCGAAAAAATGTCGATGGATCCATAATTAGGGCGAACCTACGAATTTATAGAAAGCAGAAATAAAAATGTACGCGATATGTGGCACACGACTAGTGGTCGTGCGCACTGAGTCCTGTAATCGGGCGATGAGCAATGACAGAAATCAAGAAGAACTGGGATAACGCGCACGAGTAGTGGCGCATGACCGGTGGTCGTGCACACTATGTCTAATAGTCGTGCGATTACCCCAGACAGAACTCAAGAAAAAAGGAATAAACGCGCACAAGCAGTGGCGAACGACCGATGGCCATGCGCAATATGTCCAATGCTTGGGTGAATTCCCTAGACAGAACTTGGAAAAATGGAGAGTAGTGCACACGATTTGTGGCTCACGACCAGTGGTAGTGCGCTATAAGTCCAATGATCGAGCGCTATAGATCCTGTGCTGTTTGGGTTCGACGAACAGGCCGCGCATGACCAGTGGTCATGCGCTAAGGAGTCAACTGATCGTGCACGTGTAAAAACGCACGACCAGTAGACCTTAGGCAAAAAGCGATCCCAAACAATCCCGGATCACGCATGTGACCCTTATACCTACAGCAAAAACAATAGAGCCACTGAGACGGCATACCACAATCTCTATATAGAAAAACACACCAAGTAGGGCAAAAGAATAAGAATTATGAAATTGCACAAAAAATGGGACAAAAGTGCACCTACTATGGAAATAAAGATTAGATGAAATTTATACAATAACGAACTAAAAGTGAAGTGCTTGTGAAAGAAAACTAGCCCAAATGAGTCCGAAAATCAGTATATAAATAGGACCCATCACACCCCCAGACTTACCTGTTTGCGCGTCCCGAGCAAACAAAATCTATGCAAATAGGGAAAATAAACTAGCTAACAAAGAAATTGAGATACGGAGTACCATGCGAAGTCGCATGCTCGCGTGTGTAAAAATATAATAGAGGAAATTTCTATGTATACAAAATAGTTTATACTTTTCACAATGCGTATCAATATTTTATTACTACTCAAAAATGGAATCACGGTTAATCTTCCGGTCACGCGTTGGAAGAAAGTAGGCAGGCCACTAAGGTGAGCTTTGACAAAGACCGGGGCTAAGGATCACCTCCAAAGGAATCCACCAATGTCGAGTACCATACGCTTGCCCATTAACACTCTCTCCATGGTACTAGTTCGACTCAAGCGTGAATCCGCAGGACTTTAGGATAATCATGGTGCTTGGGCTTCTGTGAGGTAAACAAAGATAAATAAGAAGGCTACGCACCTAACCCAAATGAGCTAGCATAAAAAAATCTATCTGATAACCACAATACATGTAGGTACACCACACCCCCAGACTTAATTTTTCAAAAATGGGTGTGTGCAACGCCTACTCCAAATACAATCTCCTCTCAAATAGAATTTTCAATTATACTTTTTCTTTTCACTTTTTTTTACAATTCATTTTTATATATTTTTTTCAAATCATCTTTTTATTTTAACAATTTCAGCAAATAAAACTTAGGAGCACATCGACATATTCACAAGGAATATCACCACATCAATACCCCAAAATGAAAATGTAAAACACTAAAGCTTAACTGGGTGTGCGACTAGGATCTTCTATGAAGCATTGGGGAAATAATGGTGGAGCTAAATCAAAAGAAGGGGTAGGAACAATGGGGCTAGCGAGGATAAGACGTTAAGAATGATACAAAGCTCAACCAGGCCAAAATGATGGCCTACATCACACTCACGCTTGACTAACCATGCACCAATGCTTCGAGAGTAGCTTGGGGCAAGTTCTTAGACACCGAGAAAGATGATCCTTCCTCCCGACTCGAGCAAAATAAGTCTAGTGACGGCTACAAACATCCCTACACTACCGTTCGATTCACACCGGATTCACTAATTTTTGAGTAGAATAAAAAGTCTTTACGCAATTAGAAAAATATAAAACTATACAGATACAAAAAAATTTAAATCTATTCCAATTTGTACACGAGACGAGAGCACTCGACTAGGAGCATTGCAGGAGCAAACATTTTACTCCATCTCACAATCCTATGCCAGCACAATAATTTTCCCAAATCATACAAAATAAATGAGTTTAACTCGCAGCACGCTAACAGCTAAGCACGTGTTTATATGGGTGCAATGGTGTGCGATGCAATGAACTAATCAAAATAAAACTATAAAAGCTTCTAGTATGCACATGAAATGTGCGCGTATAAAAGGTAATAAATAAAGGCTCTCCCCCAGACTTAAACTAAACTGCACAACATACGATATAGAAATTTAAATCAAATAAAGACAAGGGAAGAGGTTACCCAATGCTCAGCCAGTGAGCATACCAGAAGACGTGCGAAAAAAAACAGAAGCAGGTCCACCAAACGAAGAATTACAACCCCGCCAATACGAAGTTTCCATGAATACCTGTAGGGGTGAGCTCCGCAAAAACAAACGAAAAATAGACAAAATACAAAGAAATACTAAAACTAAGATATACATGAAAAATAAAAATGTAGAAAATGTTAGATAACTACTGGGGTTATTTTCCTCCCAGCACGACTTATTCGGCCAACGAAAAGTCCTAACTCATGGACATATGAAATAAAAGGTGCACAGGTAACTGACCGAATATCCGTTGCGGTAGCGAGTACTGATACAGAGATAAAGCAGTTACCCCTCTACCTAGATAGTATTACCTGCCCAACACAGGTAGAGGAAATAAGAAGTAAGAAGAGGAGGATCACTGGTCCTCACTCATCTCACCACAAAATATATCCTTACCTAGAAAGGCATCATCCACCGCAGGTCCGCAGGTGGTGATGGCGACGACAGGGACTTCCTTGGTGAGGGAGGTAGAAACCTTCCCGCACCGACAGATGCACTTACTGTCGGCATGAGCGGAAGGCTCATCGTCATCCCAACGCACCCATGGAGACTCAGCATGCACAGGCTCAGATAATGAAGGGGGGTCAAGTAATAAATGAGAGGAAGAACTAAAATAATGAAAAATAGGGGGAGTGGTCCCAGTCTCACTTCCAGGAGGATCCAAGCATAGATCATCGTCAGTATCATACGAGTTGTATCGTGGGGAATCTGAAAACTCGAGGCCCATGGTGGTAAGGGGGACAACCTTATCCAATAAGGAGGTGCAAACCTCCGCATCAGAAAGAGGATATTCCTCATCCCACCGGGGTAAGTAAAAGTGTTCTGAAGATCCACATTCTCCGTCGGAGATAGAAGAATCCTCATCCCACCTCGGCGCAGCCTCGGGCACCGAATCACCCATGAGTACGGCATCATCATCCGACTCACACAAAAATGGCGTAGAACCATCAGGCAAAAATTGCGGAAGGGCGAAACTACTCTCAAAGTCAAGCACTGAATGAGTATGCCCCATCACAAAATCATTCGCAGACGCCACCCCATCGACATGAACAATGTCTGCGTCCCATACAGGAGAGCTCATGGATTCCTGATCCTCTTTTTAATGCTAACACTAGAATGATCGTCATCACTCAAGGGAAGCTCGTAAAAAGGGAGAGAGGGACCCATGCATGATCAGTATGTAGTGAGAGATTCTTTGGTAATCTCAACGGGTAAAGAACGAGCAAGATGAGCGATGTTAGTGTATGGGCCAAGCAATACCCTGGTAGGCCTATCCACAATAGTCTTCCGCGAACGGGAGGTTGTTGCGCACACGCCTATAGAGGGAGAAGGCTTGCACAAATGAGGGCAATCCTTTACAATGTGGCCTACACCTTGACATAGCAAACATCAAATATAGTGCTCGGCATTCATAACAGCCATTGCGTCGATGTATCGGCGCAAAGTGTCATAAAGAAGGCACTCGGCTACAGAATACATCGCGAACAAAAATAATTACCAAAAGGGTGCTACACAACCAGAATAAAATAACACGGATCTGCTTTCTAAACCAAAAATCAGAAAAGGGCAAAAAAGAAATAAGCAAAATAAATGGAAAGCAGGAAAATAAATAAAAACAAGAAACAACAATCACAAGATCTCCTTTTAGGAAACTCACACGACTGTATTCCCTAGCAACGATGCCAAAAACTTGATGCGTTGAATGGCAAGTGTACCGGTCGCACAAGTAATATAAAATGGGCGAATATTCCCAAGTATCGATCTCGAGGGAACAAAACAAGGTGGAGTTAATTTTGAGGAGGACTTGAGATTGAAGTCCTTAGGTCGATGTTTACGAAGGGGGGTTTAGATTGTTGCGGAAAAAAACACTAACAACTACTCCTATGCAATGCCGATATGCTATGCTTCGCTAGGCGGTATGGAAGACTACACGGACGCTTTGCACCAAATTTCTGGGCGGATGGACAAGTAGGCTTGCAGATGAGGTGGTGAGAATGGCGGAATTAGGGTTGTTAGCACCTCTTCGCTACGCACGCCTCTAGCAATCGCTAGAGCAGCAAAACCGGATGTGGTGGTGGATGGAAAATGGTGCACCTCAAGCAAATAACATAAATATAAAATCACATATACATGATTGTATACAAATGTATATCAAATTAAACATACTTCATTATATACAAAGAGATAATCTACATTATTAACAATAAGAGAAGAAGAGAGTGCGAAATCGACCGGATTCGAAGTCTTGCTGAGGATTCATGGTAGGATTCGCCGGGTTGTCAATCCGCATCCTAGCTCGGTCCTCAACTGTGTCCGGGGTAGAGGAGGCTATCTCTAACTCCCAATGGACCCGTCTTATTCATGTCACGATCCGGTGGAGGATGACACAAACTTCTCCTAGCTTTTGGAGAAAGCTAGGTCAAACTCTTCTTGAAGCTCAAGGATGAAGGAGGAGGCCGATAGGAAGCCCCGGCATGGATTTGGCAATGAAAGCTTGCCAGGAGCTCCTCCCTACGGTGGAAGATGAAGGAGAGTGGTAGAATCCCTCCTCGAAGACGAAAATGGCGGAAAAATGTCGATGGATCCGGAATTAGAGTGAACCTGCAAATTTATAGACATCAAAAATAACAATACACACGATTAGTGGTGCATGACCAGTGGTCGTGCGCACTGAAAGATAGGGTAAGCTCTGACAACTCTACAGGGGGGTGAATAGAGTTTTTTTTAAGTCTTTTTGATTTTTGCAGAAATAACAAGTCTTTAATCAAATATGTTACTATGATATAAGTGTACAAGTGCAGCAAGTGAATTAGAGAAAAGGCAACTAAGCTACACAGCAAAATATATCACATCACAAGTACACAGGAAAATCACAGCCACACAAACAACACAAGAATTTTATAGTGGTTCCCCAAACTTGGGTATATCCACTCTTCTACCACCCTAGGTAGGAATCCACTATAGGTTTTGATCAGGTGACTGCCACCAATGAGCTTTTGATTAGGTGCTCAAAAACCAACCTAAGTCATTTGGAAGGAGACTTGCAACCAAAATAATTTTGAAGGGAATTAAAACCCTGTACAGAGGTGGGGAAGAGAGGTTGATTGAAGTCTTCTTTTCTCAAATCAAAATGAGAAGACTTTCTGGATTCTGTGATGTTGTCAAATCTCCCCCTGAGATCTTGAATGGTTCAGGAGTGGAAGCTTTGCAAAGGGTGAGTAGGCTTTCTGATGTAAGATCTACTTTCTGAAATCCTTTGACTGATTTGAGTATTTTTTTCACTTGAGATCCCAGAAAAACAAAGAAGGAGAAGAAAGACTCTTGATAGTGATTGTTGTTCTTTCTTCTTCTTTTGAGAGCAGTTGATTTTTCTTTAGAGAGTTGTATGCACTGCACTTGTGTATTCTTAAAAGTTTTTGTGTATCTTGCTTCTCTCTGGCTGAGAGATTTTCTGCTCTATAACTGCCTCAAGGTCGAATTCAAAAACTAGCAATTAATGCTTAGCCGAAATCTCGGAAATTGAAAACGGCAGGAATGCTGTCATATATTCTATTTTATGTCTGTCCCGAGATATAAGCAATTAATTCCATGGGGGATATTTGCAATCAATGCTGCCAGTAATGGCTCTATTCAAATGCATTGATTATCTAGGGAATTAACGACCTATAATAGATATGCAATAAGGAGACAAAAAAGGAAAGAATAAATAACAATATGTCTTACAGTTTTCGTCGACCAAAGAATAACTTTTCGTCGACCTGTGATAAGCTTTCATTGACTTGGGAACAGCGAACAACTGCACTGCATAAACTGGCAGATTCTGTGCTCTGAGTTTGTGACCTGAAAATGGCTTTCGTCGAGCTGAGAATAGCTGTTCGTCGAGCTGAGATCCAAAATCGTCGAACTCTTAATGCTGCTTGATAACTTTCTTCTTCTATGCATCAAGTTCGTCGAGCTGAAGTCTGAGATCGTCGAGCTGAGTCTGCACTCTGGACTTAGAATATTTTCTGGTGTTGAACCACTTCAATCAGAATTAGTCGATCAAAGATCAAAGTTCTTATGGCTGTTGTTCTTAGTTCGTCGACTGAGTGTTAGACTTAGAAGGTATTACTTTGTCCAGAGTTCATCGAGCTGAGATCTGAGTTCGTCGAGCTCAGCTCAGAGAATTGTCTCTGAGTTAGTCGAGCTGAGCACGAAAATCGTCGACCAGAGATCGACGAACGTATATCTCCTTTTTCCAAAACTTGAATTCTCTAAGTCTAGAGTCTTTGGCAGTGTTAGAGGCTGGTCCTTTGTACTGTTGAATCTAAGGACTTGATTTAGACTCTAGGACACGACTATGACCCTGATCTATACATGTTGGGTCATATCCTAACTCAGTGAACCTAGCCTAAATCCAACTAGGGGTTCCAACACACACTGAGTCTCGTGATCGTCCGATGAGCAATGGCAGAAATCAAGAAGAACTGGGATAACGCGCATGGTTAGCGGCGCATGACCGGTGGTTGTGCGCACTATATCTAATGGTCGTGTGATTACCCCATGTAGAACTCCAGAAAATAGGAATAAATGCGCACGAGCAGTGGCGCACGATCGCTGGTCGTGCGCAATATGTCCAATGCTCGTGCGAATGCCCTAGAAAAGACTTGGAAAAATGGAGAGTACTGCGCACGATCAGTGGCTCACGACTAGTGGTCATGCACTATAGGTCAAATGATCGTGCACTATAGATCCTGTACTGTTGGGTTCGACAAACAGGCAGCGTATGACCAGAGGTCGTGCGCTAAGGAGTCCATTGATCATGCGCGTGTAAAAATGCACGACCAGTGGCCCTTAGGCAGAAAGCGATCCCAAACAATCCCGGATCACGTACACGACCCTTGTAATTGCAGCAAAAATAGCAGAGCCACCGAGACGGTATACCACAATCTCTATACAGAAAAACACACCAAGTAAAGCAAAAGAATAAGAATTACAAAATTGCATAGAAAACGGGCCAAAAGTGCACCTACTATGGAAATAAAGATTAGATGAAATTTATATAATAACAAACTAAAAGTGAAGTGCTTGTGAAAGAAAACAAGCCCAGATGAGTCCGAAAATCAGTATATAAATAAGACTCATTAGGCATTTAAATTACCTTATTTGTGCTGGATGTAGTAGGGATACTGTCAAATCTAGGGTTTTTGTAGTTTTTTTCGTCGAGTTTTTAAGATTTCCAGTGGAAATCCCGGTATTGTACTTTTTTGCCACTATGGATTTATTTAATTTATGCCATCTTTCCTATATATACTAGTATTATAGTCATATCCACTATAGATACAATCCAAATATAGCAGAATAATAGTCGTGCATAGCCGTATTCTATGCAGATACAGACGTAAATATATAGGTTCTATGTATAAATTTTTTTTATTAGCAATACTCTAATGTTCAGGATACATGTGTCTTAGTGTTTTGAAGATTACAAGAGGTAGCTTGTATAACATCCTGACTTTTATTGGTCCACTAGAACACTAGTGGACCACTAGAACACTAGTGGACCTGATAAAAGTGACTTAATCCCCTACCCAAGACCTTTGAAGGTAGGAGGTGACTCGATTTTGGATAATAAGCATGCAAACATCAATTTGAGTTTTGTAAGTTTCTATAGACTCGTATAGTCACTACGAGTGCAATGAGACTCGTTTCATTTCAATCCAAGATCATATGGAGAATATGACCATTTTGTGTAGTGTGCTACGACTATATAGATTTTGGATATAAGGCATACAAACTCTGATTTGAGTTTTATTAGTTCCTAAAGACTCGTACAGTCAATACAAGTGCAATATGACTCATTACGTTTCAATCTGAGGTCATATAGAGAATATGAACATTTTGTGTAGTGCGTCACGACTACATAGATTTTTGATATGAAGAATATAAACTCTGATTTGAGTCATGTCAGTTTCTATAGACTCGTATAGTCAATATGAGTGCAATGAGACATGTTTCATTCCAATCCGAAGTCATATTGAGAATATGACTGTTTTGCATAGTGCGTCACGACTATGTATATTTTGGATATTAAGCATATGAACTCTTATTTGAGTTCTCGCAGTTCTCATATAATTGTATAGCCAATAAGATTGCAATGAGATTCATTTGGTTTTAATCTTAGGTTATACAGAGAATATGACAGTTTTGCGTAGTACATCACGACTATGTTGATTTTGGATATTGAGCATATAAACTCTGATTTGAGTTTTGTTAGTTCCTGTAAACTTGTATAGTCAATACGAGTGTAATGAGACCCATTTCATTTATATCTGAGGTCATACATAGAATATGACCATTTTCAGTAGTGCGTCACGACTATGCATATTTTGGATATTGAGCATTGGAACTCTTATTTGAGTTTTGTCTGTTCCTGTAAACTTGTTTAGTCACACGAGGGACCCACTCTAGGGTTGACCTTGGTCAAACCCTCAAAAAATCACCTTTGTGTAAAAATCAAGGAATGAACCCAACCTCCCCAATACCCCATACCATATGGGCCCCACCTCCTAAGCCTAATAGGCTCTAAATATTCAAATCCAAGGCCATAGACCATGGGATTTATGCCAAGCCCAAGGAGGCACCCCTCCTCTTACTTTTTCCAAAACTCCAAGCCTAATGCTTATCATTCACCCCTCTTGGATACATGCTACAGGGATGTACTTTGCCTCTCCCCAATTGTTCCATCTGGTCTGGATAACCAAAAGAGGAGGCAAAAATTTCCTCTAATGGGAGATTAATCCCAGATCCTAAGGGGATGGGGAAGGGGTATTCTTGATGGCCTATATATAGGCCCCCTCCAGTATCTCTACACACCCTACTCAATCTCCATCGAGCACCTCCCACCCCTTGCCGGAGCCACCCCCTACCAAAAAACCGTAACCCAAAACCCTCCTCCTTCACCACCCTCCTATGGACAACCCTCTAAGACTATCCTGAGCACCCCTCCCTCAGGTGGATACTAACCATCTCCCTTTCCCTATTCATCGAACGCGATGCATGCGTCTCCCAACTGTAGGAGCACCACTACCACCCGATCCATGCTCCAGGCTCGGGTGGTGTCCATGTATGATGAGACTCCTAGTGCCTGTGATGGTACTAGGAGGATGTTATCTCGTAGAGGAGATGAGACAAATCCGACCCCAGTTGTGGAAGGAGGTGGTGCTACCGGAAAATGCTGCTCCGGCGACACCTATATTATTTGACTCTCTGTAATTATTTCTCGATAGTAGCCGGCAGAACTAGGTAGCCGAACCATCGCCAAAAAAACATTCGTCCCCCCGATGAGCCAGTTGGGTGTGGTGGCACTGCATCCTGACGACCAAAGCATGGTGGTGAGGCATTGCTTGGAATAAATTTGGCCGCACCACCTGCCTAACACTCTGTTACAAAATTCCAGCTATGGCTGGTACTACCAAGCCACAGTCCATTGTCGGAGGAATCGCTAGCCCCCGTCAAAGTTATTGGGAGTGGTTGCATGGCCGTCTGGTGACCGACCGACGGTGGAGGGCTCGCATAAGCCACTGGGGCACAAGAAGTGCACGGGCCGTCTGATCTGGTGGTAGAGATCAAATGGCCCAGTATTCATCAATTACCTCCCCCTAGAATTCAGAGCACCGCAATGGATCCGCACCAGATCCGCTATGCCGGAAAAAATTCTCCAGTGCGGAAATGGCTTGATCTCAGCCATTGAATCCAGCCCGATCAGCTACCTCCACCCCAAACTATAATAGAGAATTGTGGATTTGTTTGAGAGCAATTTAAGCTCTTAGATGAAAAACCTTGTATATTTAAATGTTCCCCACTGAGAGGACTACCTGCCATAAAACTTTGGGATTTTTCTTAATTCATTTGGTATTCTTAGAATCCAAAAAGATGTTTATTTAACCAATTTAAGGGCCCTAAAATTTTTGAAAAAATCATGGAAAAATTTACAAGGATATCTAAGGCCCTTATAAGTGCTTTGTATATGTTTGAGAATTTTCGGAAGAAATCTCATGTTTTTTCAATCTTTTAAAATTGAGGATCTTAACATTTAAATTAATATTGCCCATATTATCTTGAAAAGATGAATAGTTGCATGTTTTGTGATATTTGGATCAAGAATATTTTAAATATAAGGTCGGGATCTTATTCGAGGCAAAATTTATACTCAAAATGACGTGAGGCGCTTGAAAAATGAATTATCTTATATCTCCGGGGCCTTTTTCTAAAACTCAACAAAAATTATAATATTTTGACATATTGAAAGTATTTTCAGAACATAAATACAAGAGTTTGCGAGTAATATGATATTAAAGTTTTGTATGCTAAATAGGGCAATTTCAAACCCCGAGTCGAAAGTTCTGCATCCTCCCGATATTCTAAATGTTTATTAATTCATGAGGTTAACATTCGAAGATAAAAATTGCCCAATAAATAAATAGTTTAGATCTCCCCAGCACAAGCAATTGAGATTATTAATTATGGTGATAACTTTGTGCGAATGCTTAAAGCCCCAATAAAAATATAACTAGATGCCAATAATTCTAATGAGGTCTTCCTCCTAATTATAAGTTTGATTAGGCTAACTGAAGAGGTGAAACAAAATTAATTGTCGGACTCAAATAAGTTGGAATTTTAAATACTAAAGAAGCCTCCTATGAATGTAATGAAGAACTTGCCAAAGAAGCCTTCTAAGAATGGAGTGAAGAGCTTGTCGAAGAAGCCTCCTAAGAACGGAGTGAAGAACTTGCCTCCTATGAAGGAAGAAGCCTCTTAAGAATAGAGTGAAGAACTTGCCTCCTATGAATGGAGATGGAACTGAACTTGCCTCATTAATGGAGATGTAACTAAAGACTGGACTTTCTTATTCTGCTCTTTATTAGAGGACTTTCCATCAACACTATTTTTATTTATGTTCTACACATATTACAGTTCATTTCAATTCAACATTTTAATATCGTAGTTCATTTTTGTACTTTATTTCTACATTTCAATTATGCAGTTTATTTTAACAGTATTTTATTACCGCACTTTATTATTGTAATTTACTATTCCTATATTTTAGCTCGGGTCCCGCTCTGATGAGCGACTTTTTATTTGGGTGAGCATTAGTTAGGGATAACTTGGAGTCAAAATTCCTCCAAGTGTAGCTCTAAATAATAGACTTGCATGCTCATCATGCTCTTGTCTAAAGTAGGGAATCACTTTAACAATATTTGGTCGTCTACCTGAATTATTTTATGACAAGTAGGGAAAGCCACTGCCGGCCCGATGATGCCGGTTATCTAATTTATTACTTGCATTGTAAATAAAATGTAGTGAAAAGTGGCGGGTCGGTCATGCTTGTAAACCATTCATACTAGTGTGGGACAGTTGACGACTCTCGATGATAAGGAGATGTGTACTATGAGTGCTCGACTGTATTATACCTTGCTGGATTCCTCCATTGGTCAGCCTAAATATTGTACTCATCAGATATCGCTCACATCCAAGAGTACTGTTGGGTACATTGGAAAATGTGTACCTGATTTGGAGAAGCCTCACTTAGCCCAATGATATACATCAAGGTGTATTTGATGTTATTTTGAGTTTATATGTGAAGGTTAAGAATGTGCTAGAATGCAGGAAAAATATTCTAAGTCCATATGTCGACACCTGAGGAAGCTGTGTCGACACTTCAGTAAGATTGTGTCGACACTTGGAAATGGCTGTGTCGACACCTCAGTGAATTTGTGTCGACACCGGGAGGCAGTGTCGACACACAGAAATAGTCAGTCGACATACCCTGTGTCGACACCGGGAGGGTGTGTCGACACACAGAGGCAGAGTCGACAACAACTATATCGACACCTGGAGGCAGTGTCGACACACACTATGTTCTGAGTCTACATCAACTGTGTCGACACACAGGACTTGTGTCGACACACAGCTGATTTTAGACCAAGTTGATTGCTGATGAATGGTGAAGTGTTTGTGTCGACACAAATAATCAATGTCGAAACATTCTCAAGATGTAGTGTCAAGAAGCTGTGTCGACATCAAGGCAGCTATGCCGACATCACCAAAGGCTGTGTCGACACTTAAGTCACTTGTGTCGACACATATTGACAGATGGTCTCGACACTTTATGACAGTCAGTCTCGACGCTTTGCTGACAGAGTCAAAGGCTCAAGAACTGTTTGAAGACTTGACAGCTGTGAGTTACAACAGGTTTACTGAAGCTGTCAGACTTGTCAGAAGTTAGTTATAAACCGGATCAGTCGGTTACCATGGATGAAGTCTATAAATAGATGGATTAAAAAGAAGAAAGATACACATATAGATAAGAGGACAAGTATTATCACAACTAGAGATTGATCTCTGATCAAGAAAGTACAAGTAACAAAGAAGAAGATCTTCGTGAGAAGATCTAAGAAGACGTTCTGAAGTAGTTTACTATTCAGATTCTGTCTAAGTTGAATTCAATCAAGAATTCAGAAGTATCTTCAAGAGGTTTGGATAGAGAGATATCCAGCTATTTGAAGACAAGAAGGAGACATTCACGGGTCTCTCAAGAAGCAGATACTGAACTAATCTGTCAAGAAGATTAAGATCTATTTCTGAAGTCTAAGAAGGAAGCTGTCAGTCAGTTATATTCAAAGGAAATCAACCCAACTAAGTTCAGATTCAAGAAGCTTTGAAGAAAGCTAAGATCAAGTTGGTTTCAGCCATCAGCCTCTTCAAGAAGCTGATCAAGAAAGTTCTTATCCCTTCTCTCTCAATAGGGGTAAGAGATTACAAAATTCCTTATCAAATTCTGTAGGATCTATTCATAGATCTGAGTTGTAAGTCTATTTTATAAAGGCTGAGTGTAGGAGATTTATTCTCTGAGTGGTAGGGCTGTTTATGCCTGAGTTGTAGGAGAAGGTATTCTCTGAGTTGTAGGCCTTGTAGCAAGGCTGAGGTAGGGCTGTTTATGCCTGAGTTGTAGGAGAAGGTATTCTCTGAGTTGTAGGCCTTGTGACAAGGCTGAGGTAGGGCTTGTTAGCCTGAGTTGTAGGAATGTGGAGACATTCTGAGTTATAGGAATCCTTCTAGATTCTGAGCAAAAGGAAGAAGTTAGGATGACTCTAGCATACTGTTAGATAGGTGAAGGGGGAAAATGGATGTACCCAGACTTTGGGGAACCACTATAAATCTGTGTGCAATTTGTGATGTGTGTATGATTGTGATTGTTGTGTTGTGTTAGCTATAGAAATATCTGATTTATTCGAAGAACTGTAGTTATATTATGCCTTTAGTTAAATCAAGGAAAAGTACCTATTCACCCCCCCCCCTCTAGGTGTTTAGGTAGTCTTGAAAGTAAAACTATCAAGTGGTATCAGAGCGAGGTTGCTCAAAGAAGGACTTAACAGTCTGAGTTAGATCCCTAAGGCAGAATCAAGAATCAAGAAAATGGGTTCTGGAGAGAATCTCAAGGAACTAGGGTCAATGAAATTACCTATCTGCAGGAAAGAGATTTTTGGAATCTGGAAAGAAAGGGTTAGGTTGTTTATGGAGGCCTCTGACCCAAGGATATATATCACAGTAAAAGAAGGTCCATATATCCCAATGAATGTGTTTGCTCTAGATGAAAATCAGAGAACTCCCAAAGATTTTTCTGAAATGACCAAGGATGAGATTATATTGGCAACTATGGATAAAAGAGCTCGGAATATCATAGTGAGTGCCATAGATGATTCGACTTTCCAAAATTTGATTCACTGCAAAACCTCCAAGGAAATGTGGGACACTTTGATTGTCTACATGGAGGGTTCTGAAGAAGTTAAACAAGACAGAAAGTCTATGCTCAATCAAGAATATGAGAGTTTCAGACAAGGGAAGTCTGATAGCATATCTGAATGCTACAAGAAATTCTACAGGATAGTGAATGAACTGATGTCCTATGGAAGGGTCTTCAGTACTTATGAGCTGAATGATAAATTCCTAAGATCCTTGATAAAGGATTGGGATACCAAGATTTGTGCCATTAGAGAAGTGGCCAAATTAGCAGACATTTCTCCTCCAACCTTATTTGGAAAGTTGTTATCATATGAAATGCAACTAATGGCTAGGAAGGAGGAAGAAAGAAATACAAAAGGAGAGCATAGAGAAAAGTCAGTGGCCTTCAAGGTTGAAGCCACTAAAAAGAGCAGGAGGATGTCTCCATCACCTCCTAAGGAAGTTGCTGAAGTTATCTCAGTGAATTCAGACAATCAGAACTCAGATAGCAGTGATTCAGATGCAGATTTTGCTGCCTTTACAAGGCAGTTTCAGAGGTTCTTGAAGAAGAAGCAGTGGAAGTCACGGCCCTCCACATTATATCCAGTTGATGACTACTATCAAAAGATAAAATCATCAAGAAAAGAAAGGAGCAGGTCTAAGCCCAGCAAAGCTACAACATCAAAAATTGTTTGCTATTGCTGCAATAGGCCAGGACATGTGGTGGCTGAGTGTCCAGAAAAGAGGAAGGAGTCAGCAGACAAAAAGAAGACTCAACAAAAGGGCAAGAAGGAGAAATCCTTTGTTGCTAAGAAGGAGAAGAGTCTTACAGATCAATCCTCCTCAGAGTCAGAATCTAAAGCTGAAGCATACATTGGACCGTATGCAGCTAGTGAAGAAGAGGAGATTATGCAATTACTGGACTCCATCAATGAACAAGAAGATTATCAGTGCATGGGACTGATGGCTGAATAAGAAGACAACAAGTGTCAGGATCAGCCTGGTCCCAGTAAGGTACAAAGTAATTCTAGAATTTTTGATTACAGTACTGGTTCAGAGTCAGATTCATCTTCATCAAGTGATGAGGATGGATCAGAATCTGAAGGAGATATTCATCAGTTGATAGATGAATATGGGGACTTATTGCAGGCACTTAAGAAAAGAAAAAACCTGGCCAAGAATCAAGCTAAGGAAATTGCAGATCTTACGATGACTGCATCTATTTTAGAGAAAGAATTGGATCAACAATGAATGAGGTTGGCAAGCTGAAAACTATTACTGTTATTCAGATGGGTACAATCACATATAAAAATGATCTAATTAAAGGTCTGGAAGTCAGACTTCAAGTAGATAAAGATTTTGTGGCTAGTTACTCTAAGACAAAATCAGTCTTACCCTTAATAGATGAGTTTGTGGCTCAAAAGGGTAAGGCTGGAATAGGCTATAAAGGTAACACTAGGGCTGCCCATTTCAAGAGAAAGGGCAAAGCCTCTGTTCAGCCATTGAACTTTAAAGTCCCTGTAGTTTTTAGAAAGGTGCATGAGCCTTCTAACAAGTGTGATCTTGAAAACATTCATGGTCATAATAAGACTGATGTTCTGAATAACAAGGGTGTTAATGCCAATAAGTCAGCCCATGTTCATAAACCCCATGGTTATAAGAAACTAGTGGGTGTAGCTGCAGCAGCACCAGCACAGAACAGAAATTCTTCTGTCAAAAATGTATCTAGACCTAGATACAACAAGTATGAATGTTGGTGCTGTGGCAAGACATGCCATTTTGCCTTAGACTGCTGGCATAACATAAGTGTAAGGAAGAACAACAGTCTACCAGTTAGAAGAGCTGCTGGTAGTTTTGATATGAATGGTGCTAACTTGAACCAAGGACCCAAGACTTACTTGGGTTCTAAGGGAAAGTAATTCTGTATTGCAGGAAAGTCCAAGTTTCCATGCCCCTATATGGTACTTGGACAGTGGATGTTCCAGGAACATGACTGGAACAAAGGGTCTACTGAAGGAGTACACATCTATCAAGGATGGGCCTAAAGTAATCTTTGGTGGATCTGAAAGAGGAATTATCAAAGGATTTGGTAACATTTCTTCAAACCAAATTACCATCACTCAAGTGGCTTATGTAAAAGGTTTGAAACATAACCTGATAAGCATAAGTCAGCTGAGTGATCTAGGATATGACATTTCATTTGTTAAAAATGGATGCCATATCAAAAGGTCAAGTGATCAAAAGGTCATATTGACTGGGTATAGAAAGAGAAATGTTTATTGTCTTGATTTTGGGTATGAGAACAAAGGTTCTCCTATTTGTCTTGTAGCTGATGAGAAAGCATCTCATTGTGTCAAATGGCACAAGAGGCTGGCTCATCTTAACTACAAGACAATTGGCCAACTCTTTAGTAAAGAGTTAGTGAGGAATGGTCCTCAAGTTAAGTGTATAAAGGAAGGGATATGTTCAGCTTGTCAAAAGGGCAAGCAGACAAAATCCTCCTTTCATAGCCTTGAAAACAAGGATTCAGTGAGGTGTCTATACCTCTTACATATGGATCTTTTTTGTCCTATGCCAGTTCATAGTCTAGGTAGGAAGGTCTACACTTTTGTGGTTGTAGATGACTATTCTAGATATTCCTGGGTGTTTTTTCTAAGACAGAAATCTGAAACCCCAAGTGTTTTACACAGTTTTGTCAGACAAATTCAGAATGAACTGGACAGTACAGTGGTCAAAATCAGAAGTGACCATGGTACTGAATTTCAATCTAAAAGTATGACAAGATTGTGTGAAGAGTTTGGGATTTTTCAAGAATTCTCCTCACCTAGAACACCTCAGCAAAATGGTATTGCTGAAAGAAAGAATGGGACATGTAATGAAGCTGGTAGAACTCTATTGAGTGACACTTCTCTCCTAGAATATTTCTGGGCTGAGGCAGTAAACACTGCATGTCATGTACTCAACAGGGCTTCTATCACTAAGTACCACAAAAAGACTCCCTATGAGATCATGAAAGGTAGAAAACCAAATCTATCCTATTTTAGGATCTTTGGTTGCAAGTGTTATATCCTTAACAATGGCAAGTCTTATCTAACTAAGTTTGCTGCCAAATCCCAAGATGGGATATTTGTTGGGTAAAGCAACAATAGTAAGGCTTATAGGGTCTACAACTTGAATACTCAAGTTGTAGAAAAATCTGTACATGTTGTATTTGATGAAATAAGATTAATCAACAGTAAGTTGCCCTGTAGTTCATGCAGTCCAACAGGTATAAGCAATAAGATGGACAAGCTTTCCATTGCAGAAGGCTCAACTGCAGATGAAGTATTGGAAAATGATGGCTACTGTCCAGGGGGAGTACAAGACTCTCTAGAAGCTGATGACAACCAAGAGGTGCAGTATAATGATGAAACTGGAGGTGTTCAGCCAGAAGGAATTTTACCTCCAGCTGTAAGACATCTAAAGGATCATCCAGCAAATTAGATAATTGGTGATCCAAGACATGGAGTGCAAACCAGAAGTAGAAATCTGAATACAGTCCTGCACTCAAGTTTTCTATCTCAACTGGAGCCAAAGAAATTTGAAGAAGCTATCCAAGACCAACACTGGATTAATGCTATGCAAGAGGAGCTTAATCAGTATAGAAGATGCAAGGTCTGGGAGTTGGTTCCTAAACCAAAAGACTACAATATCATTGGTACAAAGTGCATTTTTAGGAACAAGTTGGATGAGAATGGAGTTATTGTGAAAAATAAAGCAAGATTGGTTGCAAAAGGATACAGGCAGGAAGAGGGAATAGACTTTGATCAAAAATTTGCCCCAGTAGCAAGACTGGAAGCAATCAGAATGTTCCTTGCCTATGCAGCATATCAAGGCTTCAAGGTATATCAAATTGATGTGAAATCAGTATTCCTGAATGGTGATCTAAAAGAAGAAGTCTATGTAGAGCAGCAATCAGGTTTTGTAGATTCTCTTAAACCTGGTTATGTCTATAGACTTAGGAAAGCATTGTATGGGTTAAAGCAAGCCCCAAGGGCTTGGTATGAAACCCTGTCTATTTTCCTTATTGAGAACAAATTCTCAAGAGGTAAAATAGACAAAACTCTATTCCTAAGAGAATCTAAAGAGCAGATAATCTTAGTTCAGATCTATGTAGATGACATAATTTTTAGGTCTACAGAGAACAACCTTTGCAAGAAGTTTGCCAAACTTATGCAAGGGAAGTTTGAAATGAGCAGTATGGGGGAACTTAAGTTCTTCTTGGGACTCCAAGTAAGACAGACTGATGATGGATTGTCCATATCCCAGTCTAAGTTCACCAAGGAGTTAATTAAGAAGTATGGTATGGAATCATCCTCCACCATGAGAACTCCTATGGGAACAATTATTCCTATATGCAAAGAGAATGCAGGTAAACCTGTAGATGAGTCTTTGTATAGAGGAATAATTGGCTCTCTATTATATCTCACTGCTAGTAGACCAAACATTATGTATGCAACATGTGTCTGTGCTAGGTACCAAGCATGCCCTAAAGAATCACATTATACTGTAGTCAAGAGGATTTTGAGATATCTAAAGGGCACACCTAATCTAGGCCTTTGGTACCCTAGGAATGGAGATTTTCTACTAATAGGTTATTCAGATGCAGATTTTGCAGGCTGTAGAGAAGATAGAAAAAGTACTACAGGTACATGCCAATTCCTGGGAGGAAGATTGATATCATGGAGCAGTAAGAAGCAGACTAGTGTGGCAATATCCACAGCTGAGTATGAATATGTGGCAGCAGGAAGATGATGTGCACAGCTATTGTGGATTCAACATCAGCTAAGGGACTATGGTATTCAAGTAAGTAGAGCACCTTTATTGTGTGATTCTAAAAGTGCCATTTCTATTGCAAACAATCCTGTTTCACATAGTAAGACTAAGCATATAGAGATAAAATACCATTTTCTTAGAGAACATGTAGAAAAAGAAGGCATCTCATTAGAATTTGTTAAAACTGATTATCAAATTGCAGATGTATTTACTAAGCCTCTGGATGAAACTAAATTCAATAGATTTAAAATTAAATTAGGAATAATGACCATAAGTTAGTTTACCAAAAATTGGCTAAGTAAAATAGTGTCGACACATTCAGTGATAAGGTGTCGACACAGAGAAGTCATGTCGACAATTCAGGGAAATTATGTCGACACAGAGTAAATGTGTCGACACCTAAGGGACAAAGAGTTGACACATCCAAAAATGTAGTGTCGACACAACCAGAGTAATGGTGTCGACACTTACAGATTTTGTGTCGACACTTATAATAAGAGTCGACACAGAATTTCTGATGAACTACTAAGTATCTCTTGTGTCGACATATCATCAATTGGTGTCGACACATAGTAGTCAGCATCGCGGTCGAGACAATAGAAGTTTGTGTCGACACATTCCAACAGTGTCGACACTTTTAGACAGTTTTTGCCCGCCTTTTGATCTTCTTTGATTAGAAGGGTATAAATAGGTCAAGAACTTATTCTATCGACATGCTCACCAGGGTTTCGAGACAAAAACCTTGTGATGACAATCTCTCTCCTCTCCAATCAAGCTTTCTCTTCATTCCAATGGCGCCCAAGGTTGAAGAAAACGTCAATGAAGGATATGAGTTGGTTAGGCATGCATTCGACGATGCCGACTCAGAGATCAAACAAGTCATTTCACTTCTTGCAGAAAACGGATTAGAATATCTTGTCTCTGAACCTAGTAAGATATGGAAGAAGGAAGTATTCGAGTTCTATACTACTGCATCAATGGACTCAACTGGCTTGAAGATCAAATCCACTATTCATGGAGAAAAAAGTCAAGCTATCTCAGAAAAGGTTGAGCAAGATTCTCCATCTTCCTAGAATACAAGATGAGGAAGAGGTGTCATCCTCAAGGACCAGGGAGGCGCTTCAATGGTGTGGATTGGATCCAACCATAAAAATAGGATTTGCCATCAACATGAAGGGCATGAATCATTAGGGGAAATTCCTGTTTGAAATTGTAGGAAAAGTGATCTTATGCAAACCAGGTGGCCATGATAGGATATCAGCCTATATGTTCAGCTTGATGACTAGGGTGATCTTTAAGATTCAAACAAATTGGTCTGCAGTACTGTTTGATAAGATTAAAGAAGTAATCAAGAAGCCAAACTTGGCTAGGATCATGAGTCTGTACCTGGCTGGAATAATTCCAGAGGTAATGAAACAGATTCCTGGATCAAAGATAAACCACATGAGGAGAATGGACATAAGGTTATTCTCAAGATGGGATAGAGTTCTTTCTAAATAAATGCCTGATGTGGACAGGCAAGAGCATGGTCCTGAAGATGCACAAGTCTAGGAAGATACTATATCTGCACAGGTGCAAGGGGAGCCAGTTATTGCACAAGTGCAGGGGGAGCTGGAAAGTATACAAGTCCAGGACAATGCTGAGAATGCACATTTGCAGGGGGAGCCAGAGTCTGAATAGGTACAAGAGGAAGAAAGAATCAATTTATCAGAGGACATTGTTTCTTAAACTGATCTAGAAATTTCTGGAGTTGCTGCTGCTGCTGAGAAAGTACTATCTCCTACTCTCACACAACAAGAATTTACTCTTGAAGAGCTGTTTCCTGATATTGGAGGAGAAACAGATAAAATGGAGACCCTAAGATTTGAGGGGGAGCAAGTAAGGGTTGAGGGGGAGCAGGTTGATATAGAGGAAGAGCAACATGGAGCTGAGAAAGAAATTTCTTCCACTCCTCAAGAGAGAGTTTATATTGAGAGTTCTTCAGAGTCTGAGAATGAAGAAGTCAGGGAGGCCAAGAAAAGAAAACTTATGGTCTTTAAGAGAAGAAGTCAAAGCTATAAGAAGGCTCTCCAAACAACTACTTCACATTCTACTCCTGAGATTGATTACAGCAAGTACTTGGTTGACTTACAAGTAAAATTTGATGAGCAGAGATTGCTTCTAGAAAAATATGTCGATGAAAGCCAAAAGGCTCTTCAATTTGATGTGGCACAAGTTATAAAATCTATCAGATTTGAAGTTAATCAGAATAAAAAAGAGATGACAGATTGCTTCCACAAGGGAGGCAATGCTGTGGTATTTCTTGCCAAGCAACAAGAAGAAATAAAGAAGCAAGTGGATGAGATGGTTGTTAAACAAGGCTATATCCTTGAGAATCAAATAAGAATGAATGACAATCTGACTGAATCACATAATGTGATAGTCACTGAGTTCACAAACACTATTGTTGTAATGACTGCTACAAGGGCTAAAGAAATAGAAGAATATGATAAGAAGCTACAGGCTACCCTAGATTCAGTTAAAACTGCAATCACTTCATCTCAAAAGTTAATTAGTGACAAGCTTCAAAAGTTAAAGCCATTCTTTAAAGATGGAATCAATTACCTGGATGGGCAAATAAGATTTCAGAAAGAGGACTTAAGAGATCACATGACCAGAGAAGTCATAAAGGGGGAGAGGGTGTTAGTCTATGCTGGATCTGATCATGCCAAATGGGTAACCAACAGCATAAGAGCCACTTTGGGATATTGACCCTTGTGTGATGATGATAATATGGCTGAGTCAAGGGTGCAACCAATTCTACTTGAAGGTGATCAACTTGAGGTTGCCCAAGTCATTTACCCTCCTTCAGATATTGAATGGTACATCAACAAGTTGAGTCTATGTACAGCCCTCCTCTACCAGTTACAAATGTGATTATTGAAAAGGTTGATATGCTAGAAGCTGGTCTGAAAGCTCAGCAAGATGCTCTATTATCAAAGAAAAGATTTAGAGAGCAAGCAGAATTAAAGCCAGACTTTGAGCAGTGGAGCCCCACTTCAAGGAAGATCATTTTAACTGCCTAGAAAGCTGTAAAAGATAGGGTACATGAAAGGGGAAAATGGTACAATAAGCAAGAATGGCAAAAGTATGAAGCCAGGAAGGAGGCCATAGTTCAACACAGGAGAAAGGTTAAGATGGGGAAGCTACCTCCTGATACTCAGGAACCTAGCAAGTATTTTCCCAAGCCCTTTCATTATTTTGAAAGGCAAAGGATCATGGCTGGAGCACAGAAGAAAGTTGATTTGAAAGGCAAGAAGCCCATGGAAGATACAGAATCTCCTGCTTAGGCTCAGATAATATCTGGAAAAGGGATAGTAATCAAGGAGCCTGTCCAGCCTTAGTCTAAGCTTTACTAGTTTTTGTTCAAGAACTATGTAATTGTTTGTTTGTTAAAGAAATCAATGTAAACAACTTGTAACAAACATTTTTGAGTTAATATACAAAACATTATTCTGTTATCATTCTCTTTTACATCTTTATTCTGTGATGTAACAATGATATGTGTTTTGTTATAAAGTACCCTGTAATATAATGCTTATATACATCATCAGGTTTATTTTCTAAGTGGTGTATATCATTGGCTAAAGGGTTATGACTTCTTCAAATAAGGGGAGATTGTTAGGTACATTGGAAAATGTGTACCTAATTTGGAGAAGCCTCACTTAGCCCAATGATATACATCAAGGTGTATTTGATGTTATTTTGAGTTTATATGTGCAGGTTAAGAATGTGCTAGAATACAGGAAAAATATTCTAAGTCCATATGTCCACACCTGAGGAAGCTGTGTCGACACTTCAGTAAGATTGTTTCGACACTTGGAAATGGCTGTGTCGACACCTCAGTGAATTTGTGTCGACACCGGGAGGCAGTGTCGACACACAGAAATAGTCAGTCAACATCAACTGTGTTGACACCGGGAGGCTGTGTCGACACAAAGAGGCAGAGTCGACAACAACTGTGTCGACACCTGGAGGCAGTGTCGACACATACTATGTTCTGAGTCTACATCAACTGTATCGACACACAGGACTTGTGTCGACAAACAGCTGAGTCTAGACCAAGTTGATTGCTGATGAATGGTGAAGTGTTTGTGTCGACACAAATAATCAGTGTCGACACATTCTCAAGATGAAGTGTCAAGAAGCTATGTCGACATCAAGGCAGCTATGTCGACATCACCAAAGGCTGTGTCGACACTTAAGTCACTTGTGTCGACACATATTGATAGATGGTTTCGACACTTTATGACAGTCAGTCTCGACATTTTGCTGACAGAGTCAAAGGATCAAGAACTGTTTGAAGACTTGACAGCTGTGACTTACAACAGGTTTACTGAAGCTGTCAAACTTGTCAGAAGTTAGTTATAAACCGGATCAGCCGGTTACCATGGATGAAGTCTATAAATAGATGGATTCAGAAGAAGAAAGATACACATATAGAAAAGAGGACAAGTATTGTCACAACTAGAGATTGATCTCTGATCAAGAAAGTACAAGTAACAAAGAAGAAGATCTTCGTGAGAAGATCTAAGAAGATGTTCTGAAGTAGTTTACTATTCAGATTCTATCTAAGTTGAATTCAATCAAGAATTCAGAAGTATCTTCAAGAGGTTTGGATAGAGAGAGATCCAGCTATTTGAAGACAAGAAGGAGACATTCACAGGTCTCTCAAGAAGCAGATACTGAACTAATCTGTCAAGAAGATTTAGATCTATTTGTGAAGTCTAAGAAGGAAGCTGCTAGTCAGTTATATTCAAAGGAAATCAACCCAACTAAGTTCAGATTCAAGAAGCTTTGAAGAAAGCTAAGATCAAGTTGATTTCAGCCAACAGCCTCTTCAAGAATCTGATCAAGAAAGTTCTTATCCCTTCTCTCTCAACAGGGGTAAGAGATTACAAAATTCCTTATCAAATTCTGTAGGATCTATTCATAGATCTGAGTTGTAAGTCTATTTTATAAAGGTTGAGTATATGAGATTTATTCTCTGAGTGGTAGGGCTGTTTATGCCTGAGTTGTAGGAGAAGGTATTCTCTGAGTTGTAGGCCTTGTGGCAAGGCTGAGGTAGGGCTGTTTATGCCTGAGTTGTAGGAGAAGGTATTCTCTGAGTTGTAGGCCTTGTGACAAGGCTGAGGTAGGGCTTGTTAGCCTGAGTTATAGGAATGTGGAGACATTCTGAGTTGTAGGAATCCTTCTGGATTCTGAGCTAAAGGAAGAAGTTAGGCCGACTCTAGCATACTGCTATATAGGTGAAGGGGGAAAGTGGATATACCCATACCTTGGGGAACCACTATAAATCTGTGTGCAATTTGTGATGTGTGTATGATTGTGATTGTTGTGCTGTGTTAGCTATAGAAATATCTGATTTATTCAAAAAACTGTAGTTATATTCTGCCTTAAGTTAAATCAAGGAAAAATACCTATTCACCCCCCCCCCCCTCTAGGTGTTTAGGTAGTCTTGAAAGTAAAACTATCAAGTACACTAGGTAGTATGTTGTGGCCTGGGTAGTGTGGTACAACCACAACTAGAAGTGGCAGGACTGGCCACTATTACCGATGGTCACATCACTGAGGCCTGCGGTGTTCGCTACCCTGCTGGAAAAGAAGTGGTCCAAACTATGTCGATATAGGGAGTTTCTGTAGGTTGTGAACAACTGCTTGTTTGTTCATATACTAGTAAGGCTTGCTTAATAATTTCTTATATAAATATTGTACGTTGGTTCTTAAACTTATAGCTGCTCAATGCTTCAAGTTTTGTTATTACCTGCTACATACTGCTACTAACTCTTTTATCTCTTCAGCTAATTTCTTTAGTTTTTTTTTCTCACGTTCATCCCCAAGAAAGGTATCTGGGGAGGAGATGCAAATCCACTTAGTCTATGACGAACGGGTTATTGAATAACCATTCAAAGGAGATGGAGCAGTGTGAAGCCTAGTTACTACATGAAAACGTACTAGCTTTAGAGACTACTCGTAAAGATGCACAGGTATCTCCTCCCGTCTTTCGAGATGTGAGTCCTTAAAGCCTAGTACTATGAGAGGAGAGTTTGTAGAAGTAAATGTTTTGAGCCCACAGGGTCACTTATATAAATAGATAGCTATGACCTTTTACTTATATATATCCCTGGTTGGTTTTTGTGATTGCTTCTGCATTGTGTTCTTATATGATGTGTTTTGTTCCTTGAGTGACAAGGCGATGATCCTGCGCTTTGAGGGCGGGTCATTGCCACTTGGGAAGCACTGGGTGGACGTTTTGGGCAGTAAGACCCTTCTTCGACCCAACCCAGTATAATGTTTTGGGGGTGGGGTCTTATAATAGGATCAAAGCATTCACTATCCATTCGCGTGAGCCATTCTCAGAATCCTTCCTTCTCATGCTACATTTCTTAGTTTAGGACAAACCACGTAGCAGAAGCCTGGTAGACCCTTAGGATAAAAATTTAAGGATTCTAGAGTGCATGGTAGCACACCCACAGACACTTCATTTTTTCTTCAGTCGGTATTTTGCAAATTCCTATATTTTTCAAAATTGATGACCTTTTTCTTGTTACTTCTCCAGATACCAGAATCCGGTAATGGGATATTGTCCTCTAGAGACCAGTAATACCCATATATTCCACCACCAAACCCAATTTCTCAAGCTATAGTTCCGTTTGCCGAGAGCGACTTAGGGAGAACACTGATAGCAATGCTTACCACCTTCCATGATGCTATCATGCAGCCACCTTAGCAGTTGACCGTGCCCACAGACCTCTTGACAACCTTTTGTGGGCTAAAACCTCCTACGTTCTGAGGTACTGAGTCTGTCATACAGGCAGACGAGTTGGTAGAGAGGGTTGAGGAGTTACTAATGGGCATGATGTGCCCCACTGTAGCCGTAGTATCCCTTGTAGTGACATTGATAGAGGGTTATGCTCGAGACTTGTGGAGGGAAGCTAGCTGCTCTATGTTCAGAGGATGACCACTCAGTGATATCCTCTGGGGTGAGTTTTCAGATGCATTTTTGGAGCATTTCATCTCTGATGCCAATCGAGTTTCCTTACATTAACAGTTCCTTCATATACGATAGGTAGAGAGGACCGTGCTAGAGTACTAGCGCGAGTTAATAGACCTAGCTTGCTTCATAAGAGAGATCAACCTCCAGAACCCAAATGGACAGTCCATCACCCTAAAAGGTATTCCGTCTATCACTCGTATAATTTTGATATTCGCACAAACCATTAAATCAATTCGACAAAAGAATGAGATGTATATTATCTACTTTAAGATGGAAAATAAAACTAAAGTGCTCACCAAGGTTCTCATAATCTGAGACTTCCCAGATGTCTTTCCTAAGTCTCTTCCAGGGTTGCATCCATATTGGAAGTGGACTTTCAAATTGAACTTGTTCCTGGAGCTCGACCAGTATCACGAGCACCCTACCGGATAGCCCCGAAGGAATTAGTAATTCTCAAAATACAACTATAAGAGCTAATCGATGCAGGGTTTGTCTACCCAAGTTTCTCACCCCGAAGAGCCCATGTGTCATTTGTCAAAAAGAAGGATGGGATGCTGCGTCTATGCATTGATTATAGGGAGCTTAATGAGCTCTCCATTCGATATACATATCCACTACCAAGGATCAATGAGCTGTTCAACTAGTTGCATGACATGTACGTATTTTCTGAAATATACCTAAAGTCTGGTTATTACTAGCTCTGTATATCGGAGGAGGACATTCCCAAATGACCATTAGCTCCTGATACAGTCTCTACGAGTTTATGGTGATTCATTTTGGGCTAACCAACATGGCATTCACCTTCATGGCACTAACTGTCATAACTCGCATTTTCACCGCAAATAATAACATATCAGAGTAAGGGAAAAATGTGTGTCATGATACCATGTCAGCAGGGGATAACTGCGAACGCTCAGGCAGACACCTACTTAATCATGAAGAGAAATTATTTAAGTTATTTATAAGGAAAATTTAATTAAGTGCAATAGTTAGCTGTATCCCTCGGCTTAGAGGCTCATTTAGTCCACGAATCAAAATACAATTATACGCTGCGGAAAAATACTTATTTTGATTGACTCCAACATCCTGCATGAGTAAAGACATCCCCAGAGGACAACTCATGCTATGCATGACTCTAAATTTATAATAGTAGTAAGGATACTTTTACGGTAGCTAAATATAACAAGTTAGAGCTTTTAAATTATGCAGTGCATGAAGTAATAGTAATAGATTTTATTCTTAAAAATACCTAACATGCATTCCTAGCATAAATCCTCCCAGAGAGCAAGTAATCCACATCCACATAAAGGGAAATAAGCAACTAACAAGTATCAAACAAATAACTAACTGTGGGCGCCAACTACTGACACGAACCCACTTACAGAATAGTAAGTCTGAACAAGTAATAAAAAAACACAACAACAACAATCTACCTCGTTGAGATGAGGTAACAACCATGACCAACACTGCCACCCAAAAATACCAAAACAAGCTCTGCTATCTGCTACTGCTCTGAACCATAGGCATTCCAAAAAAAAAAACAGAACACCTCAGCAAGAAAGTACAAATGGTGGCAGAGAATAAATAAGCCAAAATACACAAAGATCAAGGGGTACCAACCCAAGACCAATAGTACTGAAATAAAGCACAAAAAGAGGAACAAATTATCATCGGGAAGAAGAACTCTTACGTGATTCATCACGTAAAAAAATAGTACACCAGACGCCCGAGGCTATAAGGTGACAACATGAACCATTCATAAGGAAGAAATACAAACCCTTATTAGGCACTTGTGGTTGACTCTACCCAAAAACATGGGTGATGTGGTCACTCGTGGACACACTACTCAGAAACACGGGCTAGGTGGTCACTCTTGGACTCACTACCCAAAACACGGGCAAGGTGGTCACTCTTGGACTCACTACCCAAACACACGGGCGAGGTGGTCACTCTTGGACACACCACCTAAGAAAACACTGGTAGGCTTCCACAGGACACTAATGAAGGAAACAAACACTGCGGAGGTGGAATCGTCCACTAACTCCCGAAATCAAGAAACCATCAAGAAAACACCACATATCTCGAGATTTGGCTCGTTGGATTCTACTTGACATTACTAGATACATGACATGGTTGTTCAACTCTTAAAAACGATTTACAATCCTAAATAACTCTAATCCGTTCGATAACGAATTCCAAGGCGTTTAAAGCCATCAATAAGACAATTCAAGAATGACCAAACATATCCGGACAAAAATCAAGTTCATCATGACAAAACGTTACAACCTTGTGTGAATTGAGAAGGCTAATTATAACAATAATTTTGAAGAATAAGCATAGAAAATTTAAGGAACATGAAAAACATAGTCATTACCATCAAGTCGATAAGGAGAAACGAGGGGAAACTGTTGGTACCCTAGTTTTGATTTGAGTTTAGTCCTCTCCTTTGTGCCCCTTGACCCAAGAAATATCTATGGTCAATGGTTAGAAGTCTAGCTGTAGAGTCCTCACTTTTCCAGATTGAGAATTTGGTTAAGTAGTTTTTCGTTCGACTATAGTCGAACGCCGCTCGACTATCGTCTATCGGCTGATCGACGATCGTCTATCAGTTGGTCGACGCTTTGTCTGCCTTGATAGTTCGACTATCTGTTGATAGTTCGACTATCTGCTTGGCGAGGTAGTTCGACTATCTGTTCTGATAGATCGACTATTTGATAGTTCGACTATCTGTTGATAGGTCGACTATCTGTTCCGCTTTGATAGTTCGACTATCTGTTGATAGATCGACTATCTGTTTCGTCTTGATAGTTCGACTATCTGTTGATAGTTCGACTATCTGTTGTCTTTGATAGTTCGACTATCAGTCCTGATAGTTCGACTATCTGATAGTTCGACTATCTGCTGATAGATCGACTATCTGGTTTGTTTTGATAGTTCGACTATCTATTGATAGATCGACTATCTGTTTTCTGAGGTAGGTCGACTATCTGCTTGATAGGTCGACTATCTCTGTGCGCTTGATAGTTCGACTATCTGTCCAAGATAGATCGACTATCTGATAGTTCGACTATCTGCTCTGATAGTTCGACTATCTGCCGGGGTAGTTCGACTATCTTCTTCGATAGGTCGACTATCTGGATCGTTCGACTATCTGCCCGATAGTTCGACGATCTCTGTGCGTCGGTCGACGATCTCCGAAGGTCGTTCGACGCTTTCTGTCTGCCTTTGTATTTTGTATTTATTTATTATATTTAATTAATTAATACATTTTCTGGCACATTGTTTTAAGCTGTATGATAAAATTTCCATGCAATATTTGCTCCATCTCTTTTGCCTGAGTCAAATCTTTTTAAGATAAAGTTGTTTGTCTTATTAGCTGTCATTATAAATTACTTTATCTGTTGTCAGCCCTTTATAGCCGTTAGACTGAAAAGTCTTCTTTTTGCTATAAAGAGATTATTTCTGATGTGACTTTATTTAGTCCTTCTGTTATTTGATTTAAGCCTGCAGCTTCTTAGAAAGAGGTTTACTCCTTTTATAGAATGTTTTGCTGCAGAGATGGTTTTGTCTTCTTGATATTTACAGCCCAGGTCTCAAGGCTCAGAAGAAGACAAATAATTCAAATGGAAGAGAGCCGTTGCTTGCTGATGTTATATAAAGGACCCTTTGAAGAAGGATTCAAGCTAGCTAATAGCTAACCAGTTGTTCATTCAAGCTTTCAAGCCTTCATCAAGAAAAAGCTTTCTGCTCTCAGCAAATTTCCATCTAACTGAGAAGTGTTAAGATCTTCATCTCTTCTTCACCTGAGTTCTCCTGCTTTCAGGAAGTTCAAACTCAGAGTTCCTTTGAAGAAGAAGAAGAAGAAGATAGCTGCTTGAAGATCTTTGATTTTATTATTTACTTTCTTCCTGTAGCTTTTCCTTCAGAACTTTCTGAAGAGTTTTCTGCACTGAAGCAAGACTTCACCTGGACATCTTTGAGCCAGGGGGAGCCTTGATTCTTTAGAGCATTCTAGCTCAGTGCAAGTTTTTGTGCTTCTCTAATTTGTGTAAAATAGAGAAGACATCTTAACCTTCTTCCCCCTCCTGTACAGGGTTATTACTCCCTTCAAAAGTATCCCTTGGTGGCAGGGCACCTGATCAAAAACCTGTGCTTGGTTTTTAGACACCTAATCAAAAGTCTAAAGGGTTTCTGGATCTACCTGAAGCAGATCCTGTTAGTGGCAGGGCACCTGATCAAAAACCTGAGTGGATTCCTACCGTGTGGGTAGAAGAGTGGACGTACCCAAGTTGTTTGGGGAACCACTATAAATTTCCTTGTGTCGTCTGGATTCCATTGTTTAATTCCTGCATTGTGGCTGTGATTAGATATAACTAGGTTGCTAGTTGCTGATTAGGTTTTCCAAGCCTTAACTGTAATTACAGTTAGCTTGAGTTTGTACACATCGCTCGTGTTAGGCTATAGGGTTAACTTTATATCTATAATCTTTTCATTCCGCACTTCACTCCAAGGGAGTTGGGTAGACTATTAAGTTTTGTCTGTGCAAAATTTGATAACTCTATTCACCCCCCCTCTAGAGTAGTATCTATCCCTTCACTTTCAATTGATATCAGAGGGAGGTTGACTGACTGTATAGGCTAACACCTAAGTCACAAGATCCTGATAAATACCAAGAGATTATAGATATTCACTATCATGGCCCAGTCCAAGGATTATTCTAGCACCAGACCTCCAGCATGCAACTTAGCTAAGTTTGGCATCTGGAAGGCAAGGATTAAATTATATATGAACTCTATTGATGAAAGCATCTTTGCTTCTATTTTGTCAGGTCCCCCAAGAGCACCTGCTGCTGCTTCTGCCTCATCATCTGATATGAGTGCAGTGCCTCCTCCAGATTACAATGATGAATACAAGAAGGCCAAAATAGCAGATGCCAAGGCAATGAACATACTGGCTCAGACAATGTCTGATGAGGTGTTCCAGAAAGTGGCTGACTGCTCCTCAGCAAAGGCCATGTGGGACACACTGAACCAGATTGTAGCTGGTTCAGTTGATGAAAGGAAGGACAGAAGGTCCAACCTGATCTCACAGTATGAGAACTTCAAGAAAACTGATGCTGAATCAGTTGAAGCTATGTACACCAGGCTCAGCTCAATCATCAATGAGCTGAGGACCCTGGACAAGGACATATCATTGACAGAGGTCAATGATAAGATTCTTATGTGCTTCCCTAGCACATGGGATCTAAGAATCTGGCCCATCAAGGAAGCCAGAAGTACTAATGAGATCTCAACTGAAGCTCTCCTCGGCAAGCTCAAGTCTTTTGAGCAAGTGCTGAAGACCAGAGAAGCAGAAGCTGAAGCAAGACCCCACTCCAATAAGAAAAGAGCAATCTCTAGCTCTTAAGGCTGCAGATGTTTCTGAAGGCAGCCAATCTAATGAGGAACTTATGGCATTGTTTGCCAAAAGGTTTCTCAAGATGGGGAGAAAGGAGTTCAGAAAGAAGTCTTCACGCTATGAAGACAAACCAAGGTATGATCGCTCTCCGCTAAAGAAATTATTTGTTATGGTTGCAGGAAGCCTGGACATATCTTGCCAGAATGTCCAGAGGAGAAGAACAAAGAAAAGAGAAAAGAAAAAGAACAACACAGGAAGCACTCCAAGCCATCCTCCTACAAAAATAAGAAGAAGGAGAGAGGTTTCATTGCTGAAACCTGGAGTGATTCTGATGAAGAATCCTCCTCATCAAGCTCCAGTGAGGATGAGGAAGAGAAGAAGGCAAAAGAAGTTTGCCTAATGGCAATAGATGCCTGCAGCAACTACTCTGCTGCAGAGAGTTCTGATTCTGATGAAGAGATGCCTACAGAAGATGAGGTACTTTCTTCTTATGATTTTACTTCAGAAGAATTTAATTTAGAATTTAAATCTTTATGTTTAGATTTAATTAGCTCAGAAAAAGAAATAAAAGAACTTAGAAATAGGTTAGCTGACTCAGAATCAATAACTACTGAAAACATTAGGTTAAAGGAAGATCTCACTACTTGTAGTGAAGAAATTAAATTTCTTAAAATAGAGTTAGCTAAGTCTAAGAGATTAGAAGAATCCCTTAATGGTAGAAGCCTTAAGTTGTTAGAAATTACCAGCATGACTAACACTAGGTCAGGTAATGATAAACTAGGCTTAGGAGCTTCTCCCAGTGAACCCCCAGTCCTTCTTAAAAATAATCTTTCAACTCCAGTGAACTTCATTTCAGCTAGTGGAAAGAAGAACACTGAGCAAGTAAATCTGGTTAATAAAACCTTAAATAAAGCTAAGAGAGAAAAGAGAAAGAAGTTCTTTAAAGAAATGCAAAGAGCGTCGAACGCCGCTCGACGATCGGAAGCTCCATGGTCGAACGAAGCTCGACGATCTGAGCGCCGATCGTCGAACGTCGATCGACGACTTCAATATGATTTTCAAAATCATAATCAATTCCATAGAAACCTAAATGAGAATAGAAACCCTAGGTTTGTTGACCCATCATCTGCATGGAGAATCCCACCTAGGAGATCTCACCCACTAGGTTATCACCCTCAGCCTGCATTCTCATATATTTCCAGTTTTTCTTATGTGAAAAACAAGGGACCCAAGGTTACCTGGGTCCACTCTGTCTAAATAATTATCTTGCAGGTGAAGGCCTATCCAATCACTCAAAACAAGTGGTATTTGGATAGTGGATGCTCTAAACATATGACAGGAAATAAAGATCTACTGTCAAAGTACAAAGCTAAGCTCGGCCCAAAGGTCATCTTTGGAGACTCCAGCTGTGGTCAGACAGAAGGCTATGGCAAGATCACAATTGGAGCAGTTACTTTCAAGAGAGTTGCTTATGTCAATGGACTGAAGCATAATCTGATTTCAGTCAGCCAGCTATGTGATGCTGGCTACCAGGTTTCATTTTCTAATTTCTCTTGCAATATTACTTTAAATAATAATGTTGTTTTAGTAGGCATTAGAATAGGTAACATTTATTTAGTAGATTTCAATTCATCTCATTCTGAAATCTGCCTGTTTAATGAAGTAACCCTTAATAATAATTCCCTATGGCATAAAAGGCTTAGTCATGTAAACCTTAAAAATATATCTAGGTTATCTAAACACAACCTTGTTAGAGGTTTACCTTCTTGCCCCTACAAGAAGGAGAGCCTATGCAAGGCTTGTCAGCTAGGCAAGCAAACCAAGAACTTCTTTTAAATCTGTAAATAAAAGTGATTCTCCTAGAATCCTGTATTTATTACATTTGGACCTTTTTGGCCCAATAAATGTACAGAGTTTAGGAGGGAAGTATTACACATTAGTAATTGTAGATGACTTCTCTAGGTTCAGTTGGGTTTTCTTTTTGAGAACTAAGTCTGATAACTTCAAAGCCCTTACAGACTTTCTATTATGTGTGCAGACTGAGTACTCTACTCATGTGGCCTTGATCAGAAGTGATCATGGTACTGAGTTTGACTCTCTTCTCATGCAAGAATTCTGTGAGAGAGAAGGTATCAAACATAGCTTCTCAGCTCCTAGAACTCCCCAACAAAATGGGGTAGTTGAAAGGAAGAATAGAACACTAATTAAAGCTGCTAGTACATTGTTGGCAGATGCTAACATGCCTCTATCCTATTGGGCAGAACCTGTTAGTACAGCCAACTATGTCTTGAATAGAAGTTTGATACACAAACTTAAGTGTAAAACTCCTTATGAGTTGCTTAAAGGAAAGAAACCAAAAATTAATTATTTTAGAGTTTTTGGCTGTATTGTTTATATTCATAATAATAATAAAGAATATATTAGAAAATTTGAAGCAAAAGCTTCAATGGGAATTATGCTTGGATATTCCCAAGTAAGCAAAGCTTATAGGGTTTATAACAAATCTACCTGTAAGATAGAAGAATCTGTGCATGTGACTTTTGATGAGTCTCAGATGTTTTACAAGGAGAAAGAAAATTCTCCTTCCTCCAGTTCTTTGCAGGTACCTGATGCCCCTCAAGAAATTCTCCAACTATCAACTCTTCAGATCACTGAATCAGACAGTGATGAAGACATTGCTGAAGCAGTTGTTGTACCACCAACAGCAGATCAAATTCCTCCTGAGGAATTAATCCCAACTGTTGCTGAAGATCACATCCCACCTGCTGATATTGTCACACTTAGAGATCACCCCACATCTCAAGTGATTGGAGACATATCAGCTGTGGTGTGCAAACAAGACACCAATTAAGACAGGATGTGATGCATGCTTGTTTCCTCTCACAGGTAAAGCCCCTCACCTTTAAAGATGCAGAGCTAGATCCCCACTGGATCATTGCAATGCAAGAGGAGCTCAATCAGTTTGAGAGATGTAAAGTTTGGACTTTGGTTCCAAGACCTAAAGGCCAACTGATCATAGGCACCAAGTGGGTGTATAGAAACAAGTTAGATGCAAATGGAATTTATAATAAGGATAAAGCTAGGCTTGTAGCTCAGGGCTACAGACAGGAGGAAGGTATAGACTATGACCAAACCTTTGCTCCTGTTGCAAGGCTAGAAGCAATAAGGATCTTCTTGGCCTATGCAGCCTACATGAAGTTTAAGGTGTTCCAAATGGATGTCAAAAGTGCATTCCTAAATGGTGAGCTTAAGGAAGAGGTGTTTGTTGAACAACCACCAGGGTTTGTTTCTTCAACTCAGCCTTCTCATGTTTTTAAGTTGCAGAAAGCTCTTTATGGACTAAAGCAAGCTCCTAGGGCCTGGTATGAGACCTTAGCTAGTTTCCTGTTAGAGCACAACTTTACTAGGGGAGTAGTTGATAGAACCCTTTTCGTCAAGCATCACAAGGACACAATCCTGTTAGTTCAGGTGTATGTAGATGATATTATTTTGGCTCCACTGATCCCAAACTGTGCAAAAAGTTTTCCAACTTGATGCATTCCAAGTTTGAGATGAGTAGTATGGGTGTGCTGTCTTACTTTCTTGGTCTCCAAGTTAAGCAAGATGCTGATGGTATCTTCATCTCCCAATCCAAATATGCCAGGAATTGGTAAAGAAATTTGGGATGGCTGATGCTTCAGCAATGCCTACACCCATGGCTACTAATGTAGTTATTGATTCTGATGATCACGGCAAGCCAGTTGATCAAAAGAATTATAGGGCCATTGTTGGTTCCCTATTATATCTAACTGCAAGTAGGCCAGATATAATGTTTGCTACATGCCTTTGTGCTAGATTCCAGGTCAACCCAAGGAATCTCATCTGATTCTTCTAAAGAGAATCCTGAGATACCTGAAGGGATGTCCAGATCTAGGACTTTGGTACCCAGCTGAGTCAGAATTTGAATTAATTGGATATTCTGATTCTGATTATGCTGGTTGCAGAGTTGACAGGAAGAGCACCTCAGGAACTTGCCAGTTCCTGGGAGAGAGATTGGTCTCTTGGTTCTGTAAGAAGCAGGCTTCTGTCTCAACTTCAACTGCAGAGGCTGAATATATAGCAGCTGCTAGTTGTTGTTCACAGATCCTGTGGATTCAAAACCAGCTTGTGGATTATGGTTACTCACACAAGAACACCAAGATCATGTGTGATAGTACCAGTGCTATCTCAATTGCACAAAATCCAGTGCACCACTCTAGAACGAAGCACATTGAGATTAGGCACCATTTCCTGAGAGATTGTGTGGAAAAGAACAAGATCTGTCTTGAGTTCATATCCACTGAGTTTCAGAGAGGTGATATATTCACCAAGCCTTTAGATGAACAGAAGCATCTGTTCTTTTTAGTTCAACTAGGCATGATTAATGGACGAGACTAAGTGTGACTATATCTGCCTATGTTGAAATCTGTTTGAAGATAGTCGAACGACGTTCGAAGATAGTCGAGACGGGTCAAGCCATCGTCGACCTTGGTTGATGAAGTTTGTCTGTTTGAAGATCGTCGATCGACGTTCGACCATCGTCGAACAGGTTGAGCTCATCGTCGATCTCTGAACGACGACAGCTTGTTGCTTGTGAAGCCAGAAATAGCCGAACGATGGTTCGACTACTCTGCTTCTGAGCCGATCGTCGAACGGCCGTTCGACTATCGGGTCAAGTATCTTTTTAATAGATCGACTATTCCGGTCTAATATAAAGCCGATAGTCGACCTAGGTTAAAAGATCTTGTGTTTTATCGTCGACGGAGCGTGCCCTTTCGCATTCTGCTTTCCCGCTTGCGATTTTCGGGCGTTTCGTCTTCTTTTTTCTGCAGCTTTCTCGAGCTTTCTCCAGCGAATCCATGGCGGTTCCCAGCAGTTCTAGCAGTCGTGAAGTTTGATGCAGCTGTAGCGTGGATTTCGACGCGTTCAGTAGCTGCGATGCAGGAATCGTAGAAGTTCTTCAGCTATGCAGGGATCAAGGACTCGAAAGGTTAATGTCTGCAAGGATTAAGATAACAATCCAGAAATCAAGGAATGGGCTTTCACGTCGTCTTCCACAGACGATTCGATGACTGGTACCATCGGCGGAGAAGAGGTAATCCTAACTCCGGCCGTTTTGTCTGATGTTTTTGGTTTAGTTATGGGTGAAGAGGATTATGAGCAAGATGCTCAGGAATTCGGAAGAATGCTAGTTGAGCTGGGACATGCTGAGGGCATTCCCACGAAGCTGCTCAAAGTAAATTTCCCCTTCAAAATCAAGTTTCTTGCTGAGCTGGTAGGAAAAGTGCTCCTGGGTAAGCACTCTGCCCACGACAATATAACAAGGCAGCAATTCGCACTGATGTGTGCGATTGTTAATCGGAAAAGGATAGATTGGGCAGCAGTTGTGTTTGATTTAATCAGGAAAAAGACTGGTAAGAAGGAAGTCACCCTAGGAAGGGTCATTGGAATCTTCCTTAAGGAAAAGTACCCCCAGCTGCTGAGTTCAACGCAACAACAATCAATGCAAGCAAGAAGATGGATCCCAACCTGTTCTCCAAATGGAAGAGAACGTTTGTGAAACCTGCTCCAAACATTCTGAGGAACACAGGACTGATCAGTCACTCCTCCATGTGTCATAATTACCCAAAGTTCTACCAATCCTCCCCGATCTTCCCCTGGCTCAGCTTCCCTCTCTCTGCTTTGCTGTCTGCCTCAGTTGAAGTACCATCAACTTCAGCTGAAGTACGACCTTCTTCCTCTTCTGCTCCAGAAACAACCACGGTTGTTCCTCTTTCCCCTCCAGCATTCCTCTACCTGTCATTGGCTAGGATATCTGCTCCTAGCTTTGATTTGTTAGGATCTGAGAGAATTCCTACTCTCCTCTTTGTTCCCATTCATTCCCCAGTTAATTCTCCACTTAACTCTCCTGCTCCATCTCCTATCGATCCCTGTCCATACCTCTTCATCCCAGCACTACTACCATATCTGCTGCAGCTCCATCCCTTATCCATCATCTTTTGAGATCTCTCCTGAACTTTCTCCCGCATTGTGGAGCTGATTACCCCGTCAATCAAGACCATGATTGAAGAGGCAATCGCTCCCTTGCAGCCTCCATTGATATTTAACTGCCTCCATCACTCCTTTCAAAAATCTGCTGAGCCTTTCCTCAAGGGGCCTGGTTTCAGATCTCCACTGAAATCAGGCGGGGGAGATGTTCCATGAAGATGCCTCAGAACTTCCTGCCTCCCTTCCAGCTATAAAAGATACAGTATGACAGCTCTAGAAGAGTCTGCTCCAGCTGAGAAAGAAATAGCTCCAGTATTATCTGATAAGGAAATAGCAGATGGAATCATGTTATCTGAGATTGCAGTAAAAGTCTGCCTAGAAGACCTCACCACTCCTGTGGTTGCTAGATTCCTAGAAGGAATTATAACTTCATATCTAGATGAATCATGGGAGATGGTCAAGTATGAAGGTAACTCATTCATCTGTTTTGTTGATGAGTCAATTAATTTGTTAGTTTGTGAATTCCTGGAAGGAATGATTTCTGTTTATTTAGCAGATCTGTATTCATAATTTTACAGATGTTATTAGAGAGATTTATCTGCTCAGATAATAGAAATTGTCTCAGAGGCTGCCCCAAGTGTTCCTGATAGCCAAGTAGATCCTGAATTGGAATCTTTTTAGATAATAGAGAAGATGAGTCTGAGAAAGATGAAGTCAAAGATGACTCTCCTGTTCTGAATTTGGAAGAAGTTCAAGCAAGAGAAGCCTGGGATTTAAGAGTACAATCTTTAAAGAGAAAGAAAAGGAACTGCAAGTTGAAATGTTCAACCATTTGGGATGATTCACCAGGGTTGAACTTAGATTCCCTTCTGGCTCTGGATGCCATGGAAGAGGAAAGAGAAAAATTAGATATGAAGCTTAAAGAAAAGGCTGTTTCAGAAGCCTATGATCCTTATGAAAATCCTCCCTCATCTCATTCTGATGATGAGAGGATTCTGATGTTTCTGAGAAATCAAAGAGAAAGAAAGCTGCCCAAAAGAAGAGGAAGCTGCTCCTCCTCCCAGTAAAGATAATGATACTCCCTATTATCTGAAGGGCATTGACCCTAAGTCAAAGGAATTTCAGCACTGGATGTGGTTTTCAAAGAACCAGCAGAAAGAAAGGAAAAGAACTAAGAGGTACGATAGTCCTGTTTCAAGATGGACTCCCAGAGGTCCTCCTCCTCAACCTCCAGGTGCAGGAGCCTCTGGGAACCTATCAGCTAATCCTGCTGCCTCTTCTGGAAGATCTGCTTCTTTTCAGCCCCAGCCAAGACAAAGTTATCAAAGCTCGCAAGGCAAATCGTTTTCTGGGTCTCAAAGACAAGTGAAGGAGGCTGTGGTTCAAAGACCAACCTTTTCCCCTCCTCCTTCTCCAAAGAAAAGAACTCCATCTCCAACACCAGTTCAGTCTGAGAAAATTGTTTCGAAAGGTAAATAGCTTACTTTGTTTTAAAATATCTAGCAAGAACCTTTTGCTAAGTTTGCTTCAAATGTCTTATCTAGTTATTCAAGATAAAATAGCTGATGCTGCTCCTCCTGAGCCTGTTTATGAAAATCCTGAGCTTGATCCTAACTTTAGGATGGCTCGCTTTCAAGAACTAGTTGGAGCAGCTCAAATAAGAAAAGCTAGAGCAGAAGGAAAAGATACGACTGGTCTAACTACCATGTCTACTTACAGAAAGAAAGAGTTTGAAAAGTTCCAGGTTAATCCTGAGATTTTTGATCCATCAAAATATATGGAAAAGCATCCTGAAGCAGTAGTCCCAAGAGCTGCAGAATTGAAGATTATTGGTGCGCAGGACCTGAAACTGTCAAAGAAAGAATCTGATGATCCTTTAAGGAAAATCTCTTTTGTTTCTAGCTCTTCTGTATCTAAGCCTGACTCTGTTGATCCATAGTTTGATTAACTGCTGTGCTATATTTGTTTATCTGTTTGATAATCTGCTAGTTAATTGTTAACTATTTTCTGTATTATTTTATTGCTCTTTAGCTAGCTTTATGTTTTAGATGTTGAGAGACTTAACTCAAATAGGGGGAGATTGTTGGTACCCTAGTTTTGATTTGAGTTTAGTCCTCTCCTTTGTGCCCCTTGACCCAAGAAATATCTATGGTCAATGGTTAGAAGTCTAGCTGTAGAGTCCTCACTTTTCCAGATTGAGAATTTGGTTAAGTAGTTTTTCGTTCGACTATAGTCGAACGCCGCTCGACTATCGTCTATCGGCTGATCGACGATCGTCTATCAGTTGGTCGACGCTTTGTCTGCCTTGATAGTTCGACTATCTGTTGATAGTTCGACTATCTGCTTGGCGAGGTAGTTCGACTATCTGTTCTGATAGATCGACTATCTGATAGTTCGACTATGTTGATAGGTCGACTATCTGTTCCGCTTTGATAGTTCGACTATCTGTTGATAGATCGACTATCTGTTTCGTCTTGATAGTTCGACTATCTGTTGATAGTTCGACTATCTGTTGTCTTTGATAGTTCGACTATCAGTCCTGATAGTTCGACTATCTGATAGTTCGACTATCTGCTGATAGATCGACTATCTGGTTTGTTTTGATAGTTCGACTATCTGTTGATAGATCGACTATCTGTTTTCTGAGGTAGGTCGACTATCTGCTTGATAGGTCGACTATCTCTGTGCGCTTGATAGTTCGACTATCTGTCCAAGATAGATCGACTATCTGATAGTTCGACTATCTGCTCTGATAGTTCGACTATCTGCCGGGGTAGTTCGACTATCTTCTTCGATAGGTCGACTATCTGGATCGTTCGACTATCTGCCCGATAGTTCGACGATCTCCGTGCGTCGGTCGACGATCTCGAAGGTCGTTCGACGCTTTCTGTCTGCCTTTGTATTTTGTATTTATTTATTATATTTAATTAATTAATACATTTTCTGGCACATTGTTTTAAGCTGTATGATAAAATTTCCAGGCAATATTTGCTCCATCTCTTTTGCCTGAGTCAAATCTTTTTAAGATAAAGTTGTTTGTCTTATTAGCTGTCATTATAAATTTCTTTATCTGTTGTCAGCCCTTTATAGCCGTTAGACTGAAAAGTCTTCTTTTTGCTATAAAGAGATTATTTCTGATGTGACTTTATTTAGTCCTTCTGTTATTGATTTAAGCCTGCAGCTTCTTAGAAAGAGGTTTACTCCTTTTATAGAATGTTTTGCTGCAGAGATGGTTTTGTCTTCTTGATATTTACAGCCCAGGTCTCAAGGCTCAGAAGAAGACAAATAATTCAAATGGAAGAGAGCCGTTGCTTGCTGATGTTATATAAAGGACCCTTTGAAGAAGGATTCAAGCTAGCTAATAGCTAACCAGTTGTTCATTCAAGCTTTCAAGCCTTCATCAAGAAAAGCTTTCTGCTCTCAGCAAATTTCCATCTAACTGAGAAGTGTTAAGATCTTCATCTCTTCTTCACCTGAGTTCTCCTGCTTTCAGGAAGTTCAAACTCAGAGTTCCTTTGAAGAAGAAGAAGAAGATAGCTGCTTGAAGATCTTTGATTTTATTATTTACTTTCTTCCTGTAGCTTTTCCTTCAGAACTTTCTGAAGAGTTTTCTGCACTGAAGCAAGACTTCACTGGACATCTTTGAGCCAGGGGGAGCCTTGATTCTTTAGAGCATTCTAGCTCAGTGCAAGTTTTTGTGCTTCTCTAATCTTTGTAAAATAGAGAAGACATCTTAACCTTCTTCCCCCTCCTGTACAGGGTTATTACTCCCTTCAAAAGTATCCCTTGGTGGCAGGGCACCTGATCAAAAACTTGTGCTTGGTTTTTAGACACCTGATCAAAAGTCTAAAGGGCTTCTGGATCTACCTGAAGCAGATCCTGTTTGTGGCAGGGCACCTGATCAAAAACCTGAGTGGATTCCTACCGTGTGGGTAGAAGAGTGGACGTACCCAAGTTGTTTGGGGAACCACTATAAATTTCCTTGTGTCGTCTGGATTCCATTGTTTAATTCCTGCATTGTGGGGTGTGATTAGATATAACTAGGTTGCTAGTTGCTGATTAGGTTTTTCCAAGCCTTAACTGTAATTACAGTTAGCTTGAGTTTGTACACATCACTGTGTTAGGCTATAGGTTAAACTTTATATCTATAATCTTTTCATTCCGCACTTCACTCCAAGGGAGTTGGGTAGACTATTAAGTTTTGTCTGTGCAAAATTTGATAACTCTATTCACCCCCCCCCCTCTAGAGTAGTATCTATCCCTTCACTTTCAGAAACAACCACTTGCCTTGGTTTTACCAGAAAAGTTCTTTGAATCGCTCCGCATCGTAGATCGGGGCAAAAGAACAAGTAGAGAAGTTGAAATCTAAACAAAATGGCCGGAAAGGGGGGTTAGGGCCGAAAAATCCCTTATGAGGAAACTCATAGGAAAGGTGAAATTATTTACCACGATAGCGTAGCTCTCGGGTGAGAGCTTTCCAGTCTTATTCGGATGAAGATTTCGAGCACCGGAGCACCGTCGGCGGCACCAGAAGGTTCACGAAGTATTTTCTCTCTCACGCTCAAGTTTTCTGGTTCGGAGGAAAAGAATCGGAGAAGATGAAGTTCTATTCAACCTAAGTCCAAATATATATACACACACACACACATATATATATATATATATATGCCAAGGTACTTATAAATTTTTTTGTCTAAATACAAAAAAAATGTTTAATTTATGAGTGGTATGGGAAAACCGAAAATAGGGAGTCTAAGATGACTCCAAATCGAATAGTGCCCAACATAAAGGTTGTAGATCTCGTCGAGATGAACAAATTACATGTTGACCATTATTTCGTACAACACCGTTTTGACCCTCAAAACGGTGTCCGAACACAGGCGGTACAGAACTACTCGAGAGGAAATAGACTTCTCGAGAGGGAGATGTTGGCTCTCGAGAAATACATTGGTTCTCGAGAACAAAAGCCATAGTTCTTGAGTGGGACATCATTTCTCGAGATGGAGGGGCTGAGGCTCTCGAAAAAAACAACATTAGTTCTCGAGAAACAAAGACTTAGGACTTAAGCGTATCATTCAAACATGCTACCTGAGAGCAGAGTCTACGGGAGATCCCAAAATCGTACTGTCCAAGAATGGCCACCAAATCAAAATATGACCACATTAACTAATAATCACTCTTCCTCCCCCCCCAAATTTACATAATTA